>WACJ01000104.1:0-600000 GCA_008973525.1 Stenopsyche tienmushanensis | reverse complement strand
GGAAGATTTTTCCGTTACAATAATTTACCGTCGTTAAGATTTTACATATTTTAAACGCGTTTATTCGAGTCATAAATGTATTTTTGTTCTTTATTATGCTTCAAATATAAAAAGACTTGTTAAAAAGACCGTTATGAAAAACCAATACCAAAACATGGATTATATTATATGTATATGTTCTCAAATTAAAAATAAACAACATAGTATAATGACGACGTTAAAAAGGTGCTTTTATAAATTATTTAATATAACAGTTTCATAGTTTGTTCGGCGTAAAGACATTTAGATTATACGTGCCACCAATAGATGTCTATAAATGATCTCGCATGAATTGAGAGCTCATAACTCATGAGCTGTATTCATAAAAATATCTATTTTGTTGATATGTTTATGATGAATTTTGTTGGGTTGATTTTAGCGACAGATGAATTAAAGCGCAAGATCTATCATAAAATAATCCTTTATAGTATTTTTTATATATTACCACAACATTATATATATTGAAATAATGATATTTTATCGATTAAATTGTCGTTCAAATCGTAAATATGATTATGATCTTATATTTTCAGCAAAAATATATATTTATTTAGATAAAATCCAACTTTTGCACGCGTTTAATTATAACTTCAAGCTGTTATTATTTCTAAAATGCGTATCGTTGTCGATAGACGGCTTTCTAGATGTGCATCTTCCGCAGTAATGTTTGAAATATCCATATTCCACATGAAACGATTCATCTCGTTTGTATTGTTTAACGTCGTCAGGTATAAAATATGTCCACAGATGTACAATTTCATCATCGACGATTCACATCTTTAAATACACAAATAGCTCTCGGATGCAACGTTACATGCATCAATTAAAACCATGCATTTTTTATAATAGCCAAATAAAAAACATGTATGTAGTAAAGTCCAATTTATGTTATCAGTCTAGGAATGGTCTTTCTTTGGACGCCTTTAGTTGAATGAAGCAATAAGTCTTGTGCATCGTCGTATTTAAGAAGATACTGCCGTGTTTTGTCGCCAAAAGAATTTAATACGGTATCTATTATCCCGTATCGAATGAATGAGTCCATGAGATCATTAGATTTAATTATGCTTTCATGCATCGTGTGTGTTTTTTGTGTTATGCACATAAAAAACGAGACAGTTCCGCTTTATGTATTTATAATATTTCGATAAGCTTCCTTTTAATTATAAACAACAACGATTAATCTTGTGTACTTCGTGCTCTTGCTCGGGATCAAAGTAATTTCTTTATTTACATACAATTCTGGGGCTGCCAACGTGTCGAATTAAATATAATTTTTGGATAATTTTATTAACCGATGGGATTTTATAATTGAATCTGCATAAAATATTGGCGGTGACTGTGTAATCAATTGCTCAATCGTTAAATTAATAGTCCAATTTTTATATATTATACAATCTTCGATAGTAATTAGGCTCCGAATTAAAATATATTAGAGATCACAATTAATTTATTTGATAAATAATGCCGTATAAATACGTTTAATTTGTAGTAGCCCTTATTAAGCGACTTTATCAAATTATGCATACAACATCAAGCAAAATTAATACAAATTAGAGTTTTGTCTGAACTAACGACCTGCGTATTTCATCGATTGCGCCTTATAAAAAATGCTAAAAGATCATAAACATTCTCCGTTGATATTTCGCGCAATGTTAAAATAGCATTTGTGATGTAAATACAGTGTACGTTCAATTTTATACATCTTTAAAAATGTATCATATTGGTAACAATACTCGCGGAATGATTTTAAAAACGGTATTATTATCGCGCAAATTTTTTAACCGATAATTTAGTCCAAATTCTTGACAAATCCCACTATTTATAAGATAAGATCTAAAATTATCTTGGGTCTACCCTGTTTTAAAATCAATATCTATTACATCACGTTAATATGTAAATATTTACAAGGCGATATCAAGATATTTTTAAATAAAGGACAATACGCGAGAATATAGTATATTGGTATCAATATATATATATATTATTTATTATTGATAATGATTTTGACCCATGAACTGGTGACTTCAGACTGATAAAGAAAGGCATTTCGAATATTAACAGTTCATACCCTTCGTTATACGCGCGTGATCGCAAGTCAATACATCCATAGCATCCGTTTTGTGTTATTTCGAGGCTTTCACGATGAGTGCGTCACGATAAAAAGTGAACATAGTTGACATAAACCGGATTGAATCGAAACGATGATGAATTGACCAGCTAATTTGATTGATTTCGATCCGGGAAACAGTGAAAATTCATATCGACGCGTCTTAACGGGCCCTTTTATTAACAATCTTCGGTTTCGTATTTAAATTTGAGTGTTGAATTTATAAATCGGCTACGCTTTAAATGATTATATTATGATATTGTGTGTATGATGCTATCTTGGTTTTGAGCCAGACGCTTTTCCTTGACCTTCGATTATTAAGCCCGTATTATTTTAATTGTGATTAAATCGTAAATTCGTAATACGCGCGTTAAAATAACTACAAATATTATTATATACGTTTATTAGAAGACGGGCATTGCGATCATGGCCAAGAAAGTAAACGACGATGAGACGCGAATATTCAAGTCGAATTTTCTCACTGAAGTAGCGACGTTTATTACGTTTGCGTGCACTTTATTCACGGTGCCATGGCTGGTGTTGTGCTACATATGTAAGTGAATTTTCGTCGTGCGTATAAATGTATAAATCGGCTTTTAAATCCTAAAATTGTTATTCAGGCGTTCAAACGTCGAGGAAATTTTGGTTGAAAATATTAGCGAATCGTTTTCCACATTTAAATTTCATCGAGACGACGTCCATTAGGACGCTGCTGGACAATCATAGGAATCAAGGCGTTATAAACGTATTGATGGCAATCAAAGGTACGTTAAAAATATTTCGGCACCGTCTATTTATCGCTATTATAATGTTTGGGCCTATACGTTGCACATTATTATAGGACCGTGTCAACCGGAGTTTATACGTCAGGCCGTTATTGAGCATCTTCTCGAAAAAAAGGATAAGGCCGGTAATATATTTTTCCCTAAGCTGAGAGCCGGACTTGTTTCTTGCTGGGGAAATTATGCTTGGAGCACAAATATACCGTTTAAATTAGAAAATCATTTAATTATGGGAAAACCACAATTCCGCGGTAGACCGATCACCGAACAGAACATTCAGGTAACGCATTTCATAAATAATTGATTCGATTAACGCGTTTATATGACTAATGATTGTTATATCCGTAGGATTATGTAAACGATATAGTAACGAAATATCTACCATCAAATTTACCCCCGTGGCAAGTCATAATCATCCCGAACATAACATCTAACGAGGAAAAATACTGCATTTTAACGCGGGTGCATCATTTATTGATTGACGATGATGAGCCGTTGAAAATTGGCGATTTTCTGCTTTTAAAATCGGAGCGAAGGGACTCAATATCGGCCGAATGTTCTACGCCCGCCGATAATACGTCGTGTATGAGCGAAGACCTGGCTAAAACTCCGCTCTCGGACATCATTCCAAAGCCAAAAGCTTTACCGAAGCTCTACAGTATGCTGAGTGATAGTTTATCCAATCGATGGAATGAATTTATATCCGAATTCGATCCGTTGGAATCCCCAAAGGTGATGAAATCGTCTCTCGGATACTTTCAATGCATGGCAGTATTTCTGATCGCTTTCGTTTCAGTCTGCAAAGAATTCAGAAAGACGTTAAATCTGCAACGGAAAGATCCGGCCAATTCCATCAGGCTTTTTATATCCACGCTCTACAGAGAAATTTCAAGACGGGGCATTACAATCGTGATATTACTTCAATCCTGTTTGATATCATTTAATCCCGTAATAGTTCTGAGACGGACATTAAAATGTTTATATTGGACATTCTTTTTCTGCTCGATAACTCTACCGTCGCTGATGATCAGAGAATTTGTATTTTTATTGCGCGATAGAAAATATTACATCTATCAAAACACGGCAATCTCCGTCATATTGAGCTATTTTCCGCTGCTGTATTCCGCATTAAACGAGTGCGTTGACATTCTTCAGCTGATTTATAAAGCGCCGATAAATTTAATAACCGAGCTAATATTCAACGACGATAACGAAGAACGGCATCATTTACAAACTGTATCACTTTGTGGAAGAAAAGTCGTCGCGTGGTCGCCACAAATATCCAGAAAAGCCTTGGGCGAGGCAGCAGCCGCTGTTAGCGTATCCGAGACTGAAATTTTATTAACAATGACCGGAAATTGTCTGCGGGAATATTTTCAGCGTGCAAATTTAAAAGTACCAAAATCAACGCTGATAACCGCGCGAACAGTTTCATGCGATACGCTGCTCTCGTCCACTGAAAAAAATGGCGATTTCATATTGAACAAAGGCATTGTTTGTATATCGCTGCCGATCAATGAAAACGGTGACGGGAATCCAATCGACGAAGTCCTAGAAATGAACAAACGGATTAAAAACATCAGACAAAAACAAGGAGTGCTCTATGCGCTCGGCGGAGAACACGCATTGATTGTAAAAGGACTGCCGACAGTATTAGCAAGGATATTTCTCAACTACTGGACGAGAAAATATTCAGTTACTCTAACGGAAGTCGCCGAAAGTGGCAGCGGAGGTCTGCGACATTCGCAATGGGGACATACGGTTCTATCCCTCGTCGCTTGGAGACCGCCCCAAGGAAACATAAGTATGACACCACCGTCCATCGACCATTTAAAAACATGATTCATATTGAATAATAACCGTATTTTTTGTTTGTGCAGGTATGTCATTAACAATACAACGATATGCAAATCACGTGAGGATAGGCATAATGGCAGACGCGCAATTGGCTCCGCATCATACTGTGCTAGCGGATTATTGGTCTGAGGCGGCTCATCATATCACGGATAGTCTACAAAAGCGACTCGAAATTGAGTCGTAACGATGCTTCTTTTACTGATTTATTTATTTAAATGTGTATACCGTTGCAGACACTAACGCAATCATTTGGTCTCTTAGCGTAATATTGCACTTTGCAAGATATTTTTATAACCATTAAAAATTATATTCCATAGATTCTTATTATTTTAGATTTAGGAAAATATACTTAGCAATAAATTATATAAACAAAATATTAACAACAATTTTATTCATGTTTACATAGATTTTAATTATTTATTATTCATCTACATATCGATAACATTGTTTATTGAATTTATAACATTTTAAAATACAAAGTTGATGTGCAAATATGCATTCATTCGCACATTTAAACCAATCTTATGACGACAAACATATAATGACACTTAAGTTAAATCTGACGTTTTGTATTAATTCTTAAATTAAATGTTTTACAATAAAAGCGTATTTGTCGACTTAATACAATATATTTTTTATAAATAAAATTAATGCAATGTTCTATAATAAACACAAAATGTAATCAAATTTAAATCATTTTATCATATAAAATTAAAATTGTATTAATACAATAATTAAAATGTTTTTATTTTTAGAAATATTTGCGAATTTTAATTTAAATTAAAATGTGTTTATAATATTTATTATCGTATTTTTTAAATACATTTTTATGCGCATATTTAAAATCTGTATTTTTTAAAAAAGTAAATGTTCATTTAAAGTGTGGTGCAATGCTAGCATATATATTATAAAAATAAACATATTTAAATTTTCAAATGTACGTATTTTTATAAAGTATAAGCGTTCTTTTGATATCGTTTAAATGCTTGGAATTTATTTTTTAAATTCGCTATATAAAATATCGCCGAAATTGAACTGGCTGGAAATGTCATCAGCTCATGAGCGTGCTCGCAGCTGTTTAGTGCACTCGTTCTACTGTTGCAATCCTGGTGGTTGGTCGTGCCCATAGAGAACTGTCAACACCGCTTCTTTTGAAAACTGTCATCGAATTCAAGTAAGTCTCGTCGTTAAACATCGATCGTCCTAATTGATAAATCAAATGAGATATTTGCGTTTTTTTTAGGTTATGTGTACCCAACGTATAATCGATTGTTAATTTAAACTTGTTGATTTAGCAACCCCGAATGATCAATTAAATTCATCGATTTTATCAATGAAAACTATTGAGATAAGCCGAAAAACGCATCTCATTTGACGTAAATATGATGCGGTAATATTATTATGCATTGCATTGGATGATTTCATAGAAGCTTCCAGAATGATCATTAATCCAATTGGATTTATGTATCGACGAAATTCCAGACTGAATTCTTCATTTTATAAGGCTCGTTTTTGTTTTCGATGATTTATCGCGGTGATTGTGAATTGAATCGCAGAGAGGAGTGATTATAGGGATTACATTTAATTACTACATAAATATATTGTTGATAAATCAAGTATTTTATCGCAAAAGTGAGCCAATTTAAGCTATTATTACATAAACAAATCATCACCGGATCAAATATTGCGCGTTTTGGCCCCCGTTGAAATCAATGGAAAATTCCATTCGGTAATTAATTTGTAACTACGATTATTACATATTTTTTGGAGTCATATAAAAAATATCAAATCTGTATAAAAATTATCAATAAATATACATGGCATTAAACCCATAATTAAAAACAGATATGTAATTATAAACAAATAAATTAATTGCTTTGATCTTTCCTACATAAAGTCATTTAAATAGGATAATATCTATAAGTGAGTGCCAAAATTATAATTATTTTTGAGTGTCAATTTAGCTATTGTTATAAACAAGTCCTGCAGGCTATTAAAAATAATTTCATTCAACTTTTAAAAATTAACATCATTTTCTGGTTAGCTTCAGCAAGTTTATACCAGTCTGGGACTATCTTAACAAGCTGGTAATAGTCTGGTAACCTCCTTCCCTCCCAAACCCAACGACACTCATTCGCCAGACACTCATAATGATAGTCCAGAAACACGCCAGAACACAACTATTAAATTATTTACATGTGTTGGATTACCTTCAATTTATGCTGCCAGCCCTCAGTCTATTAAGTAATTAATAATCAGAAAATCAGGTTAAATTTGATTCCAAATGATCGATATTCATACATCTGATCTCCCAAATTTATGGATATGGGGAACAAATAAATAAAATAGACCACAAACACTATCATACATTCAATCAAATCATTAATGAAAATGTTTCTTACTTATTTTTTCCTCATTTCCAACAGTTTAATTTACCACAAGTTTTTTATTTATATACTGAATTGTTTTAATTAAAAAGATATATTAATAGAAATATGATTACAGGAAATGCATATCATTTTTTTCAATGAGCTCAAATATGCATATTAAATTCGTTATGATAACTTATTTAACCCGTTGATTAGTAATCGCGCATATATGCGATCGATTAGCGTCCGTATCCGCTTGAAAACCATATAAATCAATTGTATACAAAATGAAAGTGATTCTATTTAAAACCTTATTGTATCGATTGGGCCAAATTTATCGATTTTAAGCTTCTACAAATGCATTATTTCATTATTAAAACTGGAGACACGCATGTGTATTGTTTATCCCGGATTAAATTTTTATCTAACAGAAATCGTACACCTCATCAGCACGACGAAGGCTACTAAATCGAAACATTCCCGCCGAAATCTGAACGCTTGGAAACAGTGACGTAACTACTAATTGGAGAGCTTAGACGACGCATATGAACAGTAACTGTCTAATCTATGTAAACATATATACAGTACATATATGTTTTTCAAATTGTTACAACTTTCCCTACCGGTGATGTATTTACTACACATCGACTCTAATAATGGGAATATCGATATGAAATATAATACATACGGGATACAAAAATTTTGTGCTCCTCCGTAATATTATTACGAATCACATCAAAGTATTATAGTATATAAATATTCATCTGCAACGAAGGAAATAAATAATTTGTTGGGAAATCGGGAATTTTGCAAGTTTTAGTCCGTGCCTCAGCAGAAAGGAATTTTATCAATCATATTGATGGTGTTATAGGAAAATGGGGGCTCACGCGGTCATCATCTCGAACTAGCATTTAAATATCTGATGACGATACCTCCAACGAGTGTGGAGGCTGAGCGTGCATTTTCAGCAGCAGGTTGTCTGGCTACCAAAATCAGATCCAGACTAAATGACGAAACACTTCGGACATATTTTCAAAATAACATTTGATTTTTTTAATATTAGCAATAAGAATTATACTTAATTTTTAGCTTGTTTGTCTCGTATAATTCATTGGAAATATTTTTAAAAAAAGTCGAATCATTTCTGTGTGATTTGAAAATGTATAAAGCATGAATAAATCCATAGAATAATCGTTTCATAAAATTACTATGAAAATGAAGCTATTGACAACCAAATTCGCATTCAAAAATGTTGAATATCGTAAACAGAAGATCCTTGAGAATATTTCGCCAACGAAAATGTATTGATTTTAAGCAATGTAATTCTCGTTTTTTATCCATATTCATTGTGCAGTTGATTCATTAACATTGTTGAATGAATTTAGTTGCTATAGACGGACGAGATTGTCTTTAAGCAATGAATTGCATTTATATTCAACCCTCCTATAGCGTCCATTTCGTTTGTGACGTCTTTTATGTGTAACAAAAGTTTAAACTAAACGGGTACAAAATTTGTATGGGTGCCTAACTTTTTGAGCGTTTTGCTTCCATAGAGTGGTCCCTATCTCGACGCTATAGAAGGGTCGACTGTATGCTTGCACTAGGATGATTTATGAAATAAAACGGATGAATTTGAATTTGTATGCATTCTCAAAACCCTATCTAATCGACGTTTATCAACATTTTCATCATAAACTCTCCGATGCGTTACACAATTTCGTTCTTGAATTCCAAAACAAATCAATCAGCCGGTTCTAATTCTCTGATTTATTTGACCTTTTTGCGATCGCAGATCAATTATTAATTAATAAACGCGCCATGATTATTAATGATGAATTGCACTTGAAATGTACTTGTTATCACTGACTTGCTGTTCTTTTGAGCTATTTTCATTGTTGCATTTGTTAAAATATTTGCATTTTATAGGAATTCATAATGATGGTAAACATTGAGCGACTTTATGATGGTTTTACATGTTTTTTTTTTCAAATTTTTTATACAATGGAAAATGCCTTCAAATATGGTATAAACATAGGACTTTAAATATCTATATACATATTAATTAAAATTATAAATGAAAGAACAAATATGAATCTAAGCGATATTTAATAGATTTTGGGCGGCCCGGTATTTTCCTGTCCTTCAAAGTCCCAATCTTCTAACGGCATAATGCACCCTGTTGATGGAAATCATCATTCATTATCAATTTCCTTGATTGAAAAACCTTCATTTCAATTTTGCCATATTAAATTAAAGCCAAATATATAAAAAATACTTAATAAACAAAAACAAAAAAAATAATTTCTGTACATTTTTTTGTTGTAAAAATTTGTCATTAAACGGAATTTTAATGGAATTCCATCTTCTGACTTAATTTAGTTTAGGCTTATAAGAGGGTGATTCAAATATAACCCGGAATTTTGATGTACTAGTTTATTAGTCTAATATATAAAAATGAATTGGGGTTTGTTCGTTCGAAATGCGCTGCCATACCGTTCATCGGATTGCAATAAAACTTCGTTCACTTATTGCTAAGAATTCCGCAAGTAACATAGGCATAGTCTAATGTATAAAAATCTATGTTTGTTTGTTCGTATTTAATGCGCTGCCATACCGTTCATTCGATTGCGATAAAACTTTTCCAATTTATTGTTTGCACTTTCTCAAATAATATAGGCATAGTAATAAAACCAACAAAATCAAATTAATTCCATTCTTTCTATCATTCCTAATTAAACAAGATATCTTTTTCAAATTTCAAACGGGTCGTAAGGAGCTGAGCGGAGGGATGAAGATGATCGGGTGTCGAATAGAAATACTTTCGTCTTACTGATTTCTTTATTGATGACCAGGCTATCTTCTCACAGCCAAGGACTACTCTCACGACTCCCATCTCTTGCGCAATCATTTAAGATCATGTTTGGACTGTAAAGTGGGCGTTCCCAGAATAATTGGGCGATTTTATCATGCAGGACGGAATTATCAGATTCCACCAGGTGTTGTTGAAAGCCTCTTGAAAGTCGATGAATATTGCCACTACGTACCTGGAGTTGGAATTTTCGACTGTACTGATGACTCTGCTCTGATGGCTTTGTGTATCGGCAGGTCCGTTTCTGGAGTATCATGAGGTAGCAGAGTTTTTAGCAAAAAGTTCATGGATTGAGTCACGTTGGTGGCAATAATGTTCGCAGTAGGGTCCCGGATTCCAGCACTGACTTTGCTAGGTCCCGTGGAATTGGCTTTGTATGCTGGCCTCCTCTGCTCGTTAATGAACTCTCTTCATGATGTCAGCTTGGTCTTACCAATGGCCATCTTGTATTGGGCTATGTACTAGCCTTTTCCTGACAACAGCAAGTCTTTTTGATTCATCATGAAGGCAGTTTTGTTTGTCTCTCCTGGCTAGTTGCAATTTCCTCCTCGCTTTGCGGCGGATGGTCTTCCAAATCCATCCTCAGCCGCTTTGCAGAAGGACAGCTCGAATTGGTCTTTTAGCAGCCTCAGTGTCATCTAGCAACTGACAGTAGTAGATCGCTTTTATCATATGTCTGTCATTTAGAAAATCAATCAATAAAATACCTGTCGAGACCCAAAATATCATGGTCATCACTTTTCCAGCAGACTTGGCTTTCAAATCTTTGGGAATCTTTTGGGTCCAATCAAACGCTTGGGTCTTATTTGCGAGAAAACAAATAATTACACGTTGCGCAACAGAAGATGCTATTTTTGCAATTATTATATTTGTACAGCAAAATTCCTGGTTACATTAATGTCAATAATTCAATTAGTTGTAGCAGATAATACATGGCGCAATGCACGTTGATTGAACATATATTTTGCATTATCTACAATCGGAAACAATCGATAAAGATAACGCAAGGTTCGTTCATATACTATTAAATGTCAGGGTTCTATGCGTATGAAAATTGTTAGTGTTGCGCGCGTAAACGCTCGTCGGCAACAGCGAACAACCCGCTTAGAATGCGCCCTTTTTGGTTTGTCCCTGAATTGAATGTGCGTAAAGTGGTTTTGTGTGGTTATTGATTTTCAATATCAAAATTAAAGATTCTCCCAAGGTTCCCGAATTGGGTCATCTTGCGTAACGCCGGAATATTATGGCTTCGTTGCGAGTTCATCAACGTTAATATGCGGATGTATAGGGCAGAAGATTAATAACGAAAGCTCAACTTTCCTCGATGTGCTGTCCAAATTATCACTTTTTGTTTTGGTCTATATTTAATCCATAGCGTATCTTCATCTTTCTTGGACAAGTGGTCCAACCGACGATCACCAGTTTTATTCTGGCACAATGTAAACAGAATCGGTTCGTACCAATTGCTTTTTTTAATCTTATTTTAAATGCCTCCCACAGTCCTTTCTTTTGTCGGGTGTTTCTTCTACGATTGTCTTGTCTTGCCACCTTTCAATGCATTCAATCCATACATATTTATGATAGATTTATACAGTCTTTATTTGTTTTCTTCCCAAGAAACAGCATGTAGTCTGTCGAATCGTTCGATAAATTAAATCACGTACATTGTTCTTCGACAACAGCATTGTTGATGCATAGAAAATAGCTTTTAGATCACTCGAATGAATATTTTTGCATCGCAATATTCGACTTGCCTTTTGATATATCTCTCCAATGACGTTCGTCTGCCACATTTCTATTTCTGCACTGGCGACCTACAGAAATAAACATTTTTAACCCATTTTTTTCTTCTTTGCTTCATGTCTACTGGAATTAATTGCCAAACTGTCGGTTAGCAACCTTCAGCATCTCCACAGTGACATATTTGCAAGATGGCTCCAATAACAAAAACAACTTACGACTCTGGATGTAATCAAATGGGAGCTTTTGCAATGCTTATTGGTATTTTTATATTAAATGTTTCATCCTCAATTTAAACTGAATTTCGTATCATAAGGATAGGTTTAATCAAATAAAAGACAGCATAAATCTAGGTATTGTACTTGCACAAGTATTTCGATAAGCAGTCCAAAAAATTGCTCAAAACCCAAAACTGTGGGTTAGATTTTCATTTAAACAATACTCAAACAATATATATTGATTCTTAAAATTCGAGCCCCTCAAAGTTCATGATTTTTTTAACCGTTGATTAGTAATCGCGCATATATGCGTCCGGACTCGAGTGATACCGAAAGATAATTCTCGTGGAGGTCGTGCTGTAAAGATGCCAATACACGTCTAAATATTCGCAGATATAAAAAATGAAAGAATATTGTATGCTATCAACAGTGTTAAGGCTTATTTATATATATATATATACAAGCTTGACTCACGCTGCGCGGTCCGAGATGTTTAATTCGATTAAAAATTAACTCACTAAACAAAGTGTTAAATACACTCGCTCAATTGTTCCTGGCCTGTGTTTACGCGCGTAACACAAACATTGAACATCAAGGCTGCTCTTCAATCGTCAGTAACTTTAGTTGCGCATTTAATTTTACCATTTAATTTGCGAAGATCAGATCTCACTTTTTGAGCTGTCATCACAATCCTCTTTATTTTAACGCGTTTGTTTATTCGGGCGACATTATAAGAATACACATACGACATTTCTGTGATGGAAATACAACGCTTGTTTATCTAGTTGGCAGATATCGGGCATTAGAAGACACATCTGTTGCATCTGAGATAACATTGCAGTGCAATAAATTCACAGCCATCAATAAAAAGTCAAACAAATGTCTCGCTCGATTATAAAAACATTGGTGAGCATACATTGGAAAAAAAAATCCCGTGTAAAAATCCCGTTCAAAAATGATGACGAAGAAGAAAGAGGGACCCAACTGCGAGACTTTTACGACGAGCCATTTCCCCAAGCGTGGAATTGTTCAATTTTAAGAACGCTTTTGGAGTGTTTGTATCTTATTATTGCCAAATAATAATCAAAATCATTTTATAGTGCATTTCAAAAGGTCAGATTTGCAGATGGCTTTTATTTTACTTAACTATTACTAATTTACATAAATGCATACTGATTGACTCTGTCCGTTTTTATAACATATACTAAATTTTTTAATCCCTCTTTTCGCAATAAAATATTTTCGACCGATTGTAAAATTTAAACAACCCATCCTATCAGTCTTCTTTGGACAACTTCGTTTTATAATGAGAGTTCATTCATCGCTCTGTAGACGTGTTCGGGTATAGCGTCCGATTGCGAGGTGTTCATTCGTCATGTAAGCGGTCCGAAAAGCGGACCGGTTGAACACACAGACCTTGTGGCCAATCCGTTCTGCACTTACAATCGACGGTCATCCAATACCATTTTGTGGATTTTCTTTACCATTTCTGGGGTGGTTGTCTCATTTGGTTGACCATTGCGCTTTTAGTCTTGGCAACTCGTATGGTCTCGTCTAATATTTATTTTACCATGATGTATTTACTACGACTTTAATAATAGGAATATCGATAATAAATATAATAGATACGAGGCTCAGAATTTCACATGGTGTACCAAATCACCCGAATACGTGCCACTGATCAAAGCCACGGCGGAAATATTCTTTCTTGTTTGTATTTTTACTGTATTTTTTTAAAAAACAAACACTCACCGTATTAGCGGATAAACCAAAGAATCATCATGTTGTTTTCACCCAATTATTATTTTTTTAGAGTTCAAATTTATATTTTCACTGTGTGCAACTACATGAATGACTGAAATGTGAATGTGATGTAAAGGCCCCTCTTTTAGTTGACATTATCTTCTAATTACAATCTAATGTCAAAATGTCATTATTTTAGATAATCAAACGACAGTTTTATGGTTTGCATCGGTATTTTAAATCATGTTTGCAAAAATAATGTATAAACAACATCTTTTCGGCTGTCCATTAAATTCATCGATGTTGTCTCGTTCGAACGATTTTCCAGTACTCGGCAAAATGCTGGAGCATTGTACAGACCGTCGTCGCCTGCAAGGAAGATGTCTTCATCCAAAAATGTGGTCAGGCCGCCAAGAATGTCACCGGGAACGCCATAAGTCTTGCGCCAAAGTGGTTGCTAAGCAACACTGACGTCACGTGGAAAATCGACCAACTCTGCCAAAATATTCCCCGAATCCATCAGGGCGCCGGTCTGCAGTATGACCTTTCGTTTCCTGAAAAATCGACCCTTAACTCAACATGCGTGCCTGACGATGACCCCCAAGAAAACTAATACATTATATAAATCGGGACAATCCAACTTAGTAGTTATATAAGCCAACATTGATGAATCCCACTGGGAAACAAGAAAAACAATGTAAACATCGCGATGCCAACGACTCTTTAAATTCTTGAAGGTCTTCTACAACAAAATATTGTTGTGATAAATATCAACGTGCCAACTTTTCGCTGCTTAAATCTTTTAGTATCCAATAAAAAATATATTACCTTCAACAATTGCATTATTTTGTCACTAAAACCGAAGACACACATGTGTATTATTTGTGTTTACGCAAAGAAATTAACGAATATTGTGTGGTATCAACAGTGTTAGGGTTCATTTAGTGACATACAAACTTGACTCACGGTCCTGAAAGAAAAGTGGATTTGTGTGGACGATAAGTGATACTATGGGGTTTGTGATATAATAACTTTTTTTACACTTGACTTGACAAATTTTAAACTTGAAGGGTTAGGTTTAAGTAAATACTTTTTTTTATTATGCGTTCGATATTAAAGGAAACATGATGCTCACCAAATGGGTCACCCAGATAAACGCATCGTTGATAATAGATAATTGAAATGGAATTAAAGACTGGATAGCTTTCATAAAAAGGCATAGAAAGCCTACTCAAGATGACCATGTTGGTTTTATTAAACAGGATTTTCTGGAATGTATGGAGTGCTTTACTTGCAAGGACTTTTGAGTTCCGCCTTATCTATTCAGCTAGTTCAAAACAATATTCAAACAATTCGGCTATCATATTTTTATATTGTTTTGTATATAAATACGCTAAAAGAACTTATCAATACCACCGACAATAAGTTTGGAAACACCTAAAATATTACCCCGGTAAAAACACTTTATTTCCTTCTTATTTTTAATACTAAAACCCTTCTATTTATGTTAATGTGCATTCATTTTTGTTATTATTTATATAAAGCGGCGTTTCCCAGGATAATTCCTTCGCGAGATTAACGTTTTTGCACCAAAGAATTGGCAACAAGTATAATATTATAATAACTAATTTTAGATGTGGCTTGTTCTGATAACAGATGATATATCTGAATACCTAAACCATAATATTATATCTGGTAAGTGATTAATGATGAGTCTCAAATAATAGAAAACCACATAAATCAATTATAAACGCGAAGAAATGAACAAATATTGTGTGCTATCGACAGTGTTAAGGTTCATTTATTAATATACAAGCTTGACTCACGCTGCGCGGTTCTGAGATAAAAGGTTAATTTGTGTGGACGATAAGCGGTGCACATGCGAATTTAGCGTCTATGTTTAAGTCAGAAGCGTTAAATACACGCACTCGGTTGTTCCCGGCCAGTGTTTACGCGCGTAACACAAACATTGAACATCAGGCCTGCGCTTCAATCGTTAGCAGCTTTAACTACAAATTTGATCCATACTAAATCTAAACCTCAATGAAATAATGCACTGCTTATTACGCTAATAAATTATCATATCGCAAATGTTAACGCTAAAGTGGATCATGGACTTTTATTGTTTCTGATCAATTCCAAACGATTAATATAATCTCACATGAGGGACTGATTTACAATAGTTATTAAGACTGAAAGTTATTAAAATAATATTTACACCAGGAAAAGTCAACTTTTTTAATCCACCGCCCAGAATCCAATCCCGGGATCCCGAGATCCCGGACAGTTTTAGGTACGCATGAATCCCGGGAATAGTAAACGTAATCCTGAAAAATTCGGGATTGACATTAAATGAAGGCTACTAAATCGAGACATTCCCGCTGAAATCTGGACACTTGGAAACAGTGGCGTATCTACTAATTAGCGAGCTTAGACGACGTCTAGGGGCAGTAACTATCTAATCTATGTATACAGTACGTATATGTTTTTCAAATTGTTATATTAACCTTTCCCTACCGGTGATGTATTTTCTACACATCGACTCTAATAATGGGAACATCGATATGAAATATAATATATACGGCGTTCAGAATTTTTGCAATTCCTCTGCAATATAATTACGAATCATATCAACGTATTATACTATATATGTATTCTTCTGCATCGACGGAAATAAATAATTTGTAGGGAAATCGGGAATTTTGCAAGTTTTAGTTCGTTAGGATCTCTGCTTGATATCACTAAAATAATTTACAAAAATCTTTATCTTACTAGCGCCAAATGCAAATCGCCCATATATCAGATGTCGTCTATTGATAGTGATGTTACGATTCAAATCAGTTTTACATTTTGAATGAAATAAATTGGCTCTATCGACGATCATAGTTTTCCATGACGCTGAAGAATTTTCAAAGCAAATGCATGAATGCTTCGCTGACATTCTTGATTGTTAACGATAAAGATATCGTCAATCCTGTTCCAATCTGTGTTGTAATTGCCTCTTACATGCCAATTGATTCTATACGAACTCGATGTGATGCAATAATTATTATATTAGATAATCCCGAAAGTAATCTAATATGTATTTTATCCAAATAAAAACTATTTTACACAAGACGCCCACTTCTCCTGCAAGTTGTCTATCACTCCTTTTTGCAAAATTTTCTCTTCAATTGAAAAAAATGGCCGTTGCTCTTGAAGTGTCGTATCAACGGTCCGAAAAGCGGACCGGTTGGACACGCAGATCTTGAGACCACTCCGTTCTTCTTTAGGGCTTTTTGCGACATTTTCCTCCTCTAGCTTGGATTAGTGGAGGGTTCCCATGTTTTTTTTTCCATCCGTGATATATGCTTTATTGCTTTGAAACATCGCCTTTATTTTTGGCGTGGTAATTTGGTCGATCACTGCGCTGTTCGTCTTGGAATCTCGTACGGCTTCGTCTAAATTCTGCCATCCATTATTTTACTGTTGTAAACGAAAGAGCAGACTTCCCCAGAATTTCATATAATTAACGTATAGTTTATTTATCATTTTAAATATGAAAGCTGTGAAGATGAGCTTTTAGCATTGTAAAAATGGATATTCGACTACGTCATAAAACTATGAGCTTTTCTTAGATATGTTGTTTGGTCTTTATTCTTGGCTGCTGGAATATGCATGAACGTGTTCGTGCTGTACACCTTTTGGGATTTGCATCACAATGTTATATATTCGACGCGCACGATATCTTCGGGACCAGTTCGACTTTTTTACGACTGTTTTTATGGTGATTGATGACAACAGTTCCAGTCAGCCATCCAACCAGACGTCAGTACTTTTCCACTGCTATTATCATGCAGAACCGAGGAATTCGTTTCGGAGCAATCGATCCACAAATCGCTTTGGTCTTTGGGCTTCAGACGCCAAAACACCCATAAATAATGCGGCGAAATGCATAACTGCTTGTCATTCATTTTTTTGTTAGAATAGCTAAAATTTATGTCCTGCCAAAATAAAGTGATGACAACACTCTGCGATGATTGGATGACTTTCAGATTTTGCGATGACAAAGCCTTCAGTGCGATGGATTGGCCTTTCTGCTCTGACCTCTCGGCTTATATCCGATGGGCGACGTAATATATTCCCTTAAAGCATTCGACCTTACACTACTTTATTTATACGGTCTTGTTCGAAATGCAGACCTTGAGCTATTCGTGATTCAATAAGGGTGTGTTTTAGGGCTTCGCACCCACCCACAAAATTTCGACGTCCCTAAACATATGAAAGACCCTGACTTTATATCCTCCAAGCGATGAATGCTCACAATACGCCCCTTTGAAGATAACCCTGAATTTTGCCTTTGGGTGAAATACATTTTTATGCCCTCAAATGGAGATATTTTCAAGAGCTTCAATAGGTGAGCTTGAAACATATCTTGACTTTTTGTTTGGCGCATCAAATATTTAAAAATAATATTGAAAATCGAAAACTCAATTCAAATTCTACGAAGATAGTCCCAGAAGTAGCCGACTTGACGTATTATAGGGGTTGTGTCTTAAAAAATATTAGTATGGTAAAGTATCTACCAGCAGTGGTCGACCAAATGAGGCGGCCACGCGAAATGACGAAGAAAATCCACAAAATAGGCAGGCATTAAAAAAAATGCTGTGTATCGCATATTGACTAAAAATTTGCACATGAGAAAGCTGTGCGCAAAATGGGTGCCGCATTTGCTTACAATGGAATAAAACAGCGACGTGCGAATGTTTCAATCGAGTGTTTGGCGATGTTTCGCAGCAATAAAGTAGAGCTTTTGCGTCGATTCGTATCCATGGATAAGACATGGGTCCATCACTTTACACATGAGACAGAGAAACAATGCAGATCAGACAGACAGCGACTAATAGATGCATAGAGTCTTCTAAACAAGCACTACTAGAGGCGCCACTTTGCAATCTATTCCGAGTTTCCCCGGACTAGCCACTCAGAGAATTTCTTCCACCGCTCTTTTGGTCCAACAAGAAACGCGCAAAGCTTCTAGATGCCCACCTCTTACAAATTCCACTTACTTCTGTAATCAGCAGTTTCACATTCCATTTTACGGGTACGCAGTACGGGGGAGCTGCATGCACAACTCATACTAGCTGGGCTGTCCCTGCAGCGTTTGATGAGCAAACCGTCGAGGTTGCTTATACTCCACATCATTGCCTCAGGAGTTCGACCGTTACCCACGGGAGTCTAACACCTACCCGCTAAACAGAGGAACAATCAATCTCTCATCTTAGATAACTTCTTTATTGATCACGATGGAGAGATCTGGTCGCGGGAAGGACGTCCTCCCGCAGTCAAGGCTATCCGATGACTCCTCACAACTCCCGTCTCCTGCGCATCATCGCCATATCGACAACGTTGCACGCGCAAGAAGCGATCGGTTGTTCAGACGCAATGTGTTCGCAACGTCACAGAAGATGGTGCTCTTAAATTCAGACATTGCGTCTAAAGAGAGACGGAAGATATGCATGAGTTCGAATTTCTTCCTCATGCATCCTATTCACCAGATTTAACCTCTGCGGATTATTTTCATGTTCATAAAACTTCATTGGACGTTTAATTGAATCTTTAAAAATTCATAAGTAAAGGGGTAAAGTCCCCCTTATCACATGATCTTAAATGCATGTTGACACATTGAGATATTTCCCTATTAGTACGTATTAAAATTAGCAATTATCTTGGCGGTAAACCATTCTGGCAATTATATATTTGAAGTGTTGTTAATTTAAGGTTACCGCGGTCACATTATCTGGTATTGAGTAAGGTAAGTATAACCATGACTGTGGCATCAACAAACGTAAGACCCTGGGCGATTGTACTATTTACTATATACAGACGTATCTTGAAAAATGATAATTTAGTTAACGGCAACTCGCTAAATTGTTTCCCTTGAGTGGTAAGGAAAATATTGTTACTTGGATTTTGCAAGGAACTTTTAGAGTTCTATTTGGAGAGCCTCAAGAAGAAGGCTCTGAAGGTACTTTCATCAGAAGGATACGTTTAGACATTTCTTGTAACGTACTGCATCCTTCCACATCTCCCCTACGGAAGCATTTACGACATGAAAGTCATAGAGCTGGTGTAAAACTGACAACCCTATAAAGTTACACATGACCACCTGCTACTATAAATTGATTATTTGTGCTTGTGAAGGCTACGGATTGAACCAAAGCATTCCAAGATGCATGGAACTACAATGGTCGGACAGAAGAGCAGATCATATTTCGTCCATCAATATTCTCGCGTCCTAAACTTTTTGTTTTTGTTTTTCCACTTCAGAAACTCCAGATAACACTTTAGAGGATCTAGTGTCATTCAATTTTGCAGCAAACTGAAGAGCTGTAAGATGATGCTTTCTATGAACGTAAATATAATAAGTTATCAGCATCCGAAGTATATTTTGGGCGGCCCGGTCTTTTTCTGTCCTTCAAAGTCTCAGTCCTATCTTGTTTTATAATGACAAAATGCACTCCCTTGATGGAAATCATCTTTTAAACAACAAATAGTAATATAACACTTAATAAATAAAATGAATTGTGTTTTGTTATGAGTTTAGAGTTATGAGACAAGAAATTCCCAATAACCATTGTACAAGCAGCTAGCGAGATTTATTACGTTTGTTTTGACATTCGAATGCATATTATGATGTATTGTTGATTGGAAGGGTTTTGGCATTAAAAATAAGATAAAATAAATTGTTTGCGACTATTCATTGTTGTGGTTTTGCATAAAACTAAACAATATGATAGGCGTTTCCAAACTTTCTGTTGATACATACGAGGATCATCCAGAAAATAATGTAACAAAATGTATGTACAGTATGCTTGTATTTAATTGAAATTCACAGTATACTACACAAATTTTCCAAAAAACGTTTCCCACCCAAAAACTCATTTAGTTTAGTTCCACGATAGGTGATTGTTAGAAGACGCCAAATCGGGTGAATAGGGGAGTGGATGACAATATTCCATCCAAATGATGTCAGCAGTTCCTGTGAAGCTCGCGTGGTGTGGAGTCTGGCGTTTTTTGACCCCTCTGGTCAGCATCCCCCTTCTAGGCGGGTCTTTTAGGTATAAAATCCACCAAAAGGACCCCCTTACGGTCCCAAAAAACAGATGCCATGACTTTTTTCGGCTGAATCTTGATCTTTTCGGTGAGCATTCTGGGTAACCAATTCACATACAACTTCTGTAACCAAGTTTTTCCGATACAATATCACCAAGGATACTTCAAGAAATATCAGGAAATTCTTCGCGAAGGTCGTAAAACATCATACGTTGTTGTTCTTCAATTTTTTGCATAAGTTCATCAGAAATCACTGATGATCGCCCGCTCTGATGATGACCTCTCCATGGGAAGAATTTACTGTGGCTGAACAAAATGGCCGACAAACACGCGGGATCAAACAAACTGACTGTTAAAAACCAAAACCAAAAATCCCCTGGCCTCAGTACCTTACTTGATGAACCTTAACTAGATGACCCTCGTACCTATCCCGCTGATGAGTGATTGCGCATATATGCGTTCGGACTCGAATGGTACAGAATAGTATTCTCGCACATTGAGTCCATAATTCCTTCAAAAGCATTCTTCCATCAACTGATTCTCAAATCATCATTTCTACAATACCATTTTTTAATACAGCACAAAATTAAACTTGTGTTGGAGTTGGGATTGGAAATCAAGAAGCATAAAATCTGAGAACCCTGGCCATAAATGACACGTTTCACCATTTTCTTCTATCCTCAACCTCCAATCGCTGAAGCCTTGACGTTCGGTTTCAGATTTGAATCTAAAATATGTCTAAAACATGCAAAAAAATACATGGAAAACCCAGGGAAGACGATGACAAATCTGACAATCGCGGCTTCGCCTCATTACCGTCAAAAATTATGCATTCCCCCCAAATTTGTACCACGCAATTTAGCATTTATGGATGTATGATCCTCGGGCAATTTAACATTTTTTCGCTAATTGGTTTTCTTTTGGCATGTTAATCTGCAAACCCAACACAATGTTACCCCATATCGTTCACTTGCGTAGTCTGACAAATACATGGTCCTCGCGATTTGACCCATCTTAAAACGAATGATATCAGAAATGACCCTCAAGAAGTTCGTCTCGTGGTGTAATTTGATCTCAAACAACAAGGTCGAGATATTACAAGGCCCTCTGTGAAAATGGAAATATTTCTTCGTGCGTCGAATGGGGATTTTATTCGCTCAAATATCCGGAACGGGTCGTTATTTGGAGACATGCATTTGGGCGTTTCTCAGTGAACTGGGCAAGTCAAGTAAACGCAATAAACTGGACAATTGACAAGAGGACTGTTTATAAAATGCTGAGGCATAGTTCACTTTATAATTGTATAAACATTTGTATCAATCTAGTTAACAATCATCTAATATTGTTCAAATAATCATACGATTTGATTGATTCCCAAAGTTATTGTTTCAATTGACTTAATCTATTGTAAATATATCGCTTTGTTGACACGCCAGGGAACTGTTTTTAAGCAATGTAAAAGTGATTTCATACAATATTGGCCTGAGGCAACAAGTTGTCCAGCTTACTGAGAAACACCCATATGCATAGTAATATGAACCTTGGGGGTATTATATGACATGATACAGATGGCATTCGATGCCCTCACGCAAGAAAGTGTTAATATCTTGTAATTTACTTAATTACCATACGCAATTAGTTGACTGCTAATTTAGCTCACTGCTGAGATAATTAAGCCCATTTTCAGATGCTCTCAAAAATTTTGATTTTGTGGGACTTCATTTATGTTGGAATTTAGATTCGCCACCCTTTCTCGCGTTGGCCGCATTCATTTTAAGCCTGTTAATATTTAGGGGAGCGAAAATTCCCCGGTTCCGAAGGTATTCTCTAGGTTTAATGTACGCATGGAGGGGTTGAAAGTGCGTATTAATAATAAGGGAGGCTCTCGAAATGGGTCTGCTGTGGGGCCTTGAGCCCTTCGCACATGTCTCAAGGCCGCACAATGCGGATGTTTGCGGAATGTCCTTCAACTTTATTGAATTAAATATTTTGCTTCGTCCCCTTTTCCGGGCGGGCTGTCCAAATATGAAATCATATTCGATTTGTGCTAAATTTCTTTTAGCATTAATTTTCAGAAACACTGCCATGGACGGCCTTCGAAGGTCACTGTCTCACAGTGGGCCGTAACTTGTAATCTTTTATTTTTAATTTCATTTGGAAGACTGCAAATAACCGGTTATGCTTACGCATTATAAAAACAAACATGCTAACATGCAGCCTTAAAATCTGCAAGCATTTCGAAAATAAATATGTGCAGACATTTTTATGCTGTATCCATGACATTCCGCGTTAAAAATAGCACAGCCCGAGGTTCTTCGCCTTTATGGAAGTTTAGCATGTCTGATCGAATTCCGAAGAAATTCTTCCTGGCGACATTCTACATCGTCTGCTAATGGATGTTGATTATTACAACATCAAAAAATACATAACGACGCCAATTGTATTAGTCTGGTTGCTACCGGATTTTGTTCTTTCCAATTGTGTGACCCAATTTGTTGTATTTTGTCTAGCTCAATAATTACTATTGGGTCAGGGTCTATCTTCAAACAAGATCATAGTATGATCTTTAAAATCAATTTAGGGTATTATTGATGTAGACATGCCTGCCCATAACAAATCATCTCCAAACATTCGATCGAAACATTCACACGATGCTGTTTATGTTGCATTGTGAGCAAACGCAGCACCCACCATGCACACAGCTTTCTCATGTACAAAATTTCAGTCAATATGCGATGTACAGCGCAATCACCTCGGCGAGCACGTGGAAGCGGAGCGCCGCACGAGGGCTCTGCCGCTCCACCGCTTTATCCCACTTCTGACACCAATGAAGCATAGACCGACCGAATCTAAACGTTTCGATTTTAGTTACTGCTTTGTGGCATTAGGCAACAAATAATTGAGTCAAGTCAAGTTTTAAATATTAGGAGGACCAAAGAGTGTTCGTGTACTTAATATTTAAAAAAAATTATTCCCTACCTCGTTTGAAATTTGAAAGAGTTATCTTCTTTTATTAGGAATTATAGAAAGAATGAAATTTATTTTATTTTGTTGGTTTTATTATAAATATGAACAAACATACTATAAGCTAATTGTACTATACCTATATTATTTGAGAAAGTGCAAACAATAAGTTGGCAAAGTTTTATCGCAATCGAATGAACGGTATGGCAGCGCATTAAATACGAACAAACTTTTATTTTTGTATATTAGACTATACTTATGTTACTCGCGCAATCATTGGCAATGAGTGGACGAAGTTTTGTCGCAATTTGATGAATGGTATGGCAGCGCATTACATACGAACAAACAAGAATTAATTTTTAGATATAAGATTTTATCCCACCATATGCACAAAATATTATTTTTACAGTCAATCCGGGGTTATTCGGTTGTGTGTTCAGTCAAAGCATGCGGTACCCATCCTACTCAATAACATCCATCCTATTCGTTTTGCCGGTGAGCTTTAAATGGTCCCAGTGAGATCCCAGTCTTTGCGACAACTTCTGGGATTTTAATGCATTGTTCAAGAGTCATGACCCTCAAGATGCGCCCTATATTGTAGTCGGATCAGATAGCATACGCGTTCTTTTCAATTTTCGGATCTGAAAAATGGCCTGAAAGATACAATAACATTGACAGAGAAAAGACAACTTCAATAAGAGAGGGACCCCAACTGCGAGACTTTCTTATGACGATCAATATTTTCCTCAAAGCCCCATTTCTCCAATCTTTTTTCGGCCAAGGCTTTCAAATAACTCATTCTTAAAGGCATTTTTAACCTGCCAAGAAGAAAGATTACAGTCGCCGCAATCAAAGGCTTTTCAGAATCAGCTTCACAGAGTGCGGAGAATCCAATGAACAATCTTCTCGCATGGGTAAATCCCCGGTGCGCGACCACCTCAAGAATTTTAATTAAAAATCCAACTGCCGAGATTGGATTAAGACTCGGAAACCTTCGTTCCTATTTTAAAAATCGGCGGCCAGTTTGCCAACTTCTATATCTTTTTATTGGATAGCATTCAGCATTGAAAACAAGGCTGTTTTTTCTATGAAGTATAACACGTTGGTCGTGCCGTTATACACGTGTCGCATGCAGGTCATGACCGGTTATCTATCCGTTTATTTATTTTTTGGCTGGACAAAAAAATGTGCATGTCCGACAGGTTTCACCAATTACATCTGAACCGAAATATCACTCTTGCTGGCTCGTTATGCAGACATTATGAAATGGTTGAATAAGGAAAATGCGATAATAGTCCAAACATCTCGATGACCTTGTTCCACATACGCATTTTTTCACTTGTGTGAGGATGACTAAAAATAGGACCACTTTGACAGAGTGCCAATTTTTCATGAATTATAGCCTAGAAAAATATGCAGGAAAACATTGAAAATTGGGGCCCAATACTGATGGATATCAAAGCTTTATTGCTTTTATAACTTTGTTATTATCAAATTCATATGCTCTCATATTTATGCTTGGCAGGGTGTATATTTAAAGCATTTCGTTTGAAACGATCCAGTCTAAGGATGATTGTGAACCGAAAAGAACCGAAACCGGTCATTAAATAATTATAATTGGCATCAATAATATATATTATGAGTTATTAAAGATGGTCCATTGACGATGAAACAATAACAATGTTGTTCAAGATATTTATTAAAAGTTTCTTAGAGAGAAAGTGATCCCAACTGCGAGACTCCCTGCACGACGGACCACTTTGTCGAGCGTTTAACCCATTTGACAACAGCGAAGAGAACACTAATTTTCTCGGCCATATTAAGACTACATTTTGTTATTATAATAAAACATTAGAAGTATTCGATTGGAACCATGAAAATTTTCACAGCGTTTCTTTCCAATGAAGACCTGATGCTTTCGCAAATGATAGAATAAATTGTGAGCCTGTCCAAAAAAAGCCAAAGAAAATGTCCTCTTTTTGCTTTTTTTTGGCCTAATCGAGATCGTGCTTAAAGAGGGGGTTCGTAACAGAAGTCTCGCAGTTGGATATATGTAGTCTCTTTTTAAAAGTAGGGACATTATGAAGTTCATCAATTAAATACGGCAAAAATGCTTATATTATTTAAACATCAAATAGTAATATAACACTCCATAAATAAAATAAATTATGTTTTGTGCAATTTAGAATAATAAGACAAGAAATTCCCAATAACCATTGTACAAGCAGCTAGCGAGATTTATTACGTTTGTTTTGGCATTCGAATGCCTATTATGATGTATTGTTGATTGGAGGGGTTTGACATTAAAAATAAGATACAATAAATTGTTTGCAACCATTCATTGTTGTGGTTTTGCACAAAACTAAACAATATGATAGGCGTATCCAAACTTTCTGTTGATACATACGAGGATCATCCAGAAATTAAGGTAACAAAATGTATTTATAGTATGCTTATATTTAATTAAAATTCACAGTATACTTCAAAAAATTTCCGAAAAACGTTTCCCATCCAAAAACTCATTTAGTTTAGTTCCACGATGGGTGATTGTTCAAAGACGCTGGGTGAATAGGGAAGTGGATGACAATATTCCATCCAAATGATGTCAGCAGTTCCTGTGAAGCTCGCGTGGTGTGGAGTCTGGCGTTTTCTGACCCCTCTGGTCAGCATCCCCCTTCTAGGCGGGTCCTTTAGGTATAAAATCCACCAAAAGGACCCCCTTACGGTCCCAAAAAACAGATGCTATGACCTTTTTTCGGCTGAATCTTGATATTTTTGGTGGCTGAGGAAGATGTATAACACCACTGAGCCCAGAAAAAAATCTGGGTACCCATCTCGCACACAACTTCTTATAACCACGTTTTTTCGACACAATATCAACAAGGAGACTTCAAGAAACATCAGGAAATTCTTCGTAATGGTCGTCAAGCGCCATTTCGCACTTATTTTTTTACAGAAATTCGTCAGAAATAACATTAGTACGACACGTTGTCGACTCATCACATCACTATCGTAGACTTCCACGAGCTTCCAATGGATATTCGCGTCGGTACTGTTCTGCAAAGTCAAAAAACGGATGACCTCGCTGATACCGCTCCGACGTGAGTTGGCGGGAGTGCGTGACGACCTCTCCTTGGGAAGAATTTACTGTGACTGAACAAAATGGCCGACAAACACGCGGGACCAAACAAACCGACCGAGCAAACAGTTAGGATCCCCCCTACGCGCCAGGTGCGCCAACTTCGAAACAAAATAATTCCACTGGTGTCAGAAAAACAATATATCCGGGAAAATATATATTTCAATGCATTTTTTTTTACAACGGCCCCTACTCTTGAATGCGTTATCTTTGCACTGAGTTTTTATATGAAATATGTTTGCATATAGTTTCATTCAGTCTTAAATATTTTTTTTTTTTTTTTAAATCCTTATGACGTCCATCAAAGCATGAATCTTTGATGTGTCATATCCGATAACGGATATAGGGTGATCTCCATAGGAGATCTTACTTGGGAGATGATTTAATGTGGTGGTTTCCCGTTGCCTTCCACACGTGGTAAAGTAAGGATAGGATTATTTGGAAAAGTAGGAGAGGAGAGAATCTATGAGTGAGTAGCGAAATTATCATTATATATATAAATGATAATTTAATTATTGTTGCAAATTCAATTACTCACTCATGGGCGTCCCTGCACGACTTTATTAATCGCCTCAGAATTTACTTTTTCTAATCCAGGAAATCAGGGTAAACCTGGATCGAGACGATCGATCAGAAATATTAATATTTCTGATCTCCCAAATTTGTTGGTACGGTGAAAATTTTTTCCACAATCTGGATTTGAACCCGAACCTTTGCAACAAGAGTCCAGGATCTAAGCCACTATACCAACACTTGGTCCGTCTTAAATATTATCCGTATGCAATAAGTCGTATTAGTGATATATCAATAGTAGAAAACGTGTTTTTTAATAATCAAAAATCATATTAACTGCCATTTTGTTAATATTTATTCTGTGTTTTGTGACTAATCCAATAAAATAGGCAAATTTGCCAAACTTTTCAATGGTGTTTCTCATCAAAATACTACAACACCTGTGTACTTCTAGTTAATTTTAATTTGTTCAGGTCTTCATCATAAATTTTGTTCGATTTCAAGATCAAAGATGATTTCAGAACGCGTTAGCTCTGTTTGTAAAAGCAAACAAAATTAAGCGTCTACGTCACTGGGCTGCTGAGAAACTACAGAAACTCAAAAAATACTGTAGTTTTCGTGATCTATATATTTATTTGTCATTTTTTCATAATTTCACATTTTTCGTGCTGTTTCAATATTTTGGGTGGTAAATTTCCATAATCTGAAACCATTTTGGTTCAAATAATAAACTGGTTTTTAGTACAATCATTGCTCTTGTTTGTAGAATGTAGAGATAATTTATTATCTTTATATATAAAAAAAACGTAAATATTGCATACATCCATCGTTATCAAAGGCTTGTGTTCCATCACGTGCGTATTTAATTGGTGGTGATTTATAAAACCTACAAAACTCACATGCGTGACCAGATTGATTTCTAAACGAATGTGGTAATTTTTTGTATTATTTTTTTAATATGCTCTTTTGCGTCGCAGACTTAATAAAGTTTCAATTTTAATGTTATTCTGCAATAAGAAATAATGTATTGTTAGTGCGTCACGTTTGTGGTCAAGCGTGGAGATTCGGAGATTGTGACCTTTTTAAATGCCATAAACCATTGTACTTGTGATTAGATAAGAGCTCCTGGTTTTTGCTGGATTGTGTCTTCGTTGTCTGAAGCGAAATTATAAACTATCAATTCAAAAACACGTTAACCCGTTGATTAGGAGTCACGCATATATGCGCTCGGGCTCGAGTGCTACAGAAAGAACATTCGTTTCATTCATTCAACATCACACATTGGGTGCGGAAATTGTAAATCGGAGACAGAGACGGAGAGAGTCTTGCGTTTATCATACATTATACATCGATGGCAAGATCGGGTTGTAAAGGTACCCCTACACGTCTAAATATTCTCAAATATTGCTATCCATAGCGCCTTATTTATTTAAAGGCTGCTTTCAATATCATTACAACAACTAATTTATTGCTCTGTGCTCGGTAAATATGAATATGATGTTGGTAGCTCGTTTAAAAATGCATTAAACATATGCGGTCCTAAAATATTGCCCAGACTGATGAATTGACGTTGCTCTGTTTATATTGGATCATTTTAATTATTAAGGTATATCATTTTTTGAATCAGACTGCAATGCCAGACAAAGTCGAAAGCCTTTTCGATGTAGATAGGCAGCCCTCAGATTACGAGGTCAAAAAATAGTACCGAATTAACGTGCGGTCACTACTACCACGTCTGTCGTTTTGTTGCCTGAGGTTTTTATGTCCTCGTCTGAACAAGCCTTTAGGGTGGTTTTCTCTGGTTGCTATCCACTCAGCTGACTGCCGATTTGATTCTAGAGTATAATGATGGATCCATGTTTCATCCAATGTCACATATCGCATGTAGAAAACATTTTTATTTCGCCGAAACGGCTCTAAAACAGCGCTCTGAATTGTGGACGCGTTGATCGGGTGTGAATAAATGCGGCACCCACTTCGAAGAGAGTTTTCTCATGGACAAATTTTGATGCAAAATGGTGAATACACTGCCTTCTAATATCTTTAAAGCCCATAACTATTTTGTAGACTGAAAATCATACGAATATATCAATAGTGGCGCCAACTATATGTCATCCCACGAACTTAGTTATTCTGTCATTTTAAACACTATATCATAGTTTGGGTCTGGGGAATGCATCCACTTATCACTATTTATCAAATCTGGCAACTCGAATGTGTTCGGATACTAGATATTTTATTTAATCACCATATCTTAATGCGATAAAAATGTAAGTCATTGGGTCATTTTTGTCATCTGCAATACTTTAATTAAAAACACACAATAAAAACACGTGCTTTTTATCATTTTAATGCGTGCGGTTTCGATGCGAAACCAACTTCTTGGTTTAATTGCTTGATTGTTACATTCAATTTCGATTCACTCTATTAATGCAGATATTTTATATGGCGTTTTTCCAATATCTATCAATATTATGCAAAAAAAATATAGTTGCTACGAGGGGGATTCAAATATAACCCGGATATGCAAAAATACAAATGGATTGTCTTATTTTTCTACATAGTTCCCTTATTTAGAAATATATTTATTCCATCGAATAAGGAGCGTCTTGGTCCTGTCACTGAAGAAAGAAGGCGATAAGTAGCATTCTCTGTTGCGCAACGTATAATTATTAGTTTTTATTTAAGCAATCTTAGTGTCATTTAGCAGCTGACAGTGGTAGGCTGCAATCATCGTCAGTCTGTCATGTAGAAAATCAATCAAAAAAATAACTTTCCCCAAAATGCTTACACAAATATTTCACGCCTTCGTTTACGAGAAAACGAATAATTACGCGTTGCGCAACCTAGGATGCTATCGCTTATCGCTTTCTTTCTTTAGTGACACTATCAAAAGCTTCCTATCCGATGGAATAAATGTATTTCTAATTAAGGGAACTGTTTAGAAAAATAGTTCCATTTGCATTTTTATATATCACTAATAATTAAAAAAAAATGAGTACGCTTGCAAAACGTGAATTCTGCTCACTGTCAATTTTGACAGTGGCTGATTTAGCATTTTCAACGACGCAATATGAACTGCTCTGCAAAGCTATTTGATCCAAACCTTGCTTGCAGATCGATTTTGTTGCATCGATTCTAAACCGGTTCCTTGGACCGTCTGCAAGACTAATCGCAATGCTTAAAACTTAAACTTCCTATGAATTTCAAGACATGAGCTGCAACTCCATCCGGAAATTCCGAATAAATACAAGAGTATACCCGGGCAGTTCCATCTCAGCATCCCGGATCGACCAATTGATACCCGCAAAGTAGCAAAGCAAAATGATGTAATCACATAGAAGTCCATTCTTGAGACCTTCATGGCTCATTTTTTGAATGTCCATTTTCAACATCGTACACGTGGTCATTAATTATTTCAGCTAATTGTGCAATTATCTTCACGTGCACACGCTTTTGAAGCATGCCTAAGCAATTATTTTTTTTATGCTGTGGATTCATATATATACAGAGTGTTTTGCACATGGACCGATATTTTTTGAGTTAGGAGGGTTATTTGCTACGTTTCACACTTAGGCCCTATGTCCTAAATAGGGAATCCAATCCCGGGATCCCAGATAGTTTTAGGTGCTCATGAATCCCGGAATTAGTAAACGTAATCCCGAAAAATGCGGGATTGAAATTTTTATCTAACAGAAATCGTACACCTCACTAGCACGACGAAGGCTACTAAATCGAGACATTTCCGCCGATATCTGGACCCTTGGAAACAGTGGCGTGACTACTAATTGGCGAACTTGGGCGACGCCTAGGGGCATTAACTATCTAATATATGTGTTTCACGTTGTTATATTAAACTTTCCCTACCGGTGATGTATTTACTACACATCGACTCTAATAATGGGAATATCAATATGAAATATGATAGATACGGGATTCAAAAATTTTGTATTCTTGCGAAGTATAATTACGAATCACATCAAAGTATTATAGTATATAAATATTCATCCGCAGCGACGGAAATAAATAATTTGTCGGGAAATCGGGAATTTTGCGAGTTTAAGTCCGTGCCTCAGCAGATAGGAATTTTATCAGTCACATTGATGGTGGTTTACGAAAATTGGGGCTCACGCGATCATCAACTCGAACTAGCATTTAAATATCTAATGATATCTGGTATAGAATATCTGGTCCCGGGATCCCGGGATGGTCAACAACACCTTTCAACTCTCCATCATTGCCAGCTCCACAGTGATGGCATTCCGGCCCTGCCTCTTTTCCTATTTTTTAAGGTAACTGCCAAAACAAGCATTCCCGGTGAGAATCTGGGTCAGATGGAAACACAATTATCCAAGTTGCCTGGCCATCCACAATTCCATGTTTGGTATTAGTTCGTATTTCCACCGCCCTTTTGTGGAGCTGTCCCATCGAAAGTGCCACAACGGCATGGTAGTTTCTCTGGCCGCCTTTTTGGATATACCTTTTTGTACCGCCAGTCTCATGAGCAAGCAGGTCAATTGTCGGTATGGCAGTCAGTGCCAGGATAACATCTTCCGATCCTGATCGCACTTCAAGTCGTTAAACTTACAGAGTTACCAGTTTCCCAGAGTCAGGGTTAAGAAAATACTTTTTATGTTTAAGATGTTCTTATTAAATTTATTTACAACATTTTTTCAAATTAGCCACCTCTATTTCGTATACACACACTATATATTTTTCTTATTTCAAGTATAGTAGCAATTCAATGCAATGTTCATTTTTGCAAAAGCGGGGCTTTATTCATCAATTCAGGTTTATTTTGTGGGCACTTCTGTCGTGTAAATTAATTCTTTTGCGCGTCCCTAGACAAAGAAATCCAGTGGTGTCAGATCTGCAGACCGTGTGTGCCACGGAATAGGGCAAGTCCTCTGGCAAAGAAATCCTGTGGTGTCAGATCTGAAGAACATGTGAGCCACGGAATAAGGCACATCCCCAGGCAAATAAACCCAGAGGTGCCCACAAAAGAAATCCTAATTACGAATACATACATACATTGATGTTATTAGGAAACTATGATGTGGTTTGAATCAAATGAACGTAAAGACCCACACACTATGCCAATATTTTAAAACAATTTAATCATAATAAATCGAACCTGTTTCAACATCAAAGCTGAATATTTAACAGATGCGACAAAATCAAGTTTTTGTACATATAACGAATTAAGAAATGCGAATCGCTCTTATTGCTGATGAACTTCGTTTCAGCCTTGATCAGTAAGCCGTTCTGGAGTGAGTCATTAGTCCAATATCATCACTCCCTTTTCCCATAATTTTCCCCCACGTTACAATTACAAAAACAGTTATTTCGTGCTATTATGACCACAGATTAAATTTTGGGTAATTTTTCAAAATGTTGAAAAAAATCAATTTCGACAACCCTGACACTTGGGATATAGGGCATGTTTGAAACGTAGCAAAAGACCCCCCAAACCCCCAAAAAAAAATTGTCGGCCAAAACACCCTGTATATTTTCAAATAAATATTGATTTTGTTCAATTGTTCAGTCAATGGACGAACGTCATTGAATCAAATGGCGACAATGGCATTCATAATGTCCTCGACTCATTGTTTTACTATTAGGGACTAATTTCCAGCTGAACAATGTCAAATTATGTCACAGAATCATATTAAAAGTGGCCATATAAAGGATCAGTCAGTTCGTAAATAGGGATGAGAATGCGTTAGTATTAGGTGTATCGAAAAGTCTTTGCCGACTGTCTAACAATGAAAGAATTAATTTTTTTTTTTTTTTTTCATTTTTATTTACAAAGTCTTACAAAACATAATTTCCTTTATTATTATCCACTATTTACCACAGGCTTTCCAGTTTCAAAACGCACAAAATAATCTTGCGGGTCGTCAATCCAGGCTTCGGAGTCGGAAATGGTTATTGTTTCAGCGAAAGCCATTAACATTAAGACTTGTGTTATCCTGCTTGTGTTATTCATTATATTCATAAATCATTAAATACTTTAAGCTTGCGCAAAGACAGAATTTATCCGACAGCCCAATGCCAATCATCGAGCATTGTCAAACAATTCAGATCAATTGTTCTAAGAGTTATTCGCTCCAAAATAGGCACATTGACCGCGGCAGAATCTTGTGGAAGCACTTTGGATCGTATGATCTGATTCCATTTGATGAATCCTCATATTTTGGATTGTTATATTGTCGATGCAAGCTTATGGAGTCGTAGACGACGAGCTGGAAGGCCAATTTCGTCGGCCACATCAGCAGCCCCAACTGCTTCTGTGTTGATTTTATATTATTACCGGGTCTGAAATAGAAATTTTGCGCTTGAGGAAGTTATGCATTACGAAATGGACGTAAGAGGACTGTTTTCAGAATAATTTCAGTCCGACAGCTGTCTGAATTCAATGCCAATACTGTTTGGTATTGAATCTGCGAATAAATAATTATGAGGCAGATGCCAACTGTTTGGTCCCCGCGGCGAAGAAGTAATTCGCGTTCAGTCTAGCTTGCTCCGTCAGACAATCAGGTCATACTTCTTGATCTTCCTGTTTATTACATTTATTTTCATTGACCTTCAGCAGTGGGACTTTCATTTTTCTAATAGTCTTGTTCATATATAAATCCCCATTTGATTTTCTTATTCAAAAAAAATATTTTTAAATTCTTCAAGTGCTATTTATTTTCGATCATATTTGTCAATAAAATAAAATTAATGTTGTCCCTTTTCTAAAAATTAATCCAATACATTTTTGAATTTTTTCAATTGTTTTATTGGGTGTGTGAATAAGTTCCTGCCGTTTCACCATCAAACGGCGATATAACAATTGTGTACATATAGCTCAAGTGGTGATGTATCTAGATATATTGAAGTACTAGCTTTAAAATCAGTGTGCGTCATCCCGTTAAAGTGTATACAACATTTTTTTCGTAGCTTGAAACGTGTCTAATTTTGTGCCAAATAAACTGCATTTGTATCGGGAAATTTACTGCATTACTTCATGCAAATGCCGTTGAAAAGTAGATATACGAGGGTAGTCTCAGAAGTACCCGAATAAACAAAGAAAACAAAAAAAATGGAAAAAAGTACACTTCTGTTTTTTTATGCGATTTTTGAAGTTATGCGGTTTCCAAAAATAATGGAACTTATCCCTCATTTTTCTATAGAGGACAAAGCTTTTTTATCCGAATTAAAAAAAATCTAAAATGAACACTAGTTGCAACCGTTACATGAGTTTTTAAATCTGGCAACTTTTCTCAAAAGCTTAAGAATTGCATGTCTCCATATCGCGAACTGCGTAAAAAAATATTGTTTAAATCGTAAAGCTAATTTAAAATCATAATAAACTTGGATGCTATATTTGTATATCCGTCCGTACAAATCCACGTATCTGCCAGTACCGTCGCAGCGTATATGAAACTTGTATTTAAATAAATGAACACTGTTGATAGCACACAATATTCGTTCATTTCTTTGCCTAAACATAAACAATACACTTTGAATCAATTAATTTACTGTAGCGTGGACCGAAATCATTGTTTGATTAATATTTGGTTCGGTTCCGATATTTGGTTGACCCAATATTGGGTTGCTATGGGATAAAAAGGAGACTAGACTTGGAGCCCGTGGAGGTCGAATGCGAGTTGGCTTCGTCCTGTGGTCCCGAAGCGCTCCGCCTCGCATGAGGGCCCTATGCCTCACAATCGAGCGAGGTGCGTCCGTCGCGGGCCCCCTCATCGGCTGGGGACTCCGTTACTTCTGACACCAATGTTGCGTCGCACCCGCCTGGCGTGCAGGTCGCGGAAGAGTCACGGCGCGATGCGCGACGATGGCAGTTAAAGAGTCGGCGGTGATAAACGGCGGAAACAAAATCAACTGTCTGGTACTGAGAACGTTCGGAATAAGGATACCGTAAAAATCGTTGAAATTACACTTTACTTAAACATATCAGATCCGAAGACCGGCGGCAAACGGGCGAGCAATAAGCGGGGTTGAAGTAGCATGAAGGTTGAATCTCCCCGTAGACCGCTGTCGATGTTCCCTTCGTGACGATGCGCACCAACGACCAGCATTCTTCGTCGCCTTCCTCTTGTTAGCCTTTTATTTTCCATCACCTAGCAACGCAAGTTGCTAGGTCGTTCGATCAAACAGCGGCTCTCAATCTTACATACGTTCAATCTCCACGCTACATTACGTTATCATTATTAGTCGATATATACAATCGTACGATGTACGCAAGACACTCTCTCCAACTCTGTTTCTCTCCAAACTCAACGTGCAAGACACTCCCCGTCTCTGTCTATCTCCGAGCTCAAAATATAATAATGCTCTTTCTGAATCACTGGAATTCGGACACAACATTGTGTCTTACCTCTTTAATGCGCTAATCAGCGATTCTAAGATAAATGTGTAGTGTTTTTATTCATATGATTTTTTTATAAACTTTTTTATGCGGTTTTTGGTACATTCTATCACAATGGTTTGAAGTTATGCAGTTTTTAAAAATAATGGAACATATCCCTCAGTTTTCTATGTAGTTCAAGTCTTTTTTTATGCGATTTTTATTATATGCGACTCCTCGTAGAACGTATCTATCGCATAAAAACAAACCCTATCTATATTTCTCAACATCCTACTTAGCGGAGCATTCCGACCGATACGGATACCTTCGAAGCACTAGGCAATCTTCTAGGCGTTCGATAGCTGATAGGAGAGGTGATCCGCGTCGACTGTTGGCCGCCACCTCTATCGTCCGGATTACTGGACGTCCCAGTCCCTCACAAGACGCAGACCATGTGAACATGCTCGGACATGGCGTCCGATCGCAAACACTGATTCGTAATTTCAGCGGTTCGAGAAGCGGACCAGTTGGATACACAGACTTTGTGGCAACTTCATCCTCTTTCAGGGCTTTTTCAGTGATAAATGTAATAATATATATATCTCAGATCAATGGAGGATCCCCATGTTCCTTTGTCTCGTGTGTGTATCCACCGAATATTTGTGTTGTGGAATTCAAATGGCGATGGGCAATACTTTAATTGACTTGTTTTTTCGTTACTTTTTAAAAACTAAATTTTGCAAAAAATGGCGAGAACTTATTCACACACCCGATAATTTTTGCTCAAATAATTTCATATATTTTTTTATTAATTCATATACACGTATATAAAAATATTGCGTATTTGATACATTAATCAGACTTATGACGCCGGATTATTTTGAAGGTCACATTCTAAGATTAAATTAATATTTTTTTAAATTACACAAACATCTGTCAAGTGTTATTAAAGACCAAAAATTATCAGAAGAACTTGTTTCATTTGTGTGTTTTGTCAAAAGTGTTCAATGTATTTTATGCAATCATGAAATCAAAAACTGAAAAATAACTTAACGGCATTCAGCTCAACGAGTAGCCTTTAATTGCATAGCTGCAAATTGTTATTGTATGATATGCTTATTTATAATATAGCAAATATTTTATTAATACATGTTTTAAGTAATAAACGCTTTAAATACTCAAAATCATAATTTTTACATGCATGATTTCCAAAATGCTTGATTTTACGTTAATAAACTATTTACATCGTATACCGGATCGTATTTATATAATCGGTTTCAAGGCTTCTGCCAAAAATATCTCATGTTTTGTTTCCTTGTTGACATCGACGCGTATATAAATAAGATTCTCTCTTCTGTTTGCAGATCTTCCCCGCTCGCCGCAGATCATCGGACATAAAATTGATACGCCGTCACAGAATGATAAAGCCGACTTCGAAGACCTTCTGAAGTCCGCTTTTTCCCTCTCCGTTGGCCGCACTGGACGGCAAAATTGGTTCCCAACAGCGTAATAACGGCCGGTCATTGATGGTCCTGAAATTGGAGAAACGTTTCGTGACAAGAAGTGGAACATTGCAGCCGGAAGTCTGTCGGTATTCAGCGAGGGATCCCAGATTAAGACATTCGAAGGATTCAAATATACATATCTTTAAATTCAATCTGCTGTGATCAATTTCTAATCTGTTACATGTCGTATATCATTATTGTTTCTCTTAATTCTACTAAATTTCTACTCGCTTTGTACGATCCGTATGAAAGAGTCGGTGTGATTTAAAGCTGTGCAAATTGAAATATATTTAAATGTGATATATATAGTGATGAAAACTATAGAGATTTAATAAGCAAGTGATAATTTTCGAGTCATTACTTTTTATTTTGTTTTGTAAATTGATCTAAGCGAGCACTTTAATTCGATCGAATATTATTGCTGTTGTTTTACCAAGGCGGTATTCTATTTGTTCCCAAATTTACAATCTTTAATTTTGACCGGGATCTATTGGCGAAGATAATTTATACCGAGTGTTATACGTAGCATGGAACCACAGCTTCTTCCGCAAAAAAAGGGACTCGCTCCTCTAATTGGATGGACTGATTCTTCTCCGATTGAATCTCCTATAGACAAAAAAAGACATCCAAATGAGAAGACAGCTTCCGTTGCAGACATTGTTTCCACTTCTCCGACACCGTCTACTACTAGTTCTGGAATCGGTGCCGAAATACCAGACAAATCATCGTCTGGAAGTATATCAAATTACTCTCCTACCATATCGAGCATCTGCGATGAGCCTATTTTTCCATCGTCACAGAATATTTTAGACGATAAACTTGATTTATATCCAGAAAATCTCGACGACAATAAAAATATTCTACCAAACCATGAAAACGACGAAGAAAAAACACTAATTTCCATATTACACACTAAAAGATCCTCACCGCGGACGTCTCTTACGTATATATCAGAGAACGCCGGCAACGAAGGTGTTAAATTTATCGGCATACCCGATAGAGACAGCATCTGTTCGTCGAGTTCCTACGGCGACGATAGCGACGACGATGATTGCATTGAAAAAGAAGAAAAACCGAAGATACCGGACGGCGGCTGGGGATGGGTAATAGTAATGTCGTCGCTGGTCCTCTCCATGATTGCAGACGGCATAAGTTTTTCATTCGGGCTTCTATACGTGGAATTCTTAAATTACTTCGAAGAAAGCAAATCGAAAACGTCCCTCATCGGAAGCTTATTTTTGTCCGTGCCGCTTTTATCCGGCCCCATAATGAGCGCCCTAGTCGATAAATACGGCTGTCGTAAAATGACGATGCTTGGCGGATTAATATCTGGCACCGGATTCGTTATGGCCGCGTTAAGTAACTCCATAGAAATGCTGCTGCTCACTTTTGGAATAATAGCCGGATTTGGATTGGGCATGTGCTATGTGACCGCCGTAGTTTCCATCGCATATTGGTTCGATAAAAAGCGAACATTAGCCGTGGGACTAGGAGCGTGCGGTACAGGCATCGGTACATTTATATACGCACCCATGACGCAGTATTTCATCAACGAGTTCGGCTGGAGAGGTACCGTTCTGCTACTGGCCGGGACTTTTTTTAATATGTGCGTTTGCGGCGCGGTCATGAGAGATCCCGAATGGTTGATTAAAGAGCAACGGAAGGAAAGCGGCAACGGTAACAAATCTCTACGGGGAGCTTCCAGTTGTGGCTCGATTTCAAAAATATCCGGCGGGGGAGAATCAACGTTCCCCGGCATCGAAGAACTTAGAACGTTGATGAAAAGCGGCGAAACACCCGAATATATCTTAACGACGCTCGCAACATCTATAGCCGTGGCGGAAAAACTCGAAGATACGACCGGCAACGAAAATAAAGGACAGATTTCAAACTCGGTCGTTAATTTGCCGACGTTTGTGAAGCAGAGTGAAAAGGTTCGGTTTGATAAAAAAAAACATTTTGCATTTAGCACGACTAAAATAATAAATTGTTTTTATTTATTAGGTCCCATTGGAGGTTTTGGAGTTGTTGAGCTCAAATAAAAAAGTCTACAACGTCATATTGGAAAACTATCCTTCGCTTTTAGCGTGCAGGAGCTGCTCAGAAAATAAACTCAATAAAATCCCGGATAAAAATGTAACAAGAGTGCCCGTCACCATGTCGATGAAATTGAAACCGTCTAAAAAACCGCCCAAAATCGACGAATATCCGATGCAGCCGTCGTTTGAAATTCCGTTGTTACCCGTCGAAATGAAGGCAGCTATCATAAAAAGCCCCGTTACTAAGCCCCCTATTTTAAAATCACCGACGAAAGCCAACGAGCCGTGGATAAAAAGACAATTCTCCATGAATCAGCATTATTTGAGGGATATTAAGATGCACAGGAATTCGGTAATGTATCGAGGCGCGATGATGAATATAACAAAATATCGACTGAGAGCATCATCTTGTCCGGATATATATCGCAACTCGATGATCCATATTTACCACGAAGAAGAAGTATGTATATTTTTTAAATCGTATTTCAAGTAAACATTCGTAAGCTATATGAATAATATTATTTTTTTCAGAAATGGTATGGTCACACTATCGACATTATCAAAAGCATGTTCGATTTTCAAATGTTTCTGGAATTCCATTTCTTACTTATGAGTCTCGGAACGATACTTTTATTCACGTGGTTTATAGTACCGTATTTCTGTATCGCTGAACATTTGACGAGGAATGGTTATAGCGAAGAAACAGGCGCACTACAATTGAGCATAATCGGAATAGCCAATACGATCGGAATGGTAATATTTAAATAAATAATAATTACGCACTGTTTTACCATAAATTTACCATTAATGTTTTTATTTCAAAAGATAATTCTCGGATGGGCCGGTGATCAACCTTGGATGAATATTACCAAATCGTACTCCATCTGTCTATTTTTCTGCGGGCTTGCCATTTTGTTTTATCCGATTTTTACGCATTCTTATTACTTGCTCGCCCTGACGTCGGCGCTTTTTGGTCTATTTTTTGCGAGCACTTTCTCGTTTACGCCCGTAATACTCGTCGAGCTTATACCTTTGGAGAGGTTTACCACGGCCTATGGACTTATTCTTCTCTGTCAAGGAATTGGAAATCTTTTAGGTCCTCCCATAGCCGGTAAGATGTATCAAATTTACTGATTGACGTGAAATTAAAATATACTTTGTTTTATCGATTGTTTCACATTTAAGGATGGATTTTTGACATAACACAATCCTGGGATATATCATTTTACGCAGCTGGTATATTTATAATGCTTTCTGGTGCACTGACCGCAATTATTCCCGTGACAAAAAATTTTCGCATCTGGGGATCCGCTCCGCTTGAAAAGGACTTGGAGAAAATATCTCAATTGTCACAAAAAGGCAGTATTAGTATAGCTTAGATCTTTTGATAGTCTTTAATTGTGTTTTTTATTTGTTGTATAATTTAAGATTTTCGTTTAGGACATATTGTTAGACAAATCTTTTTCTCATGTTACAAAAATTTTACCATGACATAATATCTCGAAGTGAAGTTCTTTTAAAAATGTATTGTAATACGATCTTCGGGATAAATGTCATATTTTAAATATTCAATTGTACTTAAATAAATAACATGTTGATGAAGCAGGAGAACATTTACTTAATTGTTATTTCTTCCTCGTTTAAGGAATACTTGATAAGATTAATTGAATGAAATGTATTAGAAATATAATACCTAAATATACATAATTGCCTGGTTTTATTTTATAAAGGGAATGAACAATCCTCGACATATTTTTAATAAGAGATTTTAAATTTGCATATATATATATATAAATATTCACCAATTTTAGCTCAGTTTGTGTCTTGCGTTTGTGCCCAGTGACACGCGTGTCGTAATAAATTCCGTTCATTATTCAAAACATCTATGCACATAAAAACCTTTTTTATAGTCAATCTGGGCTTAGGGGTTGGAATAGGGGCTTTGATTTAATCAATTGCGTTATCAAGATGGTGTAGCACATGTTTCGTGACTTGTTTTTGTTGTGTTTGGTCAAAGCATGTGGTACCCATCCTACCTAATAACACCCATCCTATTCGTTTTACCGGATGGGTTTTAATTCGTCCCAATTGGATCCCAGTCTTTGTAATAATAACTCGATTGCTTGCCATGGATCTGATTTGATTAGGGATTTCTGTGCATTGTTATCAAAATTTCGAAGGTCCTCTCGTTCTCAGTTCATCCCTTAAGATTCTATTATCCAATTTAAATTATTGGTATCTGCAGACAAAAATAATATTTAACAATAGTTCTACGAAAAGATATTTCCGTTACTGCGTCCGGATACAAACTGAGCTCAAACATAAAGTCTCAAAATTGGCAAATATTTTCAGATCTCTCTAATATTTTACTTGTCAGATGCATGTTTTAAAAATTCCCTTATAATAATTACGTTAAAAAAAGTCATAATTGACTATTTCAACTTCCCATTCCCATGCCTTACAAATTTTAAAACATATGTACAAATTTAGAACAATTTACCAAATATGGTAAATTTATCGTAACGTCACTTTTTGATGTGTAAAAATATCTTAAAACATACCTTTTTATTAAGACTAAACTGACACTGCCATTAAAATCTAAAATGTATGTAAAATACTTATGTTACTCTTATTAATAAGTTAAGCCTTGGATTGTATTGAAATCGTTTTCAATTATACTTTTTATCGAAATTTTGTGATTTGAACATTTTATATTTCAGATCATTACAAAAAGGTCATTATTTTAATATGCATTAATTAATAAATTAAAAAATATACCCTTTAAAACAGTATAATAAATATTTCCTGATGTTTGTACTTGGTAGAACTTGATATTTAATTGTGAAAAAGGATTTATAATACATTCAAAATGCAGGATATTAAACGTTGGTTTAATTTTAATTAAATATGTATACCGTAAAAAGTTCCGACGTGTGATATCTTGAAAGCAATATTTTTTTTTTTGCTAATGGTTCTTTTTAATTACTGTTTTTAAATATGGATATATTTGTATTGAGCACAAAATCCAATCAATTCTATCCTTGTGTATAAATTAATCATCAGAGACATGTTTAATAAAAATATTTTAACCTGAATTATATAGTCAATGTAGCTAATATTAAGACTTGACGATGATAAAAGGAATTACTGATACAATTTTGTTTTATTTATTAAAACTTTTGACGAAACGTCAAATATGACGTTAACGCCTATAACGCATTTTTATACGACCATAACCCAATAAATTTTGCAATTTATCATCACTTTTTAACGCTTGATTTGCTTTTAAAAATGAAATACAAACTATGTACATAGTTGCAATTGAATTAAATAAAGCGTTTTAATAAAAATAGTTTTAAAACGTTATCATTTAATTTTACATATATGTAATTTTTTTAAATTGTGAATTGATCCAAATTATATTAATGGTTTATTCAATTTTATAAAAATTTATTACAACTAAATGAATATATTATTAAATAAATATTGTAATAAAAATAAGAATTTTTTTTATTATTTAAATTGAATATTGTTCTGTATATTAGTTTCAAATAAATTATAATGTTTAAATGATTTTATTGAAGAATTTAAAATAAAACCAATTTAAGACACTAGATAATTTTTTTTTAGATTTGAATTTATGTTAATCAAGATTTTTAAAATAATTTTTTAACATTCATGGACGATTAAAAGACACTTGGGACCAACTTACTATTAAAAAACGTGCGCAGGTTTTCAGTTGGCAGCCTTTCCGTCTCGTGTCGCGTTTCCGCGAGGTGTGCATTTGTGAAGAGAGGACGATTCCTCTTAAAGCAGCATCATGAGTGACGGCACCGCCACTATTCGCACGCGCAAGTTCATGACTAACAGGTACACATGCGACATAACTATTTCCGACGGCACTTAAGACGCCCCGGCGAGAACACGCCGTCTAACCTCAATCTGTATATTCGCCCCCCTAAACTGATTAGTATGATTTTTTCAATTGCTTTCGTGCTCAGTCATATATTGAACGATATGAAAATAATTTTCATTTGCATTATATGATGAATATCTAATGGAATGACATCTCCACATGGTTCGCTCATCAGGTCGGCCAACCGTCAAACACGCTTGCTATTAGAACATATTTATGAATGCCTTTTTTACAATTCCTCAATTATTTGTATGAGGTGAAGTTCTTATCAATACCGTGTGGAATTCAGTCGGTAGATTAAATTATGTTGTATACAAATATATAATTTCCAATGTGCATTTACTGATTTGATATTACTCTCTTTTCAGACTTCTGGCTCGCAAACAGATGGTCTGCGATGTTCTCCACCCGGGCAAACCGACTGTAAGCAAAACAGAAATCCGCGAGAAATTAGCTAAAATGTACAAAGTCACCCCCGACGTCGTCTTCGTGTTCGGCTTTAGAACCAAATTCGGCGGTGGTAAATCCACAGGATTTGGATTAATATATGACACACTCGATAGTGCTAAGAAGTTTGAGCCTAAACACAGGTTGGCCAGACACGGTCTCTATGAAAAATCAAGACCCATGCGTAAACAACGCAAAGAAAGGAAGAACAGAATGAAGAAAGTCAGAGGTACTAAAAAATCTAAAGTCGGTGCCGCCAAGAAGTAAATATCACCCGACATGCTTAATTTACGTCTCGACAGATAAACACTCCATCTATGTTCTGTTTTTACAATAAAAATATCTTTCTGTAAATATGTATTTTTCATTGAATTTCCTCTTTATTTGTTATTTATTATAATTTCATATTTGTCAAAGGTTCGTCTATCAACGCTATTGAAATACATTATATGAATTTTTATTAATTGTAAATGAATATGAAAATTATTGGTTTTTTAACATATTTATTCATTTTGATATCCTTGTTTGTATTTTTAAAAAAAATATTGTAGTTGTACATACAAAGAAGTTGTGACTATTTGTTGATCGCCTCAGGCTAATACCAGTATATCTTTTTTCCAAATGCTATTTTTTTCTGATTAACAATTAAGATCTTTTAATATTTCAAGGTAAATGTTTTCCATTTGTCGTTATTGTACCGGTGAGCGCATATTTTTTATAACAGTTCTTTGGTTAATATCGGATTTGTATAAAATCTATCAGTAAATACAGTGGAACCTCGGGTTACAACTCTTCGAAATTTTTGTCTCACTTTATGAACAAAATTTCAAGTTACGAGTTGCACGAATCTCGTTTACTCTGGAGAATACACCTCGGTAACCGAGTCTGTAGTCTGGGAGACTAATGATCAGTGATAAAGAGTTGAAGATCCAGTCTCGCAGAGATGTTTACACACAAATGGAACTAAAACTAGAAAAGCAAAAGGCATCATCACATTTGGCTAAGAATGATACATACCACACCAGAATTTTGTGAGCAATTTTCTATTAAATGTGCCGAGATCATTCCATAATTCCAAGAATTCATCGGAAATGATGGCTACTAAATCAAGGGAAGCAGAGAATAGATTTCGTGTCAATGTAGTTTCTTCTGCTTTTAGCTCAGGGAAGTAATGCTGAAGTTTGTTTTCAAGGGATTCGAGATGTCCAGTAATCTTCAAATTTTCATTTTTTTCACCTCACTGACTTTCAAGATTTATTTTTCTTCCATCAGTTTAACAGCTTGAATAAAAATGCCCCGAGATTATCATGAAATGCGATAATATTAGTTTCCTTTCTCTGAAGTTAAGCCTATTTTGCTGTTCTAATATATCTTCTAGATATGTTACTCTTTTCAACCAAGTTTTGTCGTTGTCATGTTTCTCTTGCACTTCCAGGAACAACTTGATTTTAATTCAAAGACACGATTTACAACATTTACTTTCAACAAGCAGTGTAGAAAAGAAGAACATCGTGATCCATGTCTTTGCACAGTTCTTTGAACGGATGAGTGTTGAGAGCTCCAGATTTGATGTAATTTTTATCAGCGAATCAAGTACATCTTGCAGAAGAGTTGGAAGAGCCTTACCAGCAAAGCCATTCAAGCATAGATGGTGCACCATCTGTACAACTTAGCAATTTCCAATGCGATTTCATATGTTGCTGGAAACAGTTCGATCAAGTGTCTGATATTTGCAACTAATTTCATACTGACAAAAGAACTCGAAATCCTTATTAGTGTGTTCTGAATGCTTCACCTCTGAGTGACGTTTAATCTTTTAACTGCCAATGACTCATCAGCGCGTACAAATGCGACGCGCAGGTGAGTCGTTGGCAGTTAAAAGGTTAAATTTTTAAGGTTTCATAGACTCAACTGAGAACAACTTTGTACAATACGCATTATGGCTTCTCTATTTCATTACTAGTTAAGTTAGTAAAGTCGAATTTCAGATATTCTTCTGAATATTTACATTTTTTAGTTGCCTGTATAAGTTGCCAACGCCGCTAACAAGTATTAGTATTAACCAGAGTCAAGCCAAGTTAGTACATTTCGAAAGCATAATTTTTCTTCTTTACTTCTTTGATGGTCCACGTTTTTTTAACTTGGTAGCATATAGATTTATCTTGATATTGTTATGCCACTATCCTTCTTTAATACTCTGGTTTCCCTTCAATACGTATATCCTTCTTTAATGGCAATGCAACGTTTTATTTATCGGTTGCATTTTTCTCCGTTGATGATTTGTGATCCAAGGAACAGAAATTCATTCACAACCTCCAGATCTTGGAGTGAACACTCTTGTTGATTTGTTCTTTCTGAAGTCATTGGCCAAAAATGTTGTATCATCTGCGTATCTGATATTAGACAGCTTTACAACATCAATAGATACTCCATAAAAAGCCCTGCTAATATATTCCCCATAAATATACCTTTTTATGCGGGGAAACCTGCAGTGTTTATGCCATTAATTCTTGTAATTGCCATATTACGAGTATAAAGTCCTTGAATTATTTTTATCAGATAGACGGGACTCCCATCTCCATGAGTACCTCTTGATTTGGTCAGTCCAACACGTCTATTACAACGACACCGATTACAATCTATTTCCAAACTGATCTTGCCACGTGTCCAGAAAATTGAAGTATGCGTCGTTAACAAATTGTGGACAAACGATCCTTTGTAATGGATTTCCAGCACATGTTACATGGCATAGAATAAAATAGTAGCAGTTCACATTTCATTAAATAGATTTATAGTTATTGCCATTGCCAATTCTATCGGAGACTGGGATTGTTGGGGAAGGGTATGTGGTTAATATTTGAAAGAGAAATTAAACTACTCGTCAGTCTTAAAATATATGTATTTATATTTTGAAGACGTTGTAAATTATATATGTACATGATTTGAATCCGTAATAACAGGTAAATAATTCAAATTTGGCTTACATAAATTTGCACATACGCATACACACAATCACACCGCCAAGATCACAGATAAGCTTTTTAAAATCTTCCAATAGCCCTCCGTTCCTCGGCTTAAATCGACGGGAATGAACGGCTATTTGCACTTCTGAAATTTCATCCCCGTTATACGCATGGACACAATCTTGACGGAGGAATTAATATATTGTATTTTGAATATCGACAGTGAAATGTATATAATGAGAAGTATTTATATGAGGCACATGCATGGTCGCTATGGATCTAGTTCGCTACTACTACTTATATTTTTGAAATATTTGAAAAATATATTTGGCGGTCTTAAATTGTTTATTGCTATTATTTAAAATGATTTGTGTATTAATTACAGTCGTGGAATGTAATTTTTTTTTATCGAACTCTTCCATATAAGGGGCAGCATTAGAGAAATATCTATTTGATTGACATTGTTACGAATTGTCGTTATTCTACGTTAGTTAAAGCAAAATATACTAATTCCAAATTGTAAAAAATAGTTAAGTAAATACATCAGTACATGTATCCAAAACTCCATAAGTGCAATATTTAAACATGCACACTGTAAAATGTATTTATATTTATTCCAAAGATTTTTACGTTTGATCAAAAGCTGCATTTTATTATTTTTATCGTTAAAATCCATAAATACAAACAGCTAATAAGCTTCAAAGAAGAAAAATGATGAAATAGACGCATCTTAAAAGACTACATTTTCGGCTCAAAATTAAAAATGTTGAGGAAAAAGGGAAAAATTGACTTGGCCAGTGACGACGACAAAGTTCATCGCATTGAAAACAATGTACATGTCGACTATCTAAACATATTTGAATACGTCGACGAATCTAAGTGCTTTAAATACATTTTGAACTCAAAAATACGATCAATAAAACTTAAGGTTTATTCGTAATATCATAACAATTGAGCAGCATTTCAACGTCATGTGCCATAAAATTAATTCTAATACAACGTGTAAACGAATCGAATATCCGACCTTATGTGCGCAAGAGACCATCTATTAATTGGTACGTTTTATAAAAATCGATCCGGATGTAAAAAGGGCTTCATCTCGTACATACATTAATTAATTGAATTGAAACTAACGCGATATTTCAAACGCTATTATAACTATGTCTTTTAACCGTAAATCTTTTAAACGCTATCTTGCAACATTGCAATAATTCCTCTCGTAAAATGGAAATATCCCCTAACTACATCTTTTTTAAGTTCGTACACTATGGATTAATTAACCGGATGTTCGTATAAGGCAACGTTTTAATCTCTTTTCTCGGCGTAAATCCTACGATAAAGAAGCAAAGATTGAATGATTGTTTGCAGACAGGCCGCCGCTCCGCACGATATTATAAATCGAGCGTACAATTTTCTATCCTTTTCAATATATATATATATATTAACTAATTAGCAAATTTGAATTTTTGATTGTACGTAGAGAAACGCTTATATTATCACAGTGTTGAATTTCTTTTTTGCGATTTAGACGACTCTTGTATGTTGTATATGTATATAAATAAGCAGCTATAAAATTTATTCCAGACATTAATGGAAGACATATTTTTAAACTTGTATCGGAAAAATGTATTCTCTGCCGACATAACATAACTCTGTTTTTAATTCGATACTCTAACTAAGTCATTTCGGTATTCGTCGATCAAACGTGTATTGCTGTGGCATTTAAATTTAACGACATGTTATAATGGACGCCAAATGGGGCGCTTAATAATGGCACTTTATCGACACGCACAACGACAGTGAATAAAGTGTTGATGTGATTTTATTCCGTTATAACAAGGTTTAATTTCTTTGATTTTAAGTCTTATGTTAATTAATACAGTACTTGATGTAAATAAATCCCATTTTTGACGGCAATGAATTGAAAAAGATACTATTTTATTAGGCAACTAGTAGTATTTTTAAAAAAACTTCACATAGGAAGTCTATTCTACGTTAGAATATCTTTAATTTGTTCATATTTTGCTAATAGAAAATATTTACTCAAACGAGTGTAAATTCATTATTATCTGAAAGTAGGTAGCGAATGTTGATTAATGACGTTTATTAATTTTTTTTAAACATTGATCGCTTTAACCAGCTGATAAATGTAATAATTTTAACCCTTTGATGAGAGTATGCACGCACATGTGACGTGCAGTGCTTTATTTTCAATGTTGTGTGTTTCTATTTCTAATACAATAAGTACCAAAAGTAATCATTTGTTACTGAAATTGAAGACACATTTGCATTTATATCAACAGTGCCAAAAATACATGCCGTTTTAATATTCCTGTTAATAGTTAATGGATTTTTTGTGATTGTTCGGTTTATTCTGACCAGTCTTGTCGTCAGAACGCGTACCATTTTCACAGAAATGTGTAGAAATTGGTTTGCCAGATCGAACAATTTTTCTTTGATGGATGAATCAGGTCGCATTAGACCTCAAACGCTGGATAACAACGTTCTACGAGATTCGGTAGAGCAAAATCCAGATCTTTCAAGCAATAATGAATTGCTGCCGAATAATGAATTGATTACATCAGACGTGTATTGTCAACAATTAGAAACTCGGTGAAATTCGTGCAAAACTCATCAATAGATCGAACGTCATCTTGCACCACGACAGCATTAAAAGAATTAAAATTTAAAAGCTGTAAACTAGATTAAACTCATGTTGTTGTTTTATCTATAAAATGGATATAAAAACAGCATGTATTTTTGACACTACCGATATATATAATTATTTTTATTTTGTGATTGAAATCCACTGTGTTTTTATTACAATTTCTTCAATCCAAGTACAAATTTATAATTATTCTACAACATTACTGGTATCAAAGGGTTAAATTTGAATTTATAGACATTTAAAGTTAGCTTTAAATTAATTCAATCAGTGATTTAACCACCCTGGTATCGACTTTGATTTAAAAAATCATTTAACGCGTGAAGCATAAATTATAAAATCACGTAGCGTATTAAAAATGTAACTACCAGAATGGTTTAGCAACCAATATTGTTTTTTTTAAATATTAAATATATTTAACGTTGCTATTACATATTGTTGTCATATTGGATGATAATTTTAATTGTAATATTTACATACTTACATAGCTAAAAGAAAATCAATTATATTGCGAGTAACAGTGTTTTCTCTTAATTCTAATTGGGGTGTTAATTACATACGTTGTTAGGGCAGTGTTTTTTGAACATTTTATTGCAAGCGTAAAATCTGAAAAACGAATAATTCGTCTTATTTTTAATTACTCCTCCAATTGTTGATATTATAGATGAGTTAAAATTGTATTTTCTGGACCAAACGATTATCGCATTACGTTGAAATGGATCAAGTTCAGCTATTATTTTAAATGCTTGTCGTTAAAAGCCGACTTTTAAACCAATATAAACGAAAACCTCTACCAACAACTAATAAGATGACAAGCTGTAAACTCGCAGGTACTATTTCTTACTAAGCATGCGTTATATGACTAACAAAAAAATAACATTTCATTCAAAATTAATTCATATCTAAATAGAATACTAACGACGAGTCGCATCGTTTCTTTATAATAAGGAGTTTTCTTAAGCTCCCGAACCCGTTATAATCTCTCATTTGATAAGCTAATATTAATAACGCGGCTGTCGCAATATGGACAACTTTTCAGCGTGTCGTTATGCAATCAACATATTAATTTTGATTTATTAAATATAGATTTGAACCATTTTTATAATTTTTATTACAAAATATATCACAAACCTTATATTTAAAAAAATGTAATCCGGAGATGTTTTCGTATCCTTAAATGAATAAATAAAATTAAATCAATTCTTTACTTTGCCATGATATTTACCAAACAGTAAAACCTCGATTCTTAAACAAATATTAATTGATCATGTTGTGCATGAAGTTAGATGGCAGCCACATTGTAAAAAAGGATAAAAATGCAGATTTAAAAGCCATTCTCAAAATCTGTCGATATCGACACTTGGTAATTTTTGGTGGAAGACGTTAGTAAAATTAAGATTTGAGTTGTTATAGAAAGACACAATAATAGCACACTTGACTTGTTTTTTGGCAAGAGGACAGTGGGAAATTTCACTCAGATAACAAGTATACAAGTGTAAGAAAAACTCGCTGTCGAAAAGTAAGAATTGACCAGCGTCGTTAATTTACTGGACAATATCCAGTGGAATGAATTCACCAAAAAATAACAATAATTTACATCCACCAGGCAAAGTGAGCTCGTAATAGAATTACTTTTTGATATCATTACTATTTAATAGATGAGAAAAGCCTTCAGGTCAAGTAAACGACCAGCGGAAAACATAAAGTGGCATTGCAAATTGCCATTAAATTTACTCATAGGAACAACCGTAGTAAATCCTCATGTTGCGTATTAAGGAAGTAACGAATAAACAAATTGAAATAAGAAAATTCCCGAAACTATTAGAAGGAATTGCGTTCTGTGGTCAATCCAGAAAGAGACAAATTCTCGAATGCTAGGAAGTAAATAATGACTTCAACATATTGTCTTAATTTTTCATTGTCGTAATACCGTGTAACGTACGTGTTAAAGTGGTTTTAAGATAAAGCAATATTTTATGAAATGAGACCATCGATCCCATATAAAATATTCACTTTACTTAAATTTTGCTCAAACAATAAACGGATGTATGTGTTTTGAGGTTTCACTGTTTGTTGTAATTTTCTTTGAACTCATTTTACCAATTTGAAATTTGAATCCTCTATTTGCAAAATTGCATTCAAATACAGAGACTGCTAACAAACAATGAAATAACGTCATACAACTAAATGGAAATAAATAAAATAAGAAACTAATGATATTATATGCAGCACATTTTAATATAATCGAGTCATCAAATGACACACCATATCACAGAACAATATTTAAAAAAAATATATATATAAATATGGATTATCATTTGAACAATGTTGTAAATCAAATTCCAGCAATTTATTAAACAGAATTACAAATTATAGCTAAAATATATCAAATGAGTACGGAAATAAATGTAACATTATCGGATATTTATATTTATAAATTGTTTCAATTTAGGATTCAATATCTATTATATTAAAATAAATAATAGCACTCTGTATGAGTAATTTTATTTATCTTAATTATATGTTACGGTCAAAACATGTATTTAGTTAGAACGCGTTTTTACTAGTTGAAACTAATTTATTATATATTATAGTTGTAACTAGAATTTAGATCAAATTCATTTTTGACCAGCAGTAAATTCTAGTTACGACAAAAACATCCAGTATAAACTAGTTTCAACTAGTAAAATTGCGTTCTAAATAAATACAGGTTTTGATGGTAAAATATATATTTTGTGTTATTTATACATCTCAAAATGAAAATAATCGTATCAATTAATTAATTCTAGTTGGAGGTAGAGATTTTTTATTATGAAACTATTTTTATTTATTAAAAAAATGTATATATAAATCACTAACATTGATTAAAATTTACATATATATATGTACATAAGAGCCTTAAATATTAAGGATCTTGTGCAGTAATCGCATTTATTGCCTACAAATTAACATTCAGGTGCAATTGTCGTTTTTATAAACCGAGGACAAAAATGGTCAAATTTATCGATTAGTGAAGAAATAATTTATTAATACACTATTTACACGATTCATAATGAATGATACATGATGGTAACAAAAACATGTCAAAAAATATGAAAAATAGAACAAAAAATAAACATGTTTAATAACCGTTCGTTACTTCTAATGGTTCTGGATTTGGTATGATGTTTTATTTTAAGAGGGAAAACATTAGATTCAAACGATCTTTTGAAAAACTCAAATTAATTTTGGCAAATTCAACATATATTTGACTCTATATAATTATAATTTATTAAATAATTGCAATTCACAATGTACATTGTATACAGATGTCTATATTTTTATTTTCACTTGATCCATAATTGTGTATAAAAATATAGAGCAAAAATGGGACATACCGTTAAATAGTGTAACGTGGATTAAACCGAACATAATATGCATTTAAAACAGTGGTAGTCGACCTATTTCCAACGTTGACCAGTTGTCGTTAAAGCTTTCGTGGTGGACAAAAGTGGTTATTTTAAAGATAATGTATCGTAACTTCAGAGGAGATTGAACGATTAAAAAGCCACCTTAACGAACTTAAAATTGATATGAAGAAAACGATTTGAAGATATGAAAACTTACGGCAAAATAAAAATTTGCCTCCATTATATCCAGGGCTTTGAACCGTTATTTTTTTTCATTTCGGTTTTGGTTTTGGTTACATTCCTAACATTTATATTGGTTTGGTTACGGTTTTCGTTGTGGAGAAAGGGATTTCCCTAATTGAATTTTTGCTACAGAGGAAACAATAAATGAAGGCGATTCAGAACAAATTAAGAGGAATATTAACGAAGGGAGTGTGCTTGTTTCATGACAATGCACGTCTCCATGCGGCCAAAGCCACAAAAACCATCTTCAGTTTTTCATATTCTCTTTGAAGTTGTTTATGGTTGTAAAAAGGTTTTCTATTGACGACGACGTCCAAAACGATGGCAGTAAGGAATAAAAAGGATGACTACGCCTGATTTAAAAGATACTTCACATGGAAACGTAATAAAAGAAAACAATCATAGGCACTGGAGAGACAATAAAAAATATAAAAATCCATAGTTAAAATGTTCACCGATAAAATTTACTACATTAAAAAATATTTTATAATTAAATTTGGGCATGTCTTACTTGCCAAATATGTATTTAACATTTTCAATAAATTATTTATTACTATAAATATGTCAAAATATATTTTCTACCCTCTCCACTGCAAAACTTACTTATTGAATTAGACTGTAATTATGCATTAAATTATCTGTGGCAGCCAAATACAAATATTGAACCCATTTATGGTATCCATAATTAGATATTCAAAACATTGACTATATAATTTTGTCGTCTTCAAAGCGGTTTATTTATTTGTTGAATGTATTATTCAAAGACAATTTATTAGTTTTAAGTTCGTTATGAACTCGAGAACGTTAACATATGCACTTGCATAAATAGATGCTTCGCGCATTGGAAGATTTAAAAGTCATGCTTTTAGAATCATAAGCAGTTCTTTCCCTATGTGGCTAAAATAGTTCATGTATTTAATATATATAAAAATTTCGAATACATTTAGAAAACAATAAAACGTCCCAGCTTACGTCTCGCTAGTGGAAAGGGTCGATATCTTCTAGTAAGCATTCATCGTTCTATTCGATATTAATTCACCAAATCGATTAAATACATATCAGTCTTTATGCATATACATTTTAATCACAAAACAAACCTACAAATTCTTGATAAAACATTTAAAATTGTTCGTTTTTCATAAAAAATAACGAACTGCATGAACGCTACCGTCTATTGGGATATTTAAATAAAGCGTACATATTTTTAATGCCGAAATGATACTTCAGTATTGCAATCGATGGACAAAAATTTTGTTTTTTAAGAATAAATATTTCAAAACAATATTAATTAAGCTTAATTTTCATACACATGTTTTAAAAGTTGTTTATGGTTCAACGTAATAACAATATTTTTCCTGCTTGTACACAAATAGCATATCTCTTCTTATGTTACATTTTGAATAACAAACTTATTCGGAATATTTTTTGGAATTATCAAGCTATGCATGAAGTATTAATTATTGTGGTGTTTACAAAAAAAATAGCTACTCAAATTTAAAGCTAAATAACTCCTATCAGAAACCCATACACCATCATTATAGTGTTTAACGCATAGTACTGAATTCATTTAAATAAGAAAAAACTGAATAAAAATATATAAAGTGCTTTTTATCAATACAAATATATCATCCGGTACAATCAAGAACTATAAATAATACTCGGCAACAAATTAAATCCAAAAGAATTAACCAGAATAGAATTTACATGTGAATAAGTTGATCCCAAAGAAGTTCAGGACAATGAAGTATACAAAACAATTAGAATAACAAAAAAACTATACATACTACTGAATGTGATACAAATTAATCGTTTACAAATTACAACATAGTCACCATGGATCGACGATTTTTGGCCATAATGACCATATCACAATGTGTTTTTCAATCTACACTAAGTATACTAGCTGCTGAATACACTAAACAAAAAACAAACTATACATAACAAAACTTAAATGTAATAATTGTATGTACATTAAAGAAATACTGTATGGAAATAATTAAAAGTGATTAAAAAAAATATATTCGCTTCCTAGTAACAGTTCTCGCTTAACGTATATTTACACAATAGACATTTTTATTTGCTAGATATCGAAACAAAAATCACACAAAAATACGATTGTTCTTCTCCTTCTTCCCTATACCGTTCGGCGTCACGATATTGGAATTTTCCTCGATGCTGGATATCGACGTCGAGTTGATTTCTCTCCGGCGCAGCGCTCTGTATTTTTTAAATTTCTTAGTCATAGGCAGTACCAAAAGGAGCAACCCCGACAAAGCAATAAAAAAACCGGCCAGATAAAAGGACTTATCGTAGGTGCCCGTGATGTCATATATCCAACCTGCAAAAGAAGAATTCCGATTACTATTTAACGTATGAACAAATGTGTCAAGTAAAAGTGTTACCATTTTAATAGCAAACAATTTAATGATATCCTTAACACGATACATATATATTTTAATGATAATTAACATAAAAATACTATAAAATGAAAGCATTTTTCAAATTTTATGTCTCGGTAGATTATCAAGCATCCCTATATTGAAGATTTTCTTGAATCCATGTGTATGATAGAAATTCTTCTATAGTTTTTTATCGTCTCATCGACCATCTTAACAGCTTAACGACCGCATGTTTTTTTAAATTTTTTTGCCGATTTTGGCGATTTTGCAAAAAGAAAGCAAAAAAAACTGCCATTTCACTAAATTCACTATATTTCGTAAACCACTTGAGGTATTTTAGTAACCCAATAACTTTTCAATAGAATGGAACGTATGACGTAGGCTCATATAAGAGTCCACGGACAACAACCAAAGTTTTTCAAAGACTCAAATACGAGTCCGCGGCCGTTAAGCTGTTAAAATAATGCACGCCTGAAAGTTTGTTCTTCTGAAAACAAAAAAGAAATTTGACAACGAATGGGTATTAATGCAACGGCACTGATCGGGGATGTCCGCTGATACTGCTTCGTGATCTGTAATATAAGGTATCCAGTAATGATGGAGATTATTTCGCCTATCGTAACACCATGAAAGAAGTCGCAAGCTCACCGGCTAACGGAGGACCAACGAGATTGGCAATGCCCTGCACCAACAGCAGAAGACCGTAAGCGTTGGTGAAATTTTCCAAGGATATCAACTCGACCAGGATGATGCTGGTCAAGGAATAGTTAGCCGCTATGAAAAATCCGAAGGCTCCCGAGGCGACGCTCAGGGACGTGTAGGAAGTGAGAAGCGGGATGACTGCGATGACGGCCCCGCACAGGAGCATGCATATGGCGTATATGACCCCAGCGTCGATCCACTCCCAGTCGCCCGCCCAGCCGAGCAGGATCTGAAATTCGAACGACAGATTAAAATCCAAGTATATTCCGAGGCTCTGAGCGTAAATTCAAAAGGAAGAGCGCCAACCTCTCCGCCCATGTTGACAATGCCGATGTAGGAGATGAGCATGGATGCGTCCGTCGTGTTGTAGCCCATCTCGCCGGCGCTGTCCGTGATGTAGACGTACGGCACGTCGTACCAAGTGTACAGCAGAAAGTTGGAAATGGCGAACACAAGAAAATGCGGATTCGCGAAATGCGAAAAGTCCAACATATCGACCAGGAGATCCCAGAATTCCAAAAGGCCCGCGTTCCACTGCAGCTTCTCCTTAGCGATCGTCGTCATGGAGTTCCTGTATATGTTGGGGCAGGAGGAGGCCCGCAGGCGATACCGCTTGATGTTCAGCATGGCGCCCCTGTACGTGAGCGAATGCCTGTGGATCCGGAGATCCTTCAGGTAGGCGGTCGGCGGCCTCGGGGGGACCCTGACCGAGCGGGCGAGCTCTCGCGGGGACTGCGCGTCGGGACGCGCGTCCGGACGCACTGCCGCCCCCCGGCGCCCGCCAGCTTCGTGGATGCGCCCGCTGTCGCTGAAGCTCCGCGACGCGACGAGCATGCTCGGGTAATTCAGCATCAGCACGTCGTACACGTTCCTGTGGGTCGCGAGCAGCTCGAGAACCTCAACGGGGACGTTCTCTCCGTTGTTGACGTACGTGGGTAGGTTAACCAGCGAGCTGAATTGCCTCGAGTTCACCTCGCCGCCCTCGCTGATGGCCGCCACATCTGAGCCGAGCGGGAGTTGCGTCCCCGTCCCGGCGGTGTTCGTGCTCCTGTTGTCCGAGAAGGAGTCCGCTGAGGAATCCTGCTTCCTCTGGCGCTTCTGCTCCCTCGAGCGCTTCCTGTCTTCGGCCTTCGCCTTGGCCATAGTCGCCGTCCAGGCGAGGTCCCTCATCAGACAGCCGCAGACCGAGATGTTGAGGAAGCACCCGGCGAGGATGAGCGTGGTGCCCCGCCACCCGTAATAATCGAGCAGGAACTGGATGAACGGGGCGAACAGGAACGTGCCTATTCCGCTCCCGCAGACGGAGAGCCCAGTCGCCAGGGAGCGCTTCTTCTCGAAGTAGTACGCGACGATGACCACGGCCGCCACGTAGCAGAGGCTCAGGCCGAAGCCGGACAGGATTCCGAAGGTGAAGAACAGCGTCTCCATGTTGGTCGTGAACGCGGAGGCGACGAAGCCGATGCACGCGAGGATCGAGCCGAGGATGCACATCCGCCGGCAGCCGTACCGGTCGGTCAGGAAGCTGGCGACGGGGCCCGATAGCAGCGGCATCGCCATGAACAGGCTGCCGATCCAGGCGGTTTTCGCTTTGCCCTCGTCGAAGTAATTCAGGAAGTGCACGAAGAGCACCCCGAAGCTGAACGTGATGCCGTCCGCGATCAGATTTATCATGAACGTGGCGAAGACGACGACCCAGCCCCAGCCGCCGTCTGGGGGCCGAGCCTCCGATAAGCCGATCGACGAATCGTCTTCGGAGCTGCCCGAGGAGTCGCCGAGGCTGAACGCGGACGGGCTGGCGCAGCCGCCGCGGGGGGTCCCCGGCGCGGCACCATCCGCGCGTCCGCGCTCAAACTGGACGCGCAGGATCGGGCGTTCGGGCCCGGGGCGTTCGCCGGGCGCGGTCCCCCGATGCGGCCCCCGCGCCGGCTCGCCCCGCTCGACCTCGTCGTCCTCCGATTCGGCCTCGTCTATGCTGTGGAGGAGGTTTCCGTTCCGCCCGAACGCGGCGAGAGTCGCCTCTCGGACGGTGACCGCGCCGCGCGTCGAGAGAAGGGCCTCGTCTCCGCGAGAGTCCTCGCTCTCGACGAGGTGGGACTCGGGAGCGTCGGCATCGTCGGTCGGGGCCGGACAGGGGGAGTCACCCTGGGCGCTCACGCCGCCGGATCCGCACGAGACACTTTCACTATTATCGTTCCTTTGCACGCGGGGCGAGAGGGCTGAGTTGTGATCCATTCCGAGAGGTCCCGGCAGAATTGGAGTCGGAGAGCTCGGAGACGGCGCGGGGAAGGAGGAGCGGGGCGCGCGGGGGGCTCGATGGCCCTCCGGGGCTCAGCGTGCACGCGCCTCGCCCGCCGGCTCGCCATGCGGTGACGCAGCCCGAGGCTGGAACCCTCCACTCTGAAACAACAAAAAAACAACCATGTAAAAAGCAGAGCTTTAAACCGAAATGATAACCGATAAAACCGTTATTTTTCTCGAAACGAAAAGCGTGACTGAACCGATATAAATGTTTGGAACGTAATCGAAAAAGATAGGTAGTGCTTAAAACCGGAACGGAACCGGTAATACCGTTTTCAAAGGGTTCTAAGGCTTGGTTAAGTCGGCTCGGTGGTGAGGTCTCGTGCGGCACTCTCGCTGCCTCAACGGAAACGGAAACAACTGCAAAAATAGTACGGCGATAAGGTTGAGACCGGCCGATTTTAAAATTTGAATTTAACCTTTGACATGCGAAGGCCGCCGGAGACATCTTCGAGCTTTGTGTGCACGATCGACGAAGAGCATAAAATAAAACACCGGACACATAGTTACATTTGGATAGGGAAGAGAGGAGCGTCGGCGACGAAGAGTCCTGGCGCGCGACCGTCCCTAATGCGTCCTCCGCGCCGACTCTTGCCTACCTAAATTGGTATACAAAGGATGCGAATTCTTCACGTTAATATCCATTGACCCAAAGGATGTCGCAAGTTCACGCAGGGCCCCCGCTCGAGCCCGACCCGACCTCTCCTTGCGGCTACTCCGATTCCGCGACAACGATCGAAAAACGACTTTCAATCAATGCAGAATGTTCTATAACGCAAACTGCCATAAATAAATAGATAGATCCGAGAAAAAATACACATTCTTCTTGATTTTTTCGACTTTAAGCAATCGTGACGTTCCCATTTTCACTCAGTCCCCTGGGAAGTCGCGTAATCACTAGAAATTAAATCTAAACAGCTTAAAATAATACTTGGAAGAAATTAAGAAACTGTCGATAAATTCTAATAATCATCAAAATAGTATCATTACAAATGATCTTGCTCAATGATTCTTTAAAAAAAACCAACGTCACATGAAAAACCCCCGAATCGAAAATTTGAGTTCATCCATCACCTTCCTCGGACGTTACGCTATCCGATTACATTGTGTCCAAAGTTTGACACAACATGAGAAGCTGCCTTTATTTTTGCTGATTCAAACCTACACATGAGAAATCGATTGTGTTCCGATGGGTTCTATTTAGAATGTTTATATTAAGCATCGATTTTAACCACACAAAATAAAATATATGCGGCACGGCCATCCCACTTCTGACACCAGTGTAGTGTCGATGCGGAAGCAATCGCGAGGCAAAGTCCCCGTATGGCACTCCGTTTCCACGTGCTCGTCGGGATGGCCACGCTAGCGCGCAAGTCCGTTCTTCTTTCGGGTTATGATGTAGCCGAACGGATGGATGGGGGTGAACGTGCGTCGAATAGAAAAAAAATCTTCTCTAGATAACTCTTTATTCAACCCGAGAGAGATCTGGCTACGGGAAGGATGTCCTCCCGCTGCCAAGGCTAACCCACGGCACCTCCCGACCGGTAACAGTGCATTATTAGCAAGATCATCTTCATCAGCACATCTCACTTGTATTATTTTACTAGACGTTGAATAAGAAAGATTAGCGTTAGTTGATGGAAGTTAAAATGATGTTTCTTGTGTAGTGGAAACACTCAATAAAAACACCAAAAAATACTATAGCTCTGTTCCGTTCTTCTTTCTAATTTTTAGGAGGGCTGACTGTATATCGGCTAGGTCAGTCTTCGTTCCTGTTCGAAGCCCTGGAATAAACTGATGACGGTAATTGAAACGGAGTCGAATTCGAGGAATAGAAGAGCAATTATCGAATGCAGAATACTGTTACATAAGCTTCAAATATATCTTCAGCACTCGTTTCAAAATGTATTCGAAAAACACATTTCTCATCTCGTCTTTCGAGTCAACGACCGCGATCGTGGGGTTAAAGCGCATATCAAAGGAGTTAATGGCGCTTCATTGAAATGGAGATAAATTTTGGTGAGTAACATGTGTCTGAAGAAATTCATGATATGCTTCAGACGACGTCACGAATGATGAATTTCCAATGCGACACACCAGCAATATCTGAGCCCCATCTCACACACAAAACGAAATGATAATGCGGAGGTCAAAGATCGCCAAAATATTGGGCGATGCTGTTTTTAATCTCCTTCGAAAAGACATTTATCGCGAGGAATTGCTTTTTAAATAGCGTTGGAATTGTTGAAAACATACAATGATAAAAAGAGTGCATAAACAATGAAATTAATTCGAAAACAATGGATGATCAAAGGATGCGTCGCAAAACACATTATGAAGAAATTAGCTGAAGATAGCTGACGAAAAGATAGCCGACACCTTAAAGATATCAGAAGGCATTGTATTCACCATTTTGCATCAAATTTTTTCCATGATAAAGCTCTGTTCGAAGTGGGTACCGCGTTTGCTCACACTCGATCAACGCGTCCACAATTCAGAGCGCTGTTTTAGAGCCGTTTCGGCGCCTATTTTGAGGCCAATGATTAATCGTTCTAAAAAAAAGGCATTAAAATGCTAGAGAAGCCTTGGAATGAAGAAGTTCACTCGAATTTTGCCTAAAGGTTGTTGTATTAGCTTATTGAGTGTGGGCGTTTCACCACGCTACATTGGTGTCAGAAGTGAGATTAATTAAAATTAACAAATTAAGGATTAAAAGGAGCCAGAGGAATTAGAAAAATGCTTGTATGCAAATATAGTCAGACGGTCATTCCAGTCGATATCCAAGGCTTTCACCGTGTCTAACATTGAATCACTTTTTAAAATTAGATTGGCAATTAAAACGTATGCGATTATGCAATTTTTTTAATTTCCTCGTTGGCTGGGTCAACGTTTTAAGCACGAAAAAATTATCTGACCTCGCCGAATTTCTTATCGACCGATTAATAAATAGAGCATGTATTTAATAGGCTTTTATCGATTTTTTTCTTCTTTTTTAAATGATGTCCGAATCCATGTGTCGAATAGCTGCCGGTTAGTGACCAGTTTCTAATCTGTTGCGTCTGTACTTCGTCACATTGAGATAAAATTTTCGTAACGCTGATTTTTGGGTCCAATGTCTGGATTCATTTAACCCGAGAGGTTGATGAGTCGTGAGAAAAAAACGATTAAACCACTGAGGTCATGATTTGGAGCACGCATTCAGCGTGCTTTCTTATTCTTTCAAATCGAATTATCTAAATTTTCATGATTGAAACTAGAGCATTTTTTTATTGAAGCCAACTGACCCTCATTCAAGGCAATAGATGAACGTTCAAGAACAAGATATCGAGCAAAATTGGCACCAAAGCAAATATTTTGCTATCATATTTCTCCATCCATCATCTTTAAAGTGTAAAAATTCAAAATATCTGAGCAAAACGATGATACAATGTAGATTATTAACAATGCGGAAAAACAATAGCAAGTTCAGGAAATCATCGATGGACAACGGCCAAGCTTCAAGATCTCAAGCCAAAATTAAATTGTGTATTTATTCATTGATGCTCGCGCATCATCCAAATAATGCAACACAATGTTGTGGTGACATGATTTTAAGCACACGTGATAAATTCACATTTACACAATATACACAGCATAAAACATGTATTTAATAAAACGTGTCCTAAAGCTACTACGTGACTGTGGCACTGTTGTTCATAAGATAAACTTCAGGGCTTCGAACCGTTATTTATTTATATCGGTTTTGGTTTTGTCTTTAACATTTATATCGGTTCGGTAATAACGGTTTTGTCGGTTTTCGATTTTGCATTCGCTATAAAAACCATGTGAAAATGGTGTCAGATCCAGAATTAAATGAAGCTCAGGTCAGTTTTAAAAGTAATCAATGCTAACAATATTTCTTCAGAATTAGGAAAAAAATAGCGGGAGAGAAGAGATGCCAAGTGTCAAGAAAAAACATTAAATATCCCTGTCTAAATTAACACAACATGTTTATGTACATTATAAGCGTGATTGATAAGAAATCTCCCAAATCGGAGACAGAGACGGAGAGAGTCTCTTGCGTTTCATCATACACTCGTATATCGGTCGTGCTGTAAAAGTACCCATACACGTCCAAAAATTCTCAAATATTACAAAAAGCGATCCATAATATTGAATTCTCAATGCTGTGCTTCTATTTCTAATATTATTATTTATACAATATATAAATAAATAGAAAGCCACATAAATCAATTATATATTAAATTCAGCCTGGTACCAATAGTGATTCCATTTGAAACGCTATTATGGGACTCAGCAATATCAACAGTGTTAAGGTTAATTTATTAATATACAAGCATGACTCACGCTGCGCGGTCCTCTGAGAAAAGTTAATTTATGTGGACGATGAGTGGAAGACATACTAACTATAAACATACTAGCAATAAACGTAAACATAACAAAATAAGGAATACTAGATTATTTTTACAACGCAGAATCAGAAGATAAATTTATATTCCCCCATTGATCGCGATCCCCCGTTAATCGCGACTTTCTCCAGGACGTATCCGGGACGAGATTACATGTAATTGTAAAATGTATTTGACTGATAATGACAACGAGTATTTGAAAAAAATAATACTATTTTGGCAGACGAGACTTTCGTCTTGGTTAGGTTTTGCGCAATTTAATTCATCATAAAAACAAAATAATCGTGCATCGTGCAAAATCAAAGAGCAATACAAAGGAGTTTAAAGTGGGAGCGTTATAAATTCTAGGAACTGAGGAGCCTAAGAAGATTTCCCAGAAGTACCCGACCTAACACAGACACAAAAAATATCTTTGTATCTCAACATAGTCTCCTTTCAGCTCGATACACTTTTCCCAGTGGTGCTCAATAGCTTCGATACCCTGTTTATAGTGAGATTAATCGACGTATTGTCATCAAAATAGCCATTTATAGCGTCGATTTTCAGATTTGAACTTTGCCCGATCTCGGAGTGTCCATGTTCTGTGGACATGTTTCAGGCATGGCGTCTCATTGCGATGTGCTCATTCGTTGTGTCAGCGATCCGAAATACGGACCGGTTGGGCACAATTGACCTTGTGGCCAACATTCCCTTCTCTTTTAGGACTTTTTGCGGCATTTTTGGCTAAAGATGTGTACCCGGGGCCTTTCATGATCTCTACGATAACGGAAGCAACCCCAGTGGCAAGATCATATAGGTTGCTCGCGCCAAATGTGGCCGCAAGCATGACTAAACTTTCCCCTTGCCCATAAAAAAATATATTAATCTATTTAACCTATTTTTGTCTAATTCTAATATACATACATATATATATCATATCAGTTTTGCATTTTGCATTTGCATTTTTTAGTAACTTTAGCACAACCTAAAAGATGCATTTGGCGCAATTTCAGCATTGCTGACAATAAAACAGATGTTTTTGTTTACTTTAGCAAACGCAGAGCGAAAATATATCTCGCCAACTCTTCAGCGTTCACTTTTATAAATGAAATATTTTGGTTTGCATAAAAAAGGGATTCAATAATAAAATCGCTGGCGTTAATGCACTAGCTACCTCGAAAAATATAACTCGAAGTCGGCATTTTATCTTCTCATTTCGACGATTCTCTTAAAATTAGATCCCAACTCAACAGCTGCCGTATCTATTGTTTATATAGCGAAATGCAATGAGTCTGTACATTTGCAATTACATATTTTACAAACGCATTAAATCGTGTATTTAAATCATGATCATTACCTTCATCTTCGTTGTTTATCGTAAAACACTGATATTTTTATGATGAAATATCAAACGTCAAAATCACCATATCTCCCCTATCAGCTTTGATTTGCACATTATGTGCTTAATAAACGACCATATTTTATTTGAAATTAAGCATGTAACAATGATTGAATAATAAATATTTTAAGATTTATCATGTAATTAAAATAAGCATTTTATATTTATTCACTCCTTCAATACAAAATCTCATATAAAGAATTTAATTCATATAAAAAGTCATATCATTTAAGAATCATATACGTTGTTATTTCATATTCTTGTATAATTTCCATTTGCATAATCAAATCTAGGAATGTAGCATTATTCCGATTATATATTAACACTTTGGTGGCCGCTGATACCTATGTGGCATCATCACGGGTTCGATCACTGGTGGCCGCGTGATGCCACATAGGCATCATGAAGCGCCGATCATTCGTGGCCGCTAAAGCATCATATATACACATTTTTTCGTTTACAATTTTTATCCGATAACATATCCGTATACATAATTTCTCGTTTATTCACTTTTTTAACGCTTTAGTTGAACACAAAATTGATAAATTTAAATATTGGTAACATAATACTCATAAGTGGTTGTATCCAATGCTGGATTTTTTCCCCAAACTTACAAATATGAATCTGCGTTATGGTTTATCACAAATAACGAGAATGAATTTCACGATAAATACGTAAACAATATGCGATCATTTTTTCATAAAAACATCTTTATTTTAACCCAATGCACACGTGTGTTTGTCCCAAACGCTGTTTTTTTTTTTTCAAATATCATATGAAATTTGTGTTTCGGTTCAAAGAACAAGAATGTATTTCACTAGAAACATGTGATCAATATACGAAAAAATATTTACAAGGACACATCTCACAAGGAATTGCATTTCGTCGATGAGATGCACAAGCAATAAATTTTAGGCCGCCGGTCGAAAATACGATGCAAAGCGAAACATATGTTGAACATAAAATATTTTTTCATAAAGATCTTCATCTTCGCTCTCACAGAAAAATATGCAATACGATGCCCTTTTCGAGAATTTTGTTTTCAGTTGCGTTTTTTCTAAGACTATGAATCGTAATCGATTTCGACAAATTCTACAGTATTTGCACTTCAATGATAACAGTAATATACCTCCGGATGCAGACAGACTATTCAAAGTTCAATATTTGATTGATTACTTTTCCAAAAAATTTAAAGAAAATTTTAACATTGGACGAAACATATCACTCGACGAAGGGATGGTGCCTTGACGAGGACGACTGAACTTCAAGGTTTATAATCCTAGTAAAATACGGGATACTAGTTAGAATGATGTGCGATGCAGTGGCTGGATATATTTCCACATTTAAACTATATTCAGGGGCTGGAGGCAAATTAAATGAAACAGTAATGGAACTCTTAGAAAACCACAGCGGAAAATAGCATCATCTCTACATGGATAACCTTTATAATAGTGTTGAACTTACAAAAAAAATATTTTTGAAAAAATTTCGCGTGTGTGGTGCTATTCGACTAAATCGAGGACTGCCCGAGGAACTGAAATCAGCAGAAATAAATGTAATGGGAACGAAATTTTTGCGACGTGGTGAAATTTTATTACAATTATTTAAAACGAATAAAAAAAAAGATGTCAGAATGATATCTAGTATTCATAATGCAAATCTTATGGATACAGGAAAAAAGGATAGAAAAACGGGAATCGCAATTTTGAAACCACAATGTATAATTGATTATAATAACTTTATGAAAGGTGTTGATCGGGCCGACCAATTTCTAAGTTACTACCCTATATATTATAGGAAAACTATAAAATGGACAAAAAAAGTGGCATTTTATTTATTCAACTGTACTCTGTTCAATTCCTTCAGAGTATATGAAGAAATCAATCAAGATCGAATCCGAAAAATTAAATTTCATGAATTTTTACTGCAAGTGGCGAAGACTTGGATTTCGTCTGAAAATGAGGACGTTTCATTACCATCGACATCAAATAGTCAAAGATTATCTGGAGGGTTTGCGAAACACCAGATTTCACCAGATTTCAGCGAAAGACAGAAATTTCGACTAGTAAATCAATCAAAAGAAGATGTCATGTATGTTATAAAAAAAAAATAACAAAATACACTAGAATGTGGTGTAAAACTTGCAAAGTAGCTTTGCATCTCGGTGATTGTTTCACGAAATATCACACACAAAAAAAAATATAAATAAGTCAAAGTTATAATTACTTATAGTTTATAGTTTAAAAAAATTAATTCCTTTGTAATTATATAATATTTGCATTATAAATTTTAGTACCTATATATTTCCATGTAGTATAGTAGAATACGCATATATATTTTGTAAAAAGACTTTTTTAAATAAACAATGAAGTTCAAAATGCGTTTTATTTTGATAATTATGATTGTCATTTTTATTTCCAAATAAGATTTTACGATTTCATAGTAAATGTCATACATATATCAGCTGTTTATTTCGAACATCTGGAACACATCACTCGCTCACAGTCAACATAATGAATGGACCGAAAAAAATCTTTGTGTGTGTGTATACGTTTTATGTTGAACTTGTTAAATGAATTCTGAGATGTCATATGATATTTTCAATAAGTATTTGACGTAAATTTACGTAAATGAAATAAATTACTTGTTAGGGGGTGGTTTTTGTATAGAACCATCTATATTTTAACGGGTAGAAACTTTTTTTTTGTGATTTTACGTATATTTATTTTATTTTAAAATATTTACATACTTTTTATTTATCAATTATAAAGGAAAGGCGGCGGCCCCTAGCGCTGTTTTTCGGTGATCAAAGCGGCCACCATAGTGTTAATATTGCATTGATCGACAGTCATTTGATTGTTTTGATCAAACGACTTATATAATAAGGGAGAGGTGGTGAATTTTTATTCCTTCGTCAATAATTATGTTATTGTCGTATATGAAAACAAAATAAATTGAGCTTCAAATGTATATACATATTGCATTGAGATTTAAATGTATTTTAAACATTCAAGCGAGAATATGTTACTTTTGAGGTTATACGTTCAAAAACGTCATCTGTCAAAATGAATACGAGCATTTGGTCTTAACGCTTTTTAAAGCGAGCTATATTTTTGACGTCGCGAAAAAACGACATTATTTATTTTTATTCAAAAACCCTTTACGGACTGAATCCCAAGTGGCCTGATATTGCCAAAATAATTTCAATCTGAGCTTAGTTAAATATTTACGTTCAATGTCTTCCGACGAACGTCTCTGCAGTAAGAAAATTGCATTAAAAATGGATGAATTTTCCAAATCGAACCTGCGGTTTCACTAAATTGTGGGTCAAACAACATAAAGGATTATAACAGCATCAATCCGCAATGCAGAGATGGACCAAACAATCGAAGTGCGTAAATAAAGCATTTCTTTAATCGCAGTCGACGTTCTAAAACAGCAGCCAACTGCGCGATCGTTATGTCATTTAGCTGCAAAAATAGCGACAAGCACCCAAGCTGTAGTTTCTAAAATTTAAAGTGTGAACAACACGTGATACATGTTTGTGTGATGTAATTGTAGTTTTCCTTCAAAATACATTCATCAAATGTCATAAAATGATGATAAACGTTTTTCCTCCTGCACCCATACCCAATTGATAATAAAATTGTTGAAACTGTGGATAAATCAAACTTATTCATTATCTGCAGCAAATTCTTTCGACGGATGTTCATTCCATTTTTGAAAATCTCCTCAATTTACTCGATATTTCCAGTTTGCTCGGCGAACCAAGCTGAGATTGACGGACTGCCCATCACGGATAAAGAAAGACGGTTGCAGACGACGACCATTTCAATTATTGCACACTTCATTATCTGATCATGGCGATAATAAAGCTTTCAACGATGACACGCCCAATCTGAAATGCATCATGGAAAGTTACCGCTCTGTCGAAGAATCTATACTCGAATGCCACAATGACAAGGAATTGCCAAGAAAGATAACAGCAGACATACAATTTTGCACGAAAATACGACCAATGATCAATACAAAAAAATACTATCAGACTTTGATCGTGCATTTCATGTTCATGTTTTCTTCTAGATTTGGTCTCATCAGCTAATCTGTAAGAATTTATAAACATTTTTTGTATACATTTGTGGGACGATGGTTCAAATTCTTAAAAACTATGAATGATGCCAATGTCGCAATATCCAGCATATTATAGAAAAAAACTACCATCTTTTAAGCCTGGTGCATAAAAAAATAGTTTTGAAGCTAGTAGAGCAAGCTATTGTCAATAAACCAGCAAATCTAGCTTTGCATAAACAGAGTTAACTTATTCTTTAAGCTATTTTTTAGCTCAAAAACGAAACTAAAGATACCACCATCACAGCTTACCAGCACTCTACTAGCTTGAAAATCAGTCTCGTGTGCAACGGGCATTAGTCTGCCATTATTATATATAGTCCCCAAGCATCTGATCCATAATGTCAATATCTTCATTGTGCTTGTTGTAAAATAGCTTTACTGTGGGCTTTAGATTTTTTTTTATTCCGGCGGATAATCACGGATCTAACGTATAGATGGCGGTTACTGTTGTAAAATATACTATGATAGAAATTGTCTAGAAGCTAAGTTACTTTCGTGATTGTACAAATCATAGAAAAAGCCCTAAAAGAGGACGGAATGCACTGCATTGAAAATAAAGCGATGTGGAGCGCTACACGCCACACGTGCGTGCATACTCTCTCTGGATCGCTCGAGTGAACACATTACATGTGAGTGCATATTCATCAAAGGGTCGATGTAATCTCTGAGCGATCCTGCATTATCCAAGCATGCATACTTTGGTCGTGGTGATTAAGGAAGATCAAATAAAAAAGTCGTTCAATTTAAACAGGACAACCTAACGAATTAAATATTCCGGAAGGACTCGGAACAAAATCGGTTCAAGGTGCCCAAGTTTCGTTTTATTGTGTCCTCAAATTTCTGAACCCGGTTTTATGTCGGTGTGCGGGGTCAAAGAAACCTGATACATCTTTCAGATGGTCGATCCCGATTGCGTTATTCAACGCCCTCCTCTTAAATTCTCCGGAATGATATTCTTAACACTATCGTGGCCGCATCAAAGGATCAGAACATTGAACGTATTACTTTAAAAAGATGTAGTATAAGCAGTTGCAGATATAAATATTCATTAATTAACTGCATGAACTGCTGATGGATTGGACTATTTGTACTCAAAAAAGCCCTTTCCTCAAAAAACTTTTGTCAGCATTGTCAGCTGATATCATTACTTTGGCAAATTAACTTGGTGGAGAAAGCTTTAATACTTTGTCTCCAAAGGGATGTCGATGAATTGCTTGAGGATACTCTCTTGAATGATATTATTGGTTTGATGTCATATGCAAGCAAAGAAACGGAAGACAAAATTGAAGTGGAAGAAACTTCTACCCCCGTTTACTGTAAAGATTTTACAAGAAGCTAGTCAATTTTGCAATAAATAAGAAAATCTATTTATTATACATGACTCAAATTCTGAACAATCTTTCAGATTCTAGAGTGAGCTTAAGAACTGCATGTCTCCATATCACGAACTGCGTAAAAAAATATTGGTTAATCTTTGCAATGTTTTTTTTATGCGATTTTTGGTAGAAGGATGCGGTATCATTTCCCAGTATAATTCCCGTATTTTATCCAGTGACTATTTTGTCGTGTTGCTATCCTATTCGTTTTGCCACTGAGTTTTAAATGGTCCCAATGAGATCCCAGTCTTTAAGATAACTCCTCGATTGTTCATCGTGGATTTGACTCGATTATGGATTTCAATGCATCCCTTAGGCTTCTCGGTTCATCCCTTGAGCTTCTGTTACACAAAAATAATGTTAAAATAAGGTCTCAAAATGTGCGAATACTTTCGGGTCCCCCTAATATATTGAAATAAGTAAGTACATTAAGCATATTTAATCCAGCGTTTATGAGATGAACCATTCTAAATAAAATGTGTCATTAGTTCAAAGTCAAACATCACTGACATTTTAATTAATTTAATCATCATCATCAATTTGCGCAGATGAATATTAGTCTATTTGCTTTGTATGTAAACATCACTAGTAAGTTATTCATTATGCGAACAACAGCTGAAGCAGGCTGAGTAAATCAATAAAAGTCAAAGACCTTGCAAATTTCAAAGGTTAGACCAGCATTTGGGCGGTTAAGATTAATTAATAACCCCCTTTTTAATCTCGACGATCGTTTCATTCGACTGTATAAATTCATAGCTTTGGCGCTAGATTATGCTTGAATAAATAGCGCAGATTTAATGTGTTTGCCTTGAAATAGTGTTAATGATAATAAAATCATCCGGCGTGAATGAGTTAATTAGGCAGTTCAAAAGCCAAAAAATAAAACCATCTACGGCTGAAAACTAATGCACACACGCTTATAAAGCGCGAACAAAAACAAACAGCAAGATCGAGCAAAAAGGACATTAAAGTAGAACATTTTTATACGTAATCACCATTAAGGCTAAGATATTTCTCCCAATATTTAACAAGTTTTTTTTTAATTTCGTCACGGAAATTCTTTCGACTTTTTTGAAATCCTGAACTTGTGCCTCATCGTCCGAGGTGTAATGATTACCCTTGATGTCGCTCATAACAAAGCGCTAGATCGGGTAAATAAGGAGGGTGTAGAATCATTTCAGACTTCAGATTTCGTAGAACTCTGCTGGAGAGACTTTAAATCAAGTTGTAGACACGGTGAAACAGGCATGGTGTGGCAGCGTAAAAGCCAGTAGATTGCGCTAACGTCAAGAATATTTTCAACTTGGCGAGATGGCACCTGATCTTCAGGGCCTTGAAGGAAATTGACATCTCACCATACCTCACCAGAATGTTAGAGAGCTACCTGCACGGGAGAGTTCTTATTTACGCAGACGCCGACGGGGAGAGAAGAGAAATACCAGCGACAGTAGGTGTTCCACAGGGGTCGATGCTAAAACCCGCCCTGTGGAACGTAATATACGATGAATGACGGACTGCTGAGGATGCCGCTAATAGACGGAGCCAAAATGGTGACCATCGCTGATGACGTTGCCATCCTAACCAAGAAGTAGCTCCTGTTAGTGCTAACAGGAGCTGGTCTGGAGCTCGCTGTCCAAAAAACGGAGGCCCTCTTTTTCACAAGACGCAGGAAGCGTGCGCTCCCATCCTTGAGGATCGGGGGTTGCGAGATTAAATACTAAAGATCCATTCGGTATTTGGGGGTGGAGATTGATGACAAGCTCCTATTCGTCACCCACACGGAGAAGGTGGCAGCGAAGGCGGCCAGCATCGCGGAGAATCTGGCCAGGTTGATGTCCAACATTGGTGGCCCAAAAACAAACAGGAGGCGACTCTACAACGAGGTAGTGCACTTGGTACTGTTGTACGGCACGCCGATATGGGCCGAGGCACTACAGATTGAAAGGCACTGACTGCCATATCGCCAATCGACCTGCTCACCTACGAAAGACAGGCAATACAGAAAGGTGAAGACAAGAATAACGCTAAGCAAAACATCATGGCGGCGTGGCAATCCCGATGAGACAACTCCGCTTAAGGTCGGTGGACGCACGAGCTAATAGCAAACCTGGGTTCGCTACCACACCACATTTGTCTGCCCACAACCACACGACATTTGTCTGCCCAGAATGGAGCACTGAAAGGGACGTCTTACGGGAGGAGCTGGGAATCAGCTCGCTTTTTCCTAGCAACATGGTACCTTCAATGTTAACAGACGTGCGCTATGCGGCAGAAGGAGGATGCTGAGCGTACGACGAACTTTAGTATATCAGTAGAATGACATCCAGAAAGAGGCAAATGGAGAGCCCGTGAGGGACACATCGCTGCCACTCTTGTGCAATACCTAATTAGTAGCCGGGTGGTAGCCGAAGAAGAGGGCAGTTTATTGAGTAAAAATCCCACACTACCACCAGAATGGTGGTATCTTTTGAAGATTCCCCCCTTCACAAACAAACAAAAAATGTTTCGTAGAACCTCTCCAGTTTTGTGGCGTGATACTCATCGTGCACAAATTTTACGCCATATCAACTGTTCAATAATAAAGCCGACAGGTTCTTTGGATATTCCAATATAATTTTCGATACGCATGAATCAAATCGCCATAGAGTTTGCGATTTTTATCGTCTATGGCGGTTATCGGACATCCGCTGCATGTTTCATCAACAATTATGGCTTTTTTAGGCTCGCAACCACGAATTTTTAATACCCATCGATTTACAGCAGACCTATTAGCAGCATCGTCGCCATAAATAGCATTTAAACGATAATGAATCTCAGTAAGAGGCAATTTTTCAACAGTTAAAAATTCGGTGGTTAACTCGCGTTGACATAACACTAGAACACATTGCTTCTCGAAATACATCGGATGAACGCAACAATTTAAAATTGATGAGGAATGTTACTTCCATATGCCACTTCGCGCGTTTTTGAAGATCATTACGTTCGCGGTCTATAAGCATGTGTGCATTAGTTTTCAGCCCACCTTCATAAAATGGAATAGTTTGCTCTGTTTGAATTCTTTGTACAAAGAGAGATTGGGAAGTAACAGCCGATCGAATCCAAGCGTTATGGTCTTGGCCTCTGACTACACTTTCGGATGCTGGCATAAATTCAAAATATTCGCCAAAGTCTCCCCTAATTTGACATCGGTCTAGAGTCGCATGATACGATGACGAAGGAAATTCTCTGGCTTCTGCCATTATCTAAATTCAATTAAATCATTCATTAATTGTGGATTGATATTGTAATTCAAAATCACCCGACATCATCTGGTAAAATGCCAACTGGCACTTCCCTGTGCGAATTTAAAAGGATCGCACAATAAACGGAATTAAACCCATGAATATTTAAGTCGATTTCGAGACGAATTCAAATTACGCACGCCGAATGCGTCGGATGCCGGCTTAGGGCCAAAAGCGACCAAAATTATCCCAGGCCAATGTTGTAATGAAAATGTATAAATTCGTAGTTAAATTTAAAAGATAATCACCTAATCTTCGTGTGCGCATCGTGCAATATCCATTTACATTGACGTTATTATATCAGAAATGTTTTTATGATGCTCAAAAACAGTTCCCTGGTGTATCACCCAAGCGATATAGTTGCTCAAGATTAAGTTAAATTTTTATTTAAATATGTTTATAACGTTAAACTTATTGAATTAAAGTATGTGTGAGTCTTCTGTCAAACTATTGCGTCAAGGGGGTATATTTAAGTTTGACATGATTTCAACCCCCTTAGCAAGAAAAGATGTTGCTATAGTTCCTACCTTAAAGAAAAAAATTATTTTATTTTATTTAAAAAAAATATTTTTTGACCTTATTTTTTTAACGTTTTAATTTGTTTAAAATTGTTCAAAAAGTTTTTTTATAGATATAAAAGGTTCGCATCCAATCAGTTGATTAGAACTTGAGATATGATGTCAAACGTGTTGAAAATAGTAGTTTCGAGATAAAAAGCGTTTAAAAATTTAATTCTGGTAGGACCGGCTTGAATTACAACTTAATTGTATTTTGTGCAGCATTGCAATGAAATCAAATTAAAACAGTTCTCTACAACTCAACTCGAAGAGTGTAGTAAATACACCACAGTAAAAGAAAGGTTAAATATATGATTAGCGAAACGAAGCACCGGTGTTGCCAATCGCATATTTTTTTAAATTGGGATTAGCAAGATATTGCCATGTTTATAAATACATCATAAAACTGGGGAGTTCGTGTGATCGTCTCGAAGCATTGCAAAATTCAAAAAAGCGATAAAACGCAAACATATCATCGGCGTTACCCTAAAACGTGACATTGACAATTTTCATACGATATAATGGCGATCGTCATAGCGATGTGGACCGGTCATCTTGCGCAGCTTCGATTAGTAAAAAACGCACACAAAACACATAAAAAACACACAAAAACACACCAAAGTATCGTCAGAATTTAGGGCACGTTCGATAGCGGGCGCGATTTATTAGGGGAAACTCTCGCGATTGGGGTTGAAGGGCGAAATGTCGACACTGGCGAAAAGTGACCCGACTATGCGGCGATCTCGCGGGAACTGACCGTTGAAACATTTTCAGTGATTACGGCCAAAGTAAATATGTCCACTGACGCGAATTCGCGCGTGTGTGTGTCTGTATGTCTGTGTGTGTGTATGTCTACACTTAGCGTACTCAGCTGATATACATTTCCATGAATTTATTCAACAAAGAGATAAAAGATATATGCACGCTCCAAAGGAATAGCTGAATGATCCGATCCGTGCTTCCCAAACGTTCCCGGCGACAATCCCTCGACAACGCATCAGTCCGCCTGGGAATCATTTTTGTGGCAGTCTTTCATTCAAAAATGCAACAAATGAGCTCCAAATTGTTTGCGACGGGATCCACAGTGGAAGCTTTCAAAGCAGCCGTCCTCATCCTGATGAGACGTCGGACTGAAGCTGAAACTTTACAAGCGACAATGGTGCGAATCAACCGAAATACACTTCATTGGAATGACCTTAGAGTGTTCCAATTCCGTATCAATTGTCGTGTGAAAATATAATATGAAAGACCGGTCCCTTTTAACACTCCTACCTTGTGCGATAAAAGCAATATCCTCTTCCCCACTTAAGCACAAACAATATAGTGCGACCATGCGTCTCGAATTTATGAGACTCCTTCCAAACGCAGGACGTATTTGTGTTGTTATCAGTTACACATGAAGATTCGGATTTTTAGTTAGTACGAAGCATATCCCGAAAGTATGTGTACTGTAACAATAACGAGCTGTGATTTTTTTGTTTTTTAAGAGTTTGCCATACTGAATGATAGAGAGGGATCTCCTGACAAGGCGAGCATAGAAGGAATACGATAGCACGTAAATTCGCGTTGTAGTGTAAAGTTGCGTGCAAGCGGGTCAATAGAGTTACTAGCGCGACTTAAATTGGAAGGTGAGGATTTCTGAGCTCTATTGTGACTGGAGATAAAAAAATGGATGGCTCATCAGACCCTTAAAAAACTCGAAAGGAAGGGAATGCTGACAAGAAGAGTGGGTTTGATGCATGCCATCAAGACGCTCTTGGACTCATTTGATTGGGATGTTTTGAATCACGCCCTGTATTCCCCCTGACTTGACGCCTTCAGATTATCACTTTTCCCCTCCCTGAAAGAACACATGGGTGGAATTAAATTTTCAACCAACGAGCAGGCGCAGAAAGAGGTTCTGAAATGGTGAAGGAGCTAGTGGAAGAGTTCTTCGAAGAGGGCATAAAGAATTTTGTGCCACGACTCACCAGTTGTATCGGACGGGATTATGTTGAAAAATAGTTAACAAGTGTATCAACAATATCCTGTATTTTTTGTTCAAAAACACTTTTTCTAAATAATATAAAAATTAGTACACTTACTTTCAGGATATGCCTCGTATATCAATAAATGAACCGTAACGTGGAAGAAAATCTTGGGAAAACTGCAAGCCATGAGGTGTCATCACATCAGGGGCGAATAATCGGCAAGCGGCAGATTGTCAAAAGGGCGGCGGGTTTTCAAAGAGACCCGGCGGTGGTCAAAGCGTGTAATAAAACTTAATTATCTAAACAAATGGCTGCCAAAGCAAACGCCGGGATTTTGCAACGCAACATAAAAGATATTACGCCAGGAAGAAAAGGCGCCAAGTACGCCAAGTACGACGGCTACCAGACCTCAACGGAGAAGGATCGGACAATCATGTTCGATTCCAGACGACGCGTTAATTTCTTGGACTCTTTAACTCGGCGGATTCGAGAAGACTGCCAACTTCGGGTTCAAGAATCAATCCGCCGCATCAACCATTCGATTCGCCCTCCAGCTCGCTCGCTTGCTTGCCACTGGATCTCCAAACGTGGGCTAAATAATAAATTAGCAGTGCCGATCTTCGGAATTTTATTGATCTCCTACGGCCACCTCATTTCGGCCTCTTTGTCACCGATCGAATTATATCTTGATGAATTCCCGTCGTTCAACGCATCCGACTCGTGGATCGGGACCATCATCTACGGACCGCACCGCGATCGATCTTGAATCGCACCGAGGTGCTCGCGTACGAACAACGCGATCTTCAAGTCGCAGCGACGAAGATAGCCGACCTCAGACGACGTCAGAAGTGCGTCGAACGCTACAGAACCTCAACACTGTTGAATCACATTGATTATCTCGCAGAATTAAACATATAATCGATTTATGTGGCTTTCTATCTATTATGATCCTAAGAAGACTACCAACGATCCAAGAGGACCCCATATACCTGGTGGTTTTTTACCAGATATGGACAAATTCTATTATAATATTAATTCTATCGTCATCTGATGATTGATGTGAAGTGCTATGGATCGCAATATTCGAGAATATTTGAACGTGTAGAGGTGCTTTTTTAGCACTACCTTGCCATCGACGTATGCGTTTATGAAATATTCTGTTTGCAGCATATGCGGGATTCCTCATCAACGAATTAATGAGCCTCAGGGGAGAGCCGAAACCGTCGTTAGTAATGAAGATTTTAAAGCACTAGTGGAAGCTAATCCACGAATTCAAAAATTCGAGCAATTGTTAGTTAGTCGTTAACCCTATTGAGTAGTGAGCTAATTTTAAATCATCATAAACTTAGATGCTATATTTGCATGTCCGCCACTTATCATCCGTACAAATCCACTTATCTGTCAGAACCGTCGCAGCGTGTATGAAGCTTGTACATAAATAAATAAACACTGTCGATAGCACACAATATTCAGTAATTTAATTCAGTGATGGTTGAATTGATCAGAATTTGTTTCGTTCCTAATCAAGAATTTAGGTTTCATGCTCCAAATGTGCTTCAATATTGATGGAAGAGAGCAATAAGTATATTTATAGCAGAAGCTTTCAAAGCTGAATACATGCAGTGGTGTATGAAAAAGCCAATCTATTATTGCATAGAGTGTGATGTCGAGGAATATTTTTAAATAACCTACATATTATATAAGGAAAAAAAGTAGAAAACCCTTTAAAAATGAATAGGCACGATATGATATGAAATGTAAAAGTTATAAAACATTTGGTATAATATGGATGCTAAACCAGAGCACAAATAAAATTAAATTGGATTGCATTTATTAATAAGCAAAAAGTCCCTTTCTTATATGTTTGAAGTATGGGCACCCTACGTCAAAGGCAATAACCTCTTCTACACTTGGCCACACAATACACAACGTGCAGGATTTAAACAGTTGTAATGAAGGCGTGCCCTCGTATAACACGATATTCCTACAATACGATTTCGTTCTCTAAGCTATTGCTAAAAGAAATCTATTAACACATTTTCTGCGGGAAGATATTAATATCGTTTATATAGTCTGGTGGGCATCGTCGGGAAAAGTGTTATTACACAATATATTCCATTAATCACTTTGCTTTTATTATCTTATGTAGACTGACACAAGCTAAAAAAATGAAAAAAATAAAAACCTGTAAAAAAAGATTTTTTATTTAAAAAATAAAATCTCGAGGCTGATATTTAATATGTACTCAATTTCAATTTAAACGACCAGCGAAGTTCTGATACAAAATTGAAACATGAGCTTCGTGCTTGAAATAATATCTGAAATAAACTCTTCATTCCCTTTTTATTAAAAAGACCTTCATTTTTTAATGTAACATGTGGCACCACGACAGTTTGCACAGTAAAAAAGTGTAACCTGTTATAAATGTATTATTTTTATAATATACATCTTCTATAATAAGGCATCTTAAATCTTGTTTATATCATACGTTCACCTCATCATACGCTCGATGTTGCAGGCAACATGCAGACAATGTTATAAGCGTTGCTTAGTTAGAATCGTCTATTAGTCATTTTTAAAGCGGAATCCTTTTCAATCGAAACTAACTAGGTAATGTATAATACAATAGTAACTATTTACAGAATGTGTCCCAAAAGTCATGAAATATATTTTTGCTACTTGTCATTATTTAGTCGCAGCGTATTCGAACCGGTTTTTATTGGCTTGACTTTACAGCGTACCAAAGTTAAGTCTGCTGTGAGCATCAGTAGAATCAGGATATCTGATTTAGTGAACCGTTGTTTCGAGATCACGTCATGATGCTACTAATTCGAAACATTCCCACCGAAATCTGGACGCTTGGAAACGGTGGCCTTACTAATAATTGGCGAGCTTATTGTTATATTAACCTTTCCCTACCGGTGATGTATTTACTACACTTCGATTCTAATAATGAGAATATCGATATGAAATATAATAGACACGGAGTTCAAATTTTTTGTATTCCTCCGTAATATAATTACGAATCACATCAAAGTATTATATTATATAAGTATTCATCTGCAGCGGTGGAAATAAATAATTTGTCGGGAAATCGGGAATTTTGCGAGTTTTAATGGCGCACCAGGCATGGGATGTAAAAAGTGGTATTGTCAATAAATCTTTTTAAAAAATGCATATTGCATGACTTTTGGGACACACCTGTACAATCAATTTTGTTTATGTAAATCAACAGATATTATCAAATAATAATGAGTACAACAAATCAGATAAACTGTTATAAATTGCTTGATAGTGCATGTCAAACAAACAATAATCAATAAATATGGCAACATAATATGCGCATATTATGACGCAATTTAAAATCTTTACTAAAAGTTTTTAGGCCCATTTTTTAGGTTAAATCGGTGATGGTACAGTTTTTTTACTTTTGAAATCCAACTCAGATTTATATAACAGTTGAATGTTTCCAGTAATTCGGAATATAACTGGAATTTATATTCAGCCTTAAGCCTTTGATGAGTATGCACTCACATGTTGAGTAAGCTCTCGAGCGATCCAGAGAGAGTATGCACGCACATCTGACATGCCTATGACAGGCTCTTTATTTTGAATATCGTGATTCTATTTCTAATACAATTAGTACCAAAAATGCTGTTATGGGTCCCAAATGTATCGATTTAAAGCTTCCAAAACATTTTTTTTTGTTTTTTAAAACTTCCAAAACAAAAAAATTCCAACACACAAGCAATAAACGCAAAATGGATGAACAAAGGACAATGAGAACAAAGTGGGTTGCATCCAAGGAAAGTGATGTTTTGTGAGATTTTAAATGGATCATTCATTTTGAATTGCTGCCGATTAAAGAGTCGATTATTTCAGACGTGTATTGTCAGCAAATAGAAAGATTGAATACGAAATTCGTCCAGAACTCATCAATAGATACAATGTCATCTATTATTTTAATATATAAAATAATTTCGAATTTATTGCAAATTATAGACCCGTTTTAGACGACACTTTTTCTCGAAAGACCCCGTGTGAAACGGGCTTTTCGCTCTCCATACAAACGTACGCCTGAACGATCGTTCATTTTCGTTCAATCGGCTCGAATTTCAGTTTATAAAATCGATTTAAAAAGTCAATCATTTAGTCATCGATTTAATCGAGATGAAATTATAAACTTATATTGTCGCCTTATCAGAAAACGGTCTTAACGGACTATAAAAATCTAGTATGCGAACAATATGATTGATGGATTTTATCAGACTTGTGTGTCATCTAGGAATTTTAACCCTGTTCAGTCGAAATCAAGACAAGACCAAGAACAAAATATCGAAGACATTTACAATGTCATAAAGGGTATTAACTCAGTTAGACAATAAACGGGAGTTTATTGAACGATTATTAGAGGAGTGATATTGAATTTCAATATTTTATCTAATCAAATTCATTTTTTTTTAGAGAAACGACCCAAATTGCTTGATTGGCATTGATTGATAATTTGTGAGAACATAATTTCCTTGACAATTTAATGCCAAACTATGATATATCGTTCGTCACGGTACACTCGAAAAAGACCATGCGCATCGACGGTATCAAAATAAATTGCTTGGATTTAATTTTACATCCCGTTAATGGACGCTTTTGGCATAATATCACATGTTCGCATAATGAGCGATGCATCTGAATTGAAACTTGGAAGGTTGCCTATTTCAGCAAATTTTCGCACTGAAGAATGTCGACTAAATCATGAATGAAACACAGAACACAAACGTAGAAAGTGAAAGAAACCAGCCAATATCTTTTTCGGAATTCCACAACGTTGAAACATCCCTGATTTGATCGTATTTTTGACGTATAGTTGAGAATTTGTTATCATAATTGCCGTTAAAAATATAAATACGTGATGTTGTCGCAGTGTATTCACTGCCATTATCGTTGTTAACTTATCGTGTCATCATAAATAACTGATCTAAAAAATAGTGCTATTCCGTGGCTTACACAGTCTCCAGATCTGACACCGATGGATTACTTTGTCTGGGGACGTACTCTTTTGCACGGTCTCCAGACTGCCTGGGGACGTACCGTATTCCGTGGCTTACACGGTCTCCAGATCTGACACCACTGGATTTCTTTGTCTCTTTTTATTATCCATGTGGAAAACATCCTATATATCAAACTTATTTATTTATATATATGAAGAAAGAAGGCGAGAAGTATCATCTTCTGTTGTGCAACGCGTATTTATCAGTTTTCTTGATGCTACCCTAAGTTAGTGTTTGATTGGGTCCAAAAGTCGAGAAACAGTATGCTGGAAAAGTGATGGATATCGTATTTTGGGAATCGAAAGGTATTTTATAGATTGAATGCGACCTATTACTACCAGCTGCTAGATACCAGCACTGAAGCTGCTTAAATGAAAACGAATAATTATGCGTTGCGCAACAGAGGATGCTACTTTTATCTTCCATGACTGGATCGAGAAATTTCCTATCCGATAGACTAAATGTATTTCTAATAAAGACAAATTTCTTATTATAAGATTGAGATCAGTTTATATTGTAACATGATTTATTGAACACATATTTTGATTCTATAGGCGCAGTGCGGCAAATTGGGCGATGAAAAGTGGCTGTTGATCGGAAAGAGAGGGAAGATCGCTTCTACCTTCTGTCCGTCTCCGTTGCACACACACGCGCATAGACACGCTACACGCATAAGCGCCTATACGTAGCACAGAACAACCAGTAGCACTTTTTATATATTGCATAAACACAACTACAGATAGAGTGTGAACATTTTGAGAAGGAAATAAAAGCGAATAAATCGCCAAGAAGACTGCCAACAAATACCTTGGAAAGAGATTTTTGCATGGGATATGAGAAGTTTCACTTCTACCTTCCGAGTTTACTGACACATTTTTTTACCATTGAATTATGCGACTTGGGATTTATTTCTAAATATTTGTTTCTTTGTTAAAATTACACGTTGCGCAACAGAGAATGCCATACTTATCGCTTTCTTTCTTCGGCGACGGGATCAAAAAATTTCCTATTCGAATAAATGTATTTCTAACGATGGGAACTATGTATAAGTATAAGATACGCCATTTGCATTTTAATATAAATTGGTACGGCAAATTTTAATAATATTTAAATCGCCCTCGCAACTTCACCGAGCAGAAAAAGTTTGTCTGAAACAAATAAGTTGGAGTGTTAACCCCATAAGGAGTACTATCGGAGACCCTGCGATCCTCCTCCACTTATTCAGAAAGAGCACTCTTGTACATTTAGCTCGGAGACAGACAGAGGCAGAGAGATATTTCTGATGCTCGTTATTTCTTTTTGATCATTTTTATCCACCTTTCAGCGCATCTGATTGCTAATGGTCTTATAGACATTGTCGTCTTTCGTGGCAAACACGCGATTATATTTTTTAGAACAACGACATCCGGCGAACGTGATCCATTCAATCAACTTTTTTATTTGTAAAAATTTGATTGGACAATTGACGTTAGATTGACCAAGAAATAAATTACAGTTAATTGCATTGAAATATTCCGATTATGTTTCTTTGTCAGATACATCTAATCATTTGAGGTATTGTTTTCGTTCTTTTTTAAATTAATCCCTTAATATCGCCTTATCAATGTGGATTTTTTTTAAATTGGCTATGATAAAATTTCCAGTCAAAACTGGTTACAAAATGCAAAATGAAACGTAAAAGTGTATCTTTAACAAATATTTATCAAGAAATTATAAATATTTTGGATTTTGTAAAAATTGATACAAAATAATGCTGGTCCAGATAGCTGGTCACCCATAGGAGATTATATTGATCGAGTTTCTTCTTTTTGTTTCGACGAAACAAATTCATATTTAAATGTGCTCATACTTTTCAGTCAGGATATTAAATAAAAAAAACGAGAGAATGCTGATATTTTGGCTGCGTCGCTCGAGGAAAAATGGAAAACGTCGTTCACAATGGAGCGACTGAATGAATAAGCCATGGGGGGGTCTTATGAAATCCTTCCCTCGGCCCTGGACGGCTGCCAAGTCCGATATGACCTTGACCTCTGCCACCCAGCCGTTTACCTCCCACTATTTTCAGACCTGAACCAATTTGTGTTTCATCTTTTCCATGTTTGGCCAAGATTCACTTTCGCCATGGAGGACTATCGAGTGGCGCTGCCGGAGCGCCCCTGGCGGCAAGCATCGGCGACGAGCCTCAGACCTACGATTGAATAACGTAAAATTATCGTTGATCTGAAAGCGTCAATTTTCTGTAATTCCCAATTTAAAACTTTGCATTGTCAACCTTCAAGAAGTTGTCAAATTGCACGTGTAGATAAGTACGCGCAAGCATTTAAATACTTCAAATACACGTCAATTATATCTTGATGAAAGTCCTTGTTCGATATTCAGATAAATTGATTTCGATTCGATGAAGCTGAGTGATGGTCTTATCGCCATCTAAATAATATTCCACTCGACTGACGTCAGGATGTTGAAAGACATTGGACAGAAAAAACCAGCCCACTGATTACTGCAAACAAAATAATCATAATCTGCAATACTCTAGAAGCTACAGAAAACTCTAGAAATACAAGAAAGAGTTGATTGCTCGAGGCGCTCATTCATAATGTCAACAGTCCGCAAAGCGGACCGGTTGGACACACAAACCTTGTAGCCACTCCGTTCTCTTTTAAGGATCTTTGCAGCATTTTCGGAGATAAATGCGTATCGAATGTCCCCTCAGAGGCTAACTTACATAGATGGCGCCTTTAATTAAGTCGCGAACTTGTTTAAGAGATATCTACCCATAAAAATTATATATTCGTGATTCTTACTAGTTTTTCTTTATAGCAATTTTAGCTAGTTTTTCAGTTTTAATATACAAAATCTAGCTAGTTTTTCCCCCGGGCTCAGAGCGCCACTCGATGTTGAGAATGAGCGTGTCCAATATTAAATGCACCTTGATGTGCACTTTTGTTGAGCGGGTTATCATGGTCCCGAATACAAGCAAACGCGGCACTCATCTTACGCACGGCTTTCTCATGTCCAAACTTTCAATCAATATGCGATGTACAGCATTTTTAAAAGGCCTACCATGTCTGCTAGCTCGCGCACTTACAGTTGACAGTCGTCCAATACCGTTTTGTGGATTTTCTTAATCATTTTTGGGGGGGGGGGGGTTACGTCATTTGATCGATCACTGCGCTATTCGTCTAGGCAGTGCGTACGGCCTCGTTTAAACTCTGCCACTCAACACCTTGCTGTTGCAAACGAAGGAGCAGACTCACCATGAGTAAAATCTAGCTCAGAAAGTTGGGCTGAGATCTTTCAAATAAAGAGATTGTATTAAGCGATAACTAATCCATGTTTACAAATTAATTGGGAATATTCCCTATTGACAGGGCCGTAACAAGGGCGTGGCAAAGCAGGCGCTCGCAATGGGCGCAACTGGACTTGGGGCGCAAAGCGCAGAATAAATCCGACCCAATCGAGAGTTGCACATGGTTTTTATTTTACTCAACCATTCTATTTTATATGAACCAACACTGAATGACTGTCCGTTTTTATAATATATACTAAGTTGTCTAATCCCTCTTTTCTTCGTTATCGTTATGTACAGGTATGGCATCCGATCGCGAGCCGCTCATTCGTCATATCAGCGGTCCGAAAAGCGGACCGATTGGCCACTGCGTCCTCTTATAGGGCTTTTTGCGGCATTTTCTATGATCTGTACGATCACGTAAGCAACGTAGCGTGCATACTCTCTCTGAATCACTCGAGTGCATGTGAGTAAATACTCATCAAATAGTTAAGAAGTTCCTGTAAAAGAGGGGATGCAGATCAACCTGCACGCCTTCAACATACCTTAACCACGCTCGACGATGAGATCCCTCGTCATCTGAATCTGGTAACTGGTTTATTAATGCTTAAGAAATTATAAATATTGTTGTTTGTTATTGTTTGACAAACAATTAAAATACATTTTACTCCATGTCCAATATTATTATTGAAAATTATTAGTCTCACATAACTTGAAATAAATCATTAGAAATACATCGTCAGTTGTGCATGACTAGATACGCTGGAGACCTTCGACTAGTGTAAATGAATAAATATATTTTTACAAAAACATGCTAGATAAGCTATCAGAAACTAAATTCTAAAAATCAGGCCCGAGCACTGAGCATTCCGGAATATTCAAAGAATTCAACACGTGCCAAACAATTGATTAGGATGGTATAAACAGAAGACACCAAGTGTCCAATATTGTAGCTTTCAAGTAGGGTCCGTTGCAAAATGTTGTAGAAACCAGATAAATAGACGTAGAATCACGCAACTTGAAGTGGTTCAAGATTGTGTGATATGTATATTGTTTTATACTTAAGTGATGGAAGATAATAATAACATTGGAGATTAGAATAAAATCGATGATAAAGAAAAGAGGGTTCAATCGTCAAGTTGCGTGATTCTGCCTGATGAGATTTGACTTGTTTTGCATTTTATATATTTTGCCATTTATTTAACATGAATAAGTAGGTTTATTGTCAAATTTAGAACGCCATTAAAAGTAGAGCACAGGGTAGACGCTATTAATTAAAAAAATATAGGTTCTTCCGAGGCAATGTAGGCAAATGTGGGATGACGCAAGCAAAATGCACCAAAGTAAAGTCCACATGATACCGGGGCCACGTCGGAATGACCTAATTTCTATCTCTCTGCGGGGAATCGTACTACGGCAATGCCCCAAATAACTTATATAATATAACCCCTAGGGTAGAAACTCACTCTTCTTACATTGAATTTCACTCTGCCAACTGAGATGATACACATTACAAACTTCAGATAAATCATCATATCGTTATGATGCGGATCTGTGAATAAAGGGACCCGGGGAAAGATGAAAGAATTACCTCACGAGGTATCCATTGCTACAGTGTTGCCCAGAAAAATTGGACAGATAAGCAAATTGACATTTTCCAAACGGTTGACATGTGTGGCGGCAGCCTTGCTCGAATTGCAAATTTAATTACCTGCATTCAATCAAACAATGTCAGCTTACAAATAAAACTTGTCATTGAAAGGTGTAAAAACAATTCCAATAAATGCGAGGATAAATTCTATCATCCATAGCACAATAGCAAGAGCATCAACTGCAAATGAGGATGAAATCGTTGTCAGTGGTCTGAAAAACGGACCAGTTGAACACACAGACCTTGTGGGCACTTCCTCATATTTTAAGGCATTTAGAGCCTTTTGCGCAAGTTATGGGGAGAAATGTATCCCCGAGGCTTTCTACGATATCCATGATCACAGTCCCCCCAGAATCCAATTTACATCACAGTCACATAAATACAATACAATAAACAGCTCGAGTCGGTGGAGGGTTCCCATTTTTCCTTGTTTCAGGTGTGAAATGATGGACCCAAATTTTATCCATGACATCAGCTTTATTGCTGTGAAACATCGCCAAACACTCGATTGAAATATTGACGCGACGCTATTTTTGTTACACTGTGAGCAAACGCGGTATCCATCTTGCGCACAGCTTTCTCATGTGCAAATTTTTAATCAATATACCATGTACAGCATTTTTCGAAATGCTTACCATGTCTACCAGCTCGCGCACTTTCAGTCGACAGTCATTTGATATCGATTTTTTCATAATTTATTGCGTGGTCATCTCACTTGGTCGACCATTGCGATGTTCGTCTTGGCAGCTGGTACGGCTTCGTTTAAACTCTGCCATTCAATATTATACTGTTGTAAACGAAAGATCAAACTCGTCCAATAAAGTTGGACTGAGACCTTTCAAATAAATCAAAATTACGATGACACACATTCGTGTTTCATCTAAAATGTGTTCAAGACGTATGGAAATTGGGTGCGCGCGCACTCGATTATCATCAAAAATGACAACGTACAAGCTTGGCTGTTCGAATAAACTGCTGATAATTACTTTTTTTTAAATAAAATGCATGGGACGAATTTTCCCGATACGAGGAAACTCATATTGTTGTGTTTAAATGAATAAATAAACATTCGACGTTATAAATCATCACAGCACTGCCGCATGCCAACAGCCAAGACGCCATTGGAACATGACTCAAATGACACATGATTTTAATTCTTTCCAATCTACAAGAATAACTGTCAAACGCTACACGTGTAGAACGAGCTGGAGATAACCTTTCATTGACGGAATGCAAATAGAATAAGGTCATCTGGGGAGAATGAACATTTTCTCGAATTATGGCCTAATGGCATCGGTTCAAAGATGCATCCTGCGCTTGTTCAACGAACAACAAAAATGTTCATCTGTCCGAATTGCCAATTAGTTTCGAGTTCGAACGCCAGTTGCTGAAAATATTTCAGAGTATATTTGGATTAATCTTCGGGAGTCTGACGTCAGGGAAGCTACTAAACAACAGCTTGGTTTATTTTGAGAATTTAAATGCACGGATCTCTTAATGCATCTGTGTACTTTCGCAGATGAGTTGTATTTTATTCCATAGTATCTGATGAAAAGTACCGTATCCGAAGGGAGAACGTGCTTACAATGCTTGGCCTCATTCTTTGCATCCCTGCCAAGGTTGCATGGATATAACTTCTTCATTTGGGTTTTTTTTGCAGTTCCTTCGCCATATAATATTCGTTTTTGATGGTTCTTCCTTTCTCAATGTAATCGATCAATAAAATATCGTCTGCATCCCAAAAACGAAGATTAAAACCTTACCGGCTGACATTTGCGTTTTTAGTCGCTTTGGGTAGTTTTCGCCGGTTGCTGTCCACTCAGCTGACTCTGGAGTGTAGTGATAGATCCATGTTTCATCCATTGTCACATACCGCATGAAAAAATCCTTTTTGTTGCACTAAAACAGCTCTAAGCAGCGCTCTGAATTGTGGACGCGTTGATCTTTTTGATCGACTGTGAGCAAACGCGATACACACTTCGAACAGAACTTTCTCACAGACAAATATTGGTGCAAAATATTGAATTAACTCCCTCTTGGAAGCAGTATCAAATTTGGACGAATAGAGCGTTCAGCATCATCAGTGTTTGTACTGCCGCGTTTAAAATTAGCACTTATCTACTATTTCTCTTGTAACGTGGAATGAAATCTTGGAAAAATTGCAAGTTTATCAGATTCGGATTCGGATTGAGCTTTCATCACATCAGCGGTGAATTATCATAATAACAGCAGATAAGAGCAGGGCGGCAGGTTTTCAAAAAGGGACCCGGCGATGATCAAAGCGAGTAATGAATGTCCGTATCACGCACGCTCACTTTCTTGCCACTGGTTCTCCTACCGTGGGTTAATTGAATAAACACTGACTGTTGGAAATTTTATTGATCACCTGCAGCATCTGCCTTATTTCGATCTCTATCACTGAGCGAATGAAATCATAAACGTGTTCCGTCGTTCATCGCAGCCGACTCGTGGGTCAGGACTATTGTTACAGATTGCACCAACAAAGCACAGGGACAATCGCTACAAGTGTGTGGACTAAATGGGGAAGGTTCAAAAACATGCACATGTAGCGTTGAGGCGGGGGCGCTCTCGGGAGCAGAGTCCCTGGGCGGCTCCCCGCCCCCACGTGCTCGTTGGGATGGCCACGCTAGCGCACGGGTCCGTTCTTCTATCGGGCTGTAATGTTGCTGGACAAATGGATGGGAATAGATGGGTGTCGAATAGAAAGACTCACTTCTCTAAATAACTATTTATTCCACACCAGGGACGCAGGAGGGACGACCTCCCACAGCCAAGGCTAACCGACAACTTTGCGTCACTAAGTCGGCGCAAAAAGCGATCGGTCGGTATGCAGGTGCAATGTCTCCGCAGGGCCACAAGAGATGGTGCTGTTAAAATAACCATTGCACCTGAAGAGAGCAACAACAACAGAGTAACAACGCTACTACGTGGGGATGGTAAATCATCCATGCTACACATGTCGAATGCGTTCCGAGCATGTAGTCTGAGAGACTAATGACTAGTGATCTAAGATTAGAGCCATGTAAACATTTATCAATAAGCTATGACTTTCATTAATCGAGTCCTAGGTATATCTTGCCTTACCAGTACTTGGTCCTTTTCAACCCAAAAAAGACCAAATATTGCCGTTTTTTTAACTTATTTTATCTTACAATGAAAATTTAATATTATATAAAAACTGGAGACTAATAAATCTCCATTGCAAACCTACAAAGTTGAATAAAATCGATTTCGAAAAGCTTTTATCTCAAGAAAACTATTTTACAATTTCCGACATTTCAAATGAAAACACCCGATTTCTTCGCTTTTATGCATTGGAAATGTTAAAAATTACATGTATTTGTTCGATCAACTATCAAAGCGATAATTTAAAGATCCGCCAATTGCCTCAATTTGCCCTTATCCACGTTGAAAAAGAAGTCTTCATACCAACAGGAATGATCCAAATCCGACAAAGTAAAAATGGCTCGCTACATATTTCTGTGCGATGACGCAGTTTTTGCGTTAACGGCGAGCAGAGAATTCAATGTCAACAAAAATGCAAAATATTCTCAGACGTTATTTGAAAATAGTTTGGCACTCGATGCTCACTACATATGTATGCTTTTGCGTCGAATGCCTACAAGCATGGATATGGTTGTTTGCAAACATCACATTAGCATCAGCATCGTTCACAACAGTCGCATAACTCTGTCAATATATACAAACTTCATGACTTCTGAGTAAATACAATGCTGAATTAATTTGCATTTGAAGAAAGTATGTCAAAATCACCATCAGCGGTTCGCAAATACGATAGACAAATACAATAGTGTGTTGTAGAGGTGTGGGACAAGGCAAGAATTACGATTTTTAACCCTTTTGATTAGTGAGTTAATTTTTCAATCGAATTAAACATAGATGCTATATTCGTGTGTCCACCACTTATCGTCCACACAAATCCGTTTTTCTATCAGGAGTGCGCAGCGTGCATCAAGCTTGTATATCAATAAATGAACCCTAATACTGTTGATAGCACACAATATTCAATAATTTCTTCGCGTAAACATAAACAATACACATGTGTGTATTCAGTTTTAGTTATAAAATAATGTATTTGGTCGATCGATTTCAAATAGAATCATTTTTGTTATTGCGCTGAATTTTGATTATATAATTGATTTGGGTGGTTTTCTACAATTTGTTATGATTTCAAGAAGACTATGGATCGCTTTTTTCAATATTTGAAAATATTTAGACCTTTACAACACGACGTTGCCGTCGATATACGAGCGTATAATGAGACGCAAGATATCCGTCTCTGTCTCCGATTCACTAGTTTCTGCACTCAATATGCGATGTTTGTGTGTTTGTCACTTAAAATGTATTTGCTAGTATTTAGTTTTAATAAGCAGAAAATCAGGCTAAACTAGATCGATAAGATTGATCGGAAATATCAATATTTTGAATCCCCTAAATTTGATCTTACACGTGCCAAACAATGTTACCAAATATGAACCAATAAGCAAAACAACTGTAGTCTAGCAATTAATGGAGACTAATTAATTTTTATCAAGTGTGTTCGGGGTCACTATCTCTTTTTTATTCGGCATTTGGGTTTGTATTAAAACATTTTTTTCAATCATGCTTTCATGCCCAAATAGTCAATTCTGTTAGTTAAAATTGTTGAATTTGGGTTCATAAAGTCAATTTTGCCGACATACAAGATGTGTCCCAAAAGTCATGAAATATATTTTTGATACACCCCTACTATTTGCAGCGTGTTCGAACTGATTGAATAAAATGAAGAGAACCTTATAGCATAAGAGCTGCGGACGATTTTGGGCGGTCCGGTCTTTTCCTGTTCTTCAAAATCTTAGTGTCCCGGTATCTTCTTATAGTATAATGCACTCACTTGATAGTTCAAAAGCCTTTATTTCATGGCGATGTGAACTTAATTTATTATACACAATGCGCCAGAGAAAATTTCTTATTTAAAAGGCGCACCCTGAAGCGTCCGTTATTCCGAGAAGAATAGGGTGGCGGCGCCCATCTGAAAGAGCGGAATCTAACTTTTAAATATGGAAGAGTCCCTGCGGCACCCTATATATTAAATATTTACTTAACTATGAGACAATAATAAAAAGCACACCCCATATATCCATTGTTTTGCAAGGAGAATGAACGACTCTATGAACTATTCATTTTTTTCTATTTTTGTATTAACATTCGAGTATACATTATGATGCATTGTTGAGTAGAAGGGTTCTAGCTTGGAGAATAAAAGAGAACAAAAAAAAAAGAAAGGCTTGATTGTTGTTTTTACATAAAACTCGATAATATGCTAGGCGTTTCCAAACTTGTTGTCTGTAGTGTACATAGCCATTTTTTTGGTGTCGCGAACACTTGATCAAATATTAGTATAGCAGGTCAATTCCTGGATTTTCAATGTTAATCTTTAATGTTAATATTTCCAATAAATTGTCCCAAAACATTACTGCTTTAACCTTTCTTTCACCATGATGTATTTACTCTCTCTAATAATTCGCTCGACTCTAATAATTGGAATATTGATATGAAATATAATCATATGGTGTACCAAATACATATCATAGTAGCGCGCGGGTGTTTTTTAGCACGCTAAGGGAAATGTTAATATATGTTGTTGTCAACAGAAATTATAGTATCTAGCATCTGAATTACAACAATGAGATGTATAATAATTCAATCTGACTGCCAAAAATAACATACCACAGCGAATAAAAAAATAGATAAGAACAACTTTGATAGATTTGTAGGCGCGATATTTCTGGTGTTGATTGTCTGTCGCTTGTTTTGGTCATTGAGCATTTTCAGGATATCAAACACATATCTTTATGCGACAAACGATTTTAAACAAAACTCGTGTAATAAGTTGTAGAAGAAGCTAAAGAAAGATGGTGGATCGTTGTTAAAGGTGCATATTTTGAGAATTGAAGACGTAATCGATCAGGATCCGAATCGACCATTAATCCCTAGGGTTTGAATTATTCAATTTGATCCATCACGTAATCCGAGGTTGGCCTCACTTTCTAATAATCAATTGATGAGTTACGGCAGCAAATCAGAAACAAAGGGGATTGATTCGAAGGTGTTGTTTCGCAGTTACATAACTGCCCATTCCACGAGCGTCGGATTCGCCTTGTAACACAGTATCCAATTTCCCGGCACGCGACTTACACAAAATTGTATTTACATCAAAACGCGAAAACGTAAATAAAGCAGAAGAAGGAAAGCGTAATTCTTTCCAAGGCTCAGAATTGAATTTTAAAAGTTGAAAAGGTGGCGTTTCCGGAACGTAATTTACGATCACATTGCGTGTCCGAATCGAAGGACGCAAATTTTAAATTGGTTCCTATCAATTATCGATTTGATCAATGGTATTGGATGACCGTCGACTGAAAGCGCACGAGCTAGCAAACATGATGGGCATTTCAAAAAGGACTGTACATCGCATATTGACTGAAGATTTTGACATGAGAAAGCTGTGCGCAAGATGGGTGCCGCGTTTGCTCACAATGAAACAAAAACAGCGTCGTGCAGATATTACTATCGAGTGTTTGGCAATATATCACAGCAATAAAGCCGAGTTTTTGCGCTGATTCATTTGCATGGATGAAACATGGGTGCGTGTCACCTTTGTAAATTAGCCTCTGGGGAGGAATTCCGTGATCGTACAGATCATAGAAGGCCTCGGGTATCACCGAAAGTACAGCAAAAAGCCCCAGAAGAAAACGGAGTGGCCACCAAATCTGTGTGCTCAGCCGGTCTACCTTTCGGACAGCTGAGAAACAGCAGCGACAGAATTCATTAAACAGTTCACCATCGCAATGACCACAATCAAATAATTCAATATCTTGTCAAAGTCTCGATGGAGCCGCGTCGAATTACAAATCTCTAAAATTACTAAAATTGCTTCTAATTTTGCCCTAATGCAAGGAAGGGTAAAGTGGTCAGCCAGAGAAGATTTTATTTATTTTTTAGCTTCTCCTGTTTTTATTTTATTTCAACTGAATAAAAACATGGACATAAATTAGAAAAAAAGTTGTAGCACATACAAAACTTTTTTTAACCTATAACCTTTTATCCGCCAGCAAAATTAGAGATATTGGAAAAAGGTGTAAAAAGTTGTTTTAATTATATATTTTATTATCTGATGACAACTTGTGTGTCATATGCATGTATCCGACTGGATTATTTAGGGCTTTTGAGCATTTCTTGTTCAGGGTTGTCACAAATATTATATACACGCCATAATTTTTTTTTTTGTTTATTTAGGATTATCTCAATTTACTAAAATTATTAATAAGAACTGATTTTTTCAAAATAGGTTCCTAAAATAGGCATGACTTCTGTTCCACACCAAACACCAAAATCCACTAAAATATGAAGACAATTTTAGATTCATCCATAGCATAATAATTTTTAGGTTATCTACGAAAAACATAGCGACTCACCGGTGAGTCGCTGGCACTTGAGTCAATGGACCCCATTAATAAATATGGCATCCAGGTAGAAATTCATTATGTTTATTAAAATTGACATTAGTTCAGGTCTAAAAGCGAATTTATCGAGCTTGGAAAAGGTCAAAGGCACTGCTTGAACTCCAGCGAAAACTTTAATCGAGCGCGCAGGGTCGCTTGACCCACGGATGGGAAATCGTCTGGAATTTCAGGATTCAATAAGTCCGTCTCGACCCTTCTACTTGCGACGTTGGCTGATTTACGTCCACAATTGACGTCACGCGTCTGGCAGAGTCTACCAGAAATAAACGTGCACGATGCAAGCAGAACGTTCAACCTGGACGGGAATTTCGCGATGGAGGATCCCTGGATGCCGGTGCAATGATCCCATACAGAAGACAGCGCGCGAGTCCTGCGACCGAGAATCCACGCTGGAATTTCATCAGTCTTGCGAAATATGGTGATCCAAGCACAGTGTGCAAACATCGCCTATAGATAGGACATGGGGGGAGTTTAGCCAGACTTTATAAATTGTCTGAATGTTATCTGTATATCAACAATCTGGATTTGTGAAACTAATCCACTGTACCAATACGGCATAGCTGACTTAAACAAACATTGGGAAATTTTCCGGTCATAATCACTGAACAGAAATGTTGAGGTGGTTTTAGCGATCCTTTTATTTTTTCATGGCGTATGTATGTTTTTAAAAATATGGTTGCCAGTCACATCTCCTATAGATTTGAACCCAAGATGATTTAGGTACGTTTGGGATGTTCCTTCTTTTACAATGGAAGCATTTTAAACGATACTGTCGATGACCCTTATCAATACTTAATGTATTCAATATCTGGTACATATGAATGCATGACACAGGCCATTGGCCTATAGTTGTTTACTGCGTTTATATTTAAGACATAAATTCTACGGTTTGGTATTCAGAATGAAGCACATTTTATAAGATTCAATACAGGTAAATGCATAGCAATTATTGAACAATCAAAACACTTATCCCGTTGATAAGGAATCCCACATATGCTGCGAACGGATTCGAGTGATAAAACAAAGTATTTTCATTGAGTGCAGCTATTAGTGAATCGGAGACAGAGACTTGAAATTGATACATCTTTGACCCATGATGGTGTCTCAAATAATATCACTTTTGGTACGCGCATATGCGTGCGTACTCTTCAAAGGACCATTATAATATCTATGATAGAAAACTCTTCTCGAATCAAATAATCATTCATGTATTCCTTGAAAATATGTTAAAAACAAACATTTTAATCTTGAGCAAATACAAAAGCGAACGTAATTGAGTTACGCGAGCGGGGTTGACGTCATTCATTTTGTTCCGACAGCCCTAAATTTTACTCAAGGACATGCAGTAAATTTCCATAAGCAAATAGAATAAATTATGTTGCGCAACCTGTTATGATTCCACTGGAAAATCTTATCATTTCAAACGTAATACTGCATTAGTATTCATCGGGCCGACATATTATCCCGCATTGTGCGAAACCCCACCAAAGAACTATTTATATACGAATAGGGGATGAAAAAGAGGACTTATCCGGATCGGAAGTCACGGCTGAAATAAAATGTAATGGATGCGATTTGCTCGTCACGTCACCGGTTCCAAAAAGGTAGATCAGTGGTTTTATATGCCGAAGACGAAGACCATTCAAGCATATATCGAAGATAAAGAACCCAAAATATATTGTTTCTTAATTTTATCCAATGTATTTTATATCGACCCTCTCCAGCCAGAGAAAAACATCGAAGATGCTGTAAAAGCCTTCGAATTAAGGCTGTATTAAAATTGCTGAGGATACGCTTGAATTGTATTATACTTTTAGCATTGTTTCTGAACAGTTTGGTCCGAACGAAGTACAACTTTGTATTGATTCAAAGTTATGACAACAAAGACGGGGTGTTTTGGAAGGACGTCCCCAACCCTTACTGGGAGCGCGGCCAAATTTCGGTATTGAACGTAGTCGCTGGGGGTGAATGGAAGATCTTAAAATTTGCATACGAGATGTGGCCAATAAACTCCGGGACCGAAATTTAAAATATGTCAACGATTGCCCGTCTTTAAAATTTACAGCTTGTATAATTTAAAATAGAAGTTGCGCGAATCTTTTATGTTTAACCTTAAATATTCACCATTTTGCATCAACATTTGTCCGTGAGAAAGCTCTGTTCGAAGTAAATACCACGTTTGCTTGCACTCGATCAACGCGTCCACAATTCGGAGCGTTGTTTAGAGCTGTTTCAGCGCAATAAAAAGGTTTTTTTATACGGTACGAATCGAAGATACGTAGGTCCATCACAATGCATCTTATTTAAATAAGAACCTTTTTGTATTTGCATTAAATAAATTTATCGACAAATGCATCAATGTCATTATAAAGCTTTGTCTTCCAAACATGTCAGTCTGAGCTTTCAAATATTTACATTTAATTTTGGTAAATAAAAGTCAAAGTATAGTCCGCGCTTTGTCTTGTATCGTTTATGCGGCATTTTGATTTACCCAATGCGAAAAAACTTAACTAAAATGTCAAGCTGTCAGAAGCACCTTTAAATGAGATTTATTTCCAGCTGTAAAATACAAAATTGTAGCCACTGGATGCCGTCATTTTCAGATAGCTATCCCGTTTATAGTGCGGATATTTATTTAGTGTAATTTCCACGATAGTTCACATATTTACACATCCAATTGTCAATTGATTTGATTGATTTTTATAAGGCATACGAGGGTATGGTAAGGCATAGTACGTACGAGTACCTAATAAACGCTCAAGTTTCAAGTTTGAAGACACTACGCAGTTAAATATTTATTTGGAAAAAATGGACATCGTTATGTGATACAATACTTTTATATCACTTCTGACACCAATGAAGAGTCTTTGGGAGGTATTGGACGACCGTCAACCGAAAGTGTGCAAGCTAGCAGATATGGTTCATTTCAAAAAGTGCTGTACATCGCATATTGACTGAATATTTGGACATGAGAAAGCTTTGCGCAAGACGGGTGCCGCGTTTGCTCACAATGGAACAATAACAGCATGAACGCAAGGTTGTTAAATGATCGCGGGCAATTGATGTTCAATGATTCTTCAATTGATTCTCAAATGGAAGGTTAGCAATAAAATACATGGTTGAACCTCCATTTCCGCTCTCGATTACATTAAACAAGATCATTGGCATGTCTTTCATGATTTTGTTCGTCTTATTCGCTTATTACTTAATAAATTGATCTGGATTTCATCCAATGAAACTTCGACCTCCATGAATTTATATGCAAAGGTCAATTCATCAGCTGTTCTGCGCAGGTAAGAGATAAGAACTGGCAAAAACCGATTTGGCAAAGATTACCTACCCTCGACCTTAGCCCGGAGATATCACTTAAGTAAACTTTCATCGATCCACATTTTATTATCTAATGCGAAAGCTCTGTAGTAAAAATAAAAGTTGCTTCCTAACAATGCGGATGCCGAATATATTGACATTGGAAGCACGAGGACGCGGAATCGCGACTCGAACGCTTAAGGTCATATTTAAAAATATAAGAAACCATATTTGTTTGAATTATTGGAAAGTCGAAGGCGTTAATAATGGTAGAAAAGCGGAAGCCTTATGATTACCACCAGGAAATTTCTCTGAGCACTCCTTGATCAATTCGACTCACATGGCGCTTCGGGTGTCATAAATCAACAAGACTCAAACCTTGTCAGCATATCACTTCTTGGGGTGTTCTCATAGGAAACACATTTCGGGATAAATTCTGATTGATCCTTAACCTGTATTATAGTGCGGTCGCATATTTGCGAGCGAATTCCAGTGACTCAGAAAGAGCATTCTTACACATAGACAGCAACGGAGAATATCTTGCACGTTGAGTTTGGAGGGAAACAGAGACAGAGAGAATATCTTGCGTACATCATGCGATTGTATAGATCGTTAACCCAAATTTATCGACAAATAATGATGTGTGAATTATACTATGTATTGTTATGTTTACACAAAGAAATGATTGAATATTGTGTGCTATCGAGAGTGTTTATTTATTTATGTACAAGCTTCATACACGCTGCGATGGTCCTGACAGATAAGTGGATTTGTACAGATGATAAGTGGCGAACAAGCAAATATAGCTTCTATTTTCAAAATATACAACAACAAAAAAAAAAACAAGAAAGAAATGTTAAAAGGCTGGTAATTTATAAGAGGTAAAAAAAGGCGTGTCCTGGTTGACACAATTCAAAATCCTTTTAGTCATCTACATTTTGTGATCTTATATCTGAGCGCAGTTTGTGTCCAGACACAGTGACGGAAAGATCTTTTTACGTTTTTTTTTTTGTGGGACTATTATTAATCCGTTGATGAGGAATCCCGCATATGCTGCGAACAGACTGTGATATAAAAAGAGTATTTTCGCATACACAGAAGCCCTCGTTCTAGTTCACGACATCTTGTTGCTAGAAATTAGCCACAAGATGTCGAGGCCATTTTGTTCAGTCATAGTAAATTTTTCCGATGGAAAGATCGTCGCGCGCTCCCGTCACTATTATGGTAATGATGTGATGAGTTGACAACATGTCACGAAGTTGGTTAATTTGTTCAAAGAAGGTCGTACTGATACTCAAGACGAGGCAAAGAGTGGGAGACCACCAATGTTTCTGAACAAACTTGTGCAAAAAATTGAAGAACAACCGTCGTTTGATGCTTGACGACCTTCGTGAAGAATTTCCTGACATTTCTCAAAGTCTCCTCGGTGATATTATGTCGGAAAAACTTGGTTATAAGAAGTTGTGTGCGAAATGGGTGCCCAGAATGAGTTTTACACTTTTCTGGACTCCAAAAACTAGTGCCCCCACTACAGAAATATCTCGATCTCGACGGCGATTACATTGGAAAAAAGTTTAATATATTCGTATCCTGTAAATTTTAAATAAATACAAGTATTTCAGTACAATCAAATGATTATAGTCATATTTGTTAATCAACGACGAGATATCCGAATACAAGACATTCAGATTCGTATACTTGCCACGAAATCCATATTTTAGAGTACGAAAATAAACTTGTTACCCAAAGGCTGAACACGTGAATTTTCACGTTTCTTCGACGTTCAGGATACACAAAACACGAAGGAAACAATAGGCGCTCAACATTGACAAAGCAATGTGGCTTCTAGCAAAATTTATTCGGAAACAAAACCAAAAATACTAATAGAAAAGTGCCTCGTGCAAGAACATGTGCCATCACTGTAATTGCCGTCATCTTTCTTCAACAATATCAATTATTATATAAGCTTCTCACATTGCGATCTCCATCTTATGATACCTTACCGTGCTTAAAAAAACACCCGCGCGCTACTATGATATGTATTTGGTACACAATATAAAATTCAGAACCCCATATCTATTATGTTTCATTTCGATGTTCCCATTATTAGAATCGATGTGTAGTAAATACATCATTATGAAGAAAGGGTTGAGGAGTATCGAACGTCCAGAAGATTTCCTAGAATCCCGCGGAAATATGTCTTGTGAACAATTCTATTGTTCGTTAGCTATTTGCGTTCTTTAAAAAAATGTTTTAGCGGGTCACAAAAGTTTGTAACATTTCAAAATATTATTGTAGCAAGCATTATTATTTGGGAACTACTATTCGCAATTGGAGATGTATTTGATTGAAATGAATATCTGAAGGTTCGTTTTGCATTTACAAAAACTCAAATTTCTTCATTAGAATCAGAGTCTAATACGATGGCGAAATTTGATGATCCAAAAACAGAGCTATGGTCTTTTTGTTGGTTATTCATGGTGTTTCTTCTTGAGAATTTCTTAAGAAATATACAAAATGGAGAATTCTAATTTCTCGAGAATCATCAAGAAATTAGAATACCTAGTTGTTACTTTTCGGTTCCTTATTTATTTGACAAAAAATAAATTGTGTCCTTATAAAGAACGCGAACAACACTTTTCGACCTTTAAAGACGTCATTGCGTTATCAGGACTTTTATCATTTCATTATAATCATGTGGGCTTAATTCAATTAAAAATGCAATACTATAAAACAATACCAACTGTGAATATGATTTTATCGCATTAGGTGCAATAAACTTGATTTCATGCATTGTTTATCGCGCTATTTAACTATGATCCAAGATGAAATGCTTTTTAGCGAAATTAATCGTATGGAGTGCCCTGTACCGCCAGTGATCCCCCGATGCGATTTTTGCAACCAAACGACGCGGCAATCGGCTACTGCCTCAGCGACGCAGGGCTTGAAAAGTCGGCGCCAATATGTTACAACGTTTTATAATCATCTTCTTTCGATGTCTTCGACATCATAGAAACAAACAGGACTATGATTTTCGCAATGACCAGGTCCTTCAATTAGATAATTGTAGTCTCATTAATTATCTTTAGCGCTGAGACCCATTAATGAAGCACTTAATGGAAACCCACGTTACCTAAGGACGGACAAAATTAAATTACGCCTTAATTAATCATTAATTGGACACGGAGCAACATAGGATAAATCCCAAACTGGGTTCTTCCGAGTCCTAGGAGCATGGCTGATCCTTTGAGACGTGACGCACATACAAACGCGTCCTAAGCGTTTTGGGAAGAAGAAAAAAACCTTTGCGGATGAAGAGATTCAGGTTCGAAATTAAACAGCCAAGTTTACATTTCATGGCTGGATGCTTTCGAATTTTAATCGAAAATTTTAATATTTAGGGATCAATAGCTCCGATGGAAAATTAAGCGACTTCCTCCTGTTAACCCCTCCGGGGCTGCTCGTATCTGTGTTCAATATTTGACTTAATTATATCCCAGATATAGCAAACTTCGTCGTCGAAGTATCAAATCAGATAGATATAAAAAGCTGCGGTTTTAATTTGCATACAAATTAAATTGACTTTACTATAGAAATTAAAATAATAACGATGACTGTCAAATGGCCACCAGCAGCTGAAGAAGTTTTCATCGTGCTAAATCCATCCGACCAGAATTGCTGCAAAATGCGTAGGCAAGCGAAAGACTTTGACCCCGATATTTTTGTGCTGAAACTGGTGCAAAATAAAAACAAAACAACAAACTGCGAATACACAACGTTTCTACGTTATTGAATTACAACTTTGGACCTATAAAACAGCTGTTGTATGACTTTGACAGCTGTCAAGATGTCCAGCAAACGCGCAGCTCCCGTCAAATCTGTCGATATGCTCTTATATATTCTTAGATCGACCATTGCATAAAACGGAAACAAAGCATTGTTTGATCGCCCTCTGGAGCTGATTCCGATTTCAGACACACTAAATCAAATTGCCAGAATTTGCTGAAAAAAATGGATAACCTTCAAGCTTGCAAGATCAAAGAGAATTAAAAGATCAACAGATCAAACAATGGTAATAATTGCCAACAAATGGACGACTTGTATTCTTTGAAATTATCTAAATGTATATATAGATATAAAAGTAAAATATAGTTAGACAAAAACAGTTCCCTGGTGTATCACCAAACCGATATAAATAATTTAGATTAAGTTAATTACAACTAAAATTTGACAAGATGCCCTGAAGTTTTAACACTTCATTTACATATTAGAAAATTACTTTGTTACAATAGATCAAAATTCCCAGTGTACAGCAAAATAACATAATTATATTTTGTGCTACATTCAAATGAAATCCTATTAAGTAGTTCCTTGGCAACAGTCCCTCGCACCATAACAGGCCAAATATGGAATATTTGGCTAAATTTTGGTTTTGATTCCGAGTATTAGTAAGTTATTAGTGAGTTGTAGTCGCAAAACTACAAGATGACCACGACGTAAGTTTAAGTGTAAGTCTTATTTTATTAGTCTGTGAGACTAATATGTAGTGATAGTGTAATTTAAATGAATACATCCTTATAAAATCAGCTGTCGATACTGATGTTAAATTCAACATCAGCGAATTGACTCTTTCGTCTTCAATGTCAACATCTTCTCACGCTAAGATAAACAAAAGAGATCTGTCAACTTTAGCACATCAGCAGAGCTTCTATTGGCATTTTTAATTTACATCAAGACACGTTTTGGCAGCGAAACTGAATGGCATTGCTGTCAAGTCGAACCAAAAATAACACAACACAATTAATCATACAGCAAAGGTCTTGTTTCGTGTATTTTTAAATCTTTCTCTCCAACAATGTAAACAAGACAAAAAATTCGACACTATTTTCAGCCACGTTTTCCTGAAATAATTGATAATCGCGACGAATCGATGAGCAATGCTTATCGCCGCTGTTGTTACGATTTCATTGTTTTCTTGTTGCTAGCGCATTGACAATTTTCTTCGAGCAATAAAACAAAGAAACATTTGTCGTTAGTTTATGATTCATTTTTATAAACCGCAAATATCACAACGATCTATATATCAAATAACAAAGGTTATTTGAAGTCTGCGCATAATACCACACATATTTCTGAACAAAACAAAAAAGGACTTGTTTATTTTCATCGATCGCTTTGCGTCCTTATAAACAAACTACACAATTTGATGCAGAAACTTAGCAGCGTAAATTGTTGGACAGAGCAGAGAGCCAATATTCGAGCGAACGTTTTATCATCGTACCGTATCATGTGCTATGGTACGATGCGCATCACATGACTACCAAGGATGACCCACAATTGGAACAAAGGATGTGAATGGTAATAATGGGATAAATAAATAAAATAAAATGTGATGCTGAAGGACAGTCAGTTTGACAAATATGATTGCATCAAATTGACATGCATTGCCGTGTACGATGCACGCGAGTCCGATTACTATCGGATCGTGTAAGACCCGAAAAAGATGAAGAAGATGATCAAAAGATAATATGAAGCATTTCGTTTTGGCTAAGATCTTCGGATGAAAAGCAAGACTTGTAATATAAAAAATAATTTAAAGGCGAAAGAATTTTATTCAATTACAATTCAAAAATAGAGGTTGGAGGTATCGTCATCAGATATTTAAATGCTAGTTCGAGTTGATGACCGCGTGAGCCCCCATTTTCGTATAGCACCATCAATGTGATTGATAAAATTCATATCTGCTGAGACACGGACTAAAACTCGCAAAAATCCCGATTTCCCGACAAATTATTTATTTCCATCGCTGCAGATGAATACTTATATACTATAATACTTTGATGTGATTCGTAATTATATTACAGAGGAATACATACATTCTGAGCCCCGTATCTATTATATTTCATATCGATATTCCCATTATTAGCGTCGAAGTGTAGTAAATACATCACCGGTAGGGAAAGGTTAATATAACAATTTGAAAAACATATATGTACTGTATATATGTATGCATAGATTAGACAGTTATACTGGCGAAATAATAAAGTCATGAAGTCATGATGCAAATTGAGTTTGAAGCCACACATTTATGCTAAAAATCAAAGAACAGACCCAATACATCAACGCAAGATCATCTTTACATCTGCTGCATGGTTTATAGACCACGAAGAAGCCTTCAACTTATTATTATATATTGATTGTCAGTAAATTCAGTATAAATGAGCGTTCATATGTCCATGCCATCTGGACGATTATTAGATGAATTATGTTTAGTCGGATAATAATCATTTTTGATATCATTTCTAGGGAAGTCTTTTATCACGCTTGTGAAATCCATTATAAAAAAATTGGTAACAAATAAAATCCATAATTGTATTACTGACCTCCGAGTTGGATCGAATTGAGGACACATATATTTTATCCCTGAAGATCCCCACACTATACCCCTAAAGATTGACCTCTTCTTGACACACTATTTTAGCTATGTTTTCTCCTATTTATCACGGCTGACCTACTGTGATATTTTTCTGGATATCCGACATAGAAGATCTTGGATGAATTTTTCACGTGTTCCATTTATTGAATCAAAGATTGTTCAACGATAAAGAGGACGGTTGAGTATTAGATGTTCTCATAAGTAATGTCGTTTTTTGTCGTATTTTGAAGTTTTGTCATATGAGCGTCTATTTTTTCGTCGGTCTGAGATTAAAAAAATAACTCCCTAATCCTTCTAACGACAATGAGACATGTCCATCGGAAAAACGACAAATACGTCTCTTGAGATTTGAAAAAGAAAGCGACAGAGGCTACGAAGAACTTCTGCAAGATCATTGTTGACATATTTGATATCAGGAAATTAATCTAGATGAAGCAGCCCTAATGTCTGCAATCGAAAAATTATCAGAAATGATCGACACATCCCAGTTCAATGTTCAAAGGATCCTAGAGAAGTTGGATAAGATTCAAAAGAAAGCATTTGTGTCCCACACGCATTGACTGAATGCAACATGACCCAAGGGCTCAACCTTATGCAGCGCATGGACAAAAGGTTATATCAAATCCCTAAACATGGACAAAAATTTGAACATGAGAAAGTTGTGCGCGAGACGAGTGCCGTGTTTGCTCAAAATTGACTAAAAAGAAAATGTTTTTTCATCAAGATAATACAGTTGACAGGAGAAGTCCGGATCTATTACAGGCCGCCACTTCTCACGATATTTCTCCTCGGTTAGAAACTGCCTACGTTGCCACTGGGTCGTTCCAGACCACTAGACGTCCCAGTTTCTCGCAGGGCACGGACGGTTTTAGGGCTTCACTCTTCAAGTTTGGACTTTCCCCGAACTCGGAGTGCCCGTTTATAGACGCAGATCATGTTCTGCGAACATGTTCAGTTATGGCGTCCGATCTCGAGGCGCTCATGCGAAATGTTAGCGGTCTGCAAGGCGGACCGCTTGGGCACACAAACCTTGTGCCTACCTCTTTTAGAGCTTTCAGGACTTTTGGCGAAAAATTCATAGTCGGGATCTTCTATGATCCCTATAACAATAGAAGCACCCCCAGCGACTAGCGCAGATAGGTGGCTCGCGCCAATGAAGTCGCAAGCAAGACTAAGACCCCTTCCCAATAAATTTATGTATGTAAATATTTAGTTTTTATCTTAAATTATATATTTATATATGTCAGTTAGTTTAGGAGTAAGACAGCTAACTAGTTTCTCCCCCCACGCTCAGAGCTCAAATCAAGAATGAGCATATCCTCGCGGGTATGGAAAATAAATCGCGGTTTTGCACCTCAATGTGCACTTTTGTTGCCCTGAATGGCGGGGTCAATAAACAGCTCGGGTAAGAGGAGGGTTCCCACACCCTATTATCCAGATTTAGCTCCCTAGAATTATATTATTTTTTCAAAACATGAATAAATGGCTAAGTGATAAAATATTTACCAACAGAAAATGTCAGTTCAATAGAAGGGTTGAGAACCGCCCTTTAAGACTATTTCCAGTTAAAAACCCGCTGGATTTTACAAGAAAAGCATGGGTGTTTTTCAATAAAATGGTGTCTGAAAGTGATAGATAATGCAGCAAAATATTTTATATAATAAAAGCTCAATTAAGCGTACAAAATATATTTTTTTCAATTGCATTGAATAAAAACGACATTACTTATGGGAACATCTAAAAGTTTTTCATTTTATTTAAATTTAGCACACAGGGGGATTTGACAATAAGCAAAAAACCCGTGCATAAATCTTTGGCTGCATATTGAAAATGATTTGAAAAATTGCATTGGCAAAGAAAGATTTACGCTTGGCAATAAATCGCTCCCAATTTATCTACTAGCACAGCGTCGGGCGAAAAAAACGACGTGGCTTTTTTTCCATCCCGATTTTTCGGCTCGGGGGTTTCTCAAAAAAATATTTTTTCCAACGTGGCAAACTCACCCCGAGCTACATAATATATTAATGATGCCTTCGTAATAAATCTTCGGCGAACAATCGCACAAATAGAACCTCTGCACTTGGCGTAAACGTAACGAATACAAAAATAGCCAAGTTCGTGGCAATATAATGGGATTTTTTTTTTTTGGGTTATCGGGGAACAATAAATTATGTATGTCGACATAATAACGAAATGGATTATGGCCGTTGCCGAGACGATCTAAGACATTTAAACGGTCTCAGATTCGAAATATTCGACCATAAACGGAATGATTGCGACATCCGCCGTCTATTAGAACCCTTTTGTGTTTTATGTATTTTAATTTTTAATTTTAACATTGCCATTATGCTATTGAGGTCGCTGTGTTTCGTTTTAGCACTCGATAGTAATTATCACGTTTAAAAGCATTCCACGTAGAGTTATTCGAACGCTGATGTTTAATTTAAAAATAACATTTTAAAAAAGGACAGTCCGCTAATAAAAGAAATCAATAAGACTTCTTTCGTTTTAATTACATGGAAGTACAGCACGCGCTCATCATGACTTCATCCATCCAAGAAACAACCGGATTTTATAACCGGTGGTAACACATCATTCAATAAGTTCGTAGGATGACATACAGTTGGCGCCATTATAGTTTTGGCCGAGCGTTTGCTCACGTTCAATAAAAAACAACAACGCGTCCACAATTCGGAGCGCTGTTTATAGCTGTTTCGGCGCAATAAAAAGGATTTTTTCATGCGGTATGTGACATTAAGTCAAATCAGCTGATATATACGCTATAGAAAGTTAGATACAACGTGTTTACATGCATGTATATACTTTGTTACCAACAAGTGCATTGATCTTACGTATTTTAACCGTTGCTCAGATAAACGACGCCGCAAACGAAGCGGGCGCTATAGGAAGTTTGACTGTGATGCTCCCTCAAAACGTTCCACAACTTCAACGGCGGTGTTTTAGATTTGAAATTTAAATATACGGTCTTATCCTCGCATGGCTTTCTCGTCCTAATTTAATCCCGTGTTTAATTTGGTTCTCCTTTCCAACCTGACATGCTTGAAAATATAAACATTGATCTAATTTCCTCGGTTCTATATATATACATAAAAGCTGACGAGTATTAGATGCTCCGTTATAATTAAAATCCTATTTTGGTCCATTAAATGTGCGAGGAAACGGCTGAACTTTGTAACGTGTATCTCGACGTCGATTTGTGAACTAATGTTGCAATTTGTCCTAGTAAACAAATCTAAAGCCACTTTTTCATGGACGTTTCAACCTCCAAAACGCTCGGAATGAAGAAGACCATGGGATTCAGGCCTGATGAATAAAGATGCCGTTATTGCGCCGAAACGAAGCTAAAAATATTCGCTTTGAGACAAACTTCATTTTGACGACACAGAGATAATGTCCAAGATTGGCAAACAACGCGATATGGGTGTTTATAAACGATTTTTTGAGACCAATACAAATTACGACCTGAACAAGTCCTCTTTTTCTCTGTGCCAATTGACTGTTTTAAATTAATTGCCCTTTGAAGTCCATTTGTTCCTTACGAATGCAAGTTCTATAGAATTTACAATCAATACTAATATAAGAGTCTTATTGATAAAATGCCCACTCAGCCAAAAAATAATGTAGATATTAGGGCTATCGCATGAAGATTCGGAATTTCAGTTAGTCATAAAACGACCGTGGTTATAATATTGACATCAATCCAAATTCCAGCTTGTAATCTTAAATCATTATTATGCATTTTTAAGCTATATATATATATATATATATATATTTGCTATGTACCCAGACTTTCAGATTTCAATTGATTTCCTAGTGTTATGTAATTTAAGTTGGGATTCCCGAACTTCCAGCCAATAAGCGTCAAGTCATAATCCTTTCATTTAATAACTAAATTATATTATTATATACTTCTAGTTCTTGAGCTTGAGCATTAAAAATGAATAAAAACATTTTTAAAAAATAAAAAATGGATCACCCGGAGCGAAAAATCATAACCGAACCGATATAAAAGTTTGGAACAGGAACCAAAACCGAAATGAATAAAATAGCGGTTCAAAGCCCTATTTTAATTTATAAGAAGTTACCGCATTCATCTTATTTGCCAGAATTTTTGCGGACGCATCTGAGCGATCCATGGAGAGTAAGCCCGCACATTGCGGGCAGCGCTCCATAGCGCTTAATTTTTAATTCCGTACTTCTATTTCTAATACAACATTATTATTTATTCATCTCAAACATTACATTACAATATTTGTTCTTCCAAACATCCTAGTTCCTCGCATGGCACGGGCGGTTTAAGGTTTCGCTCCTCAGGTTTTGACTTTCCCCGAACTCGGAGTGTCCGTTCATAGACGCAAACCACGTTCTGTGAACATGTTCATGATCGCGAGGCGCTCATTCGAAGTGTCAGCGCTCTGCAAGGCGGACGGCTTGGGCACACTAACCTTGTGCCCACCTCTTTCAGGGCTTTCAGGACTTTTGACGCATTTTGGCGAAAAATGCATATACGGAGTCTTCTATGATCCCTATGACCATTGAAGCAGCCCCAGCGAAGAGCACAAATTAGTGCCTCGCGCCAGTAAGTCGCGGGCGACAGAATTCTCGTTTTTAAAGAGAAATATCTGAAATTCTAACGAAGAACATTCATAAAATGATATTGAATGACCGTCGATTGAAAGTGCGCGATTTAGCAGATGAGGTTAGCATTTCAAAAAGTGCTCTATATTGCATATTGATTAACATATTGAACATCGCTGAGAAAAGTGAAAATAAAGGAAATAAAAATATTTTTTCCAATTTTCTTTGTTAGGTTGGGTACTTTTGGGACCACCTCGTAGAACAAATTTTCTACTTGAGAACTTTTATTACAATGTCTTCAATCTTAATACAAAAACTAAAAATTATTATACAGTTATATTATTTTGTAAGAGTTATGGCATTTCTCATAATTCTCATCTATGAATTCCGAACGTTCATGTACACCCTATTTTTTGAACGATTTATATCATCTTTGGTTGGGTATATGAGATGTTGAAAATGAAGCTTTGTCTTGTTATTTTTTACATAACATGATGTATAGAATTGATATGATAACATTTTTGAGTGCTTTTTTTATTAAATAAAATAGAATATAATGTCATTCAAATTAATAAATTGGACGTCGAAATTCACATGAGTATCATGGTCGTTAATTTCAGGAAAAGAAACGACGACTTTGGCTCAATTACCTTCGAATAATCACAGATTGGAAGTTGAATGAAGGTCTATTAGACGTCAATGCGACCAGTCAAAGAAGACCAATAATCAACAAAGAAACACCTGAAGACAAATGCCAGACGAGCAATCTAAGGTCAATAGTCTAGTTGTGCACATCGAAGGTTGCCACGACAAAGAAAGAGCCTCGACCGATTATCATTTCTTTCAATGTCCAGTTTCAATTATGTAATGGGAGCGGAGGCTCAAAACTGGACTATTATTCCAAATTACTCAATACCTTCCATTGCCATTTTGACCTACATCATCCAACGACTACTCTTGTTCAACAAATACCATTCACTTTGGATTCTTGTTGCACTCGATCATTAACAATGTACAAATATAAATACACATAATCATCCGGTCTAATATGCGTCAACGACTTGTAGAAAGATAACTCTATATTTAGAAAAAATTGGAGCCATTATTCTAATATACACTAATGAACTTATTACCGCTCAATAATTACGAAACACATTAAAATATCTCGTTTTTCAAGACAAAAATATGAATTCGTAACGAATTCCGCCGCGTCGATAAAACAGCGCGCTTCGCCCGGCGCCCGTTAGCTGTCAGTCGAAAATTCAAATTAAAAACGGCCAGGTATTAAAACGGTCAAATCTATATTTTACGTCGGCGCTTTTAAAATACAAAATAAAAAATGACATTCGGACCGAACTGCCGTGGCTAATATTTTTTTTATCAGCATACGCCTCTAAAATCATAAATCATCCCCGTTTTATCTCAGCGTGGATTCGATAAGCGCCGCAATAGGGACTTATCTTCCAATGCAAACATACAATGAAAGCCAATCTTGAACCGAATAACATGTCGCATTTAACAATAGAGCGCAATTACGCGTCGATAATTTAAATTCACGTGATGAAACATTGATTTTTTTTTTAATTTAAACGACGGGCGTATTTCACAGCGATAAGATATGGCGGATGATGTGCAAGATTTATGATAAAATTAAAATAACAGCTGATGCATGACATAATAAATAAATAGCGGCGGCCGCGCGGCTTTTTTAATGGTCGCAAATTCGATTGTTTCGAATTCATCGATGATGGTCGTTAGATCGCGCCTTAAGACGATTTATTTGCAATCAACTGACAGCGGCGTTTTGTATGGCAGCAATGTAAGTGCGATTTAAATTTGGATTGTACTCACCGAAAAACAAACACGTTCCTTAGAGATGCTAGAAAACGCTCCCGTTCATTCCGGGAACGTTTAATTCACAACACAATAACAATATTATTCGGCGATTTTATCGACGCGGATTAAATAACGCGGACGCGGCGGCTGCGATCGCGGCTCGACTTTTCAAAAACGGAACACACTCAAAACGAAATTATATTTATTCGGGGCAATTAAATGTGTTTCGGGTCCTTTGTGTGAGGTTCGCGGATTCGCCCGTTTTTCCTTTGTCTCGAGGGGACCCGTCGGTGTGTCGTGTCGACTACGCCTCGCAAAAACATAAACGAAGGACTACTTGTTACTGTTCGATTACGATTGCTCGTTCGAAAGTGAAAATACTATGCGAAATGAATTATGGACCAGAGCCATCGGCTTACAAGCGAGAAATGAACTGTCAAACGATATTCGCCTCTATGCCGTTATATCTGCATTGAAGAGGGACGCCGTGCGCCCATACACCATGCGCATCGTAAATTCCAATTTATATTTAATCCTTTTTTTATTTAATTTTTTTTTATATAAACGCTCAATTCGACGTCCATGACAAAATCCCGCATTGCAAAATAATAATCGTAACAAAATTCTATAATTCGAGGGGATTCAAATATAAACCGGAATTTTGCTGTACAAATTTATTAGTGATATATAAAAACATAAATGGAGTGTATTATTTTTCTACGTAGTTCTTTTCATTAGAAAAACATTTATTCCATCGGATATGAAGCTTTTTGATCCCGCAATTAAAGAAAGAAGGCGGCTGCACCGAAAATCAATTAAGCACGTATTGTTCAACCGCAGCGTTGGCTTGAAATCGTTGCCCTCCTAATGCCTCTATAAACATACGGGAATCACATGGGACCAAATCTGAACTGTAAGACGTTTTATATATTCTCCGCTCCAGGATATTCTTTTCTATTTTCTAATTCTATTGCAGACATCAAATAGTAAATAGTCATCACAATAAACTTGTTTTCGGCGCCAAAAAGCAAATAACTCGTAATTATCAATGTAAGTATTTCTACATTTGTTGTTAAATAGTCATTGCAACAATCAGGTTTTCATTTGTCAATTGACAAACAATTCTTAACGATCAGTATTTTATCATGAACTTTTATATTACCAAATTACATAGATTACCAACCATTAAGTCCATCACTGTACGTACTATTATATTTATTCTATACTACTCTCATTTTACAATCAATGGTTGCCTACCTATGAACACGCATCACGTGCATAACCTTTGAAATGTAACTATGCTATGATATGCGTATTCTTTGCATAATCAATTAATATCTTCTTATATGTGTGTCTGTCAATTGTATAAATCGTCAGTTATATTTATAGTATCCAGTATTAGTATAGGATCTATATAGTACGTAGAATATAGTCAGTAGAATTCTTAGCCCAATCAATATTACACATACAGCACACACTTAAATGTCACGTATGTCTTCAGGTATAGCTCGGCAACGCCCTAGCGAGGAAAGAAAGTCCTTTCCAGTGGAATCAATAGTCTAGAGTAGTTTTTCACCGTCTCCCGAGGAAATCTGCTCAGGCTTTACAAACCTCCCACACTCCCCATCGAGACAATCGCGAAAGCGACCATCATTACTACAACATAATAAATAAATAAATAAATTACGTTCGTTCAGGAAACCCGCTGGGCAACTGTTCTAAATAAAACTCGGAAGTTATGCTACCTTCAATATCGAGCGAATGAGGAGGTGCATGTATGTTACACGTGAATTGGATGTAGTTATGTACTGTGATGATGATAACGAGTTACGGCTGCTGTGCGCGTTGTCATGCAGAAGAAGGACAACGTGAGATCGATCAGACAGCTGTTTGCCAGAGTGCTTTCCGCCCTTTAGTGGAGACGAGATTCCGCGAGGAAGACTAACTTCAGACTACTTGCACCAGAAGGTGCGATGGAGAAAAGAAAAGCAATCGGTTAGGCTAAAAATCAAAGGCGAGATCCCTGCCACCACGAGTCCATCGGCTTGTTACGATAAGCAGCCAACAAGCAATCAATAAAATACCCTTTGAATCCCAAAATACCGTAGCCATTACTTTTCCAGCAGATTGTTTCTCGACTTTCAGACCTTCATGAAACTTTTGGGCCCAATCAAACACTTGGGTCTTACTTAGAGTAGCATCACCAAATAGTGTCCTCTCAAAATTTCACTTGATTTCAGATCACTTCACTTGGTTGAGAAAACGAATAATTGTGCGTTATTCGAAACGAAATCAAAAAGCTTCCTATCCAATGGAATAAATGTATGTATAGATTATATTTGAATCGTCTTCGTATGTAATTGTTAACATTGTTTTTGTTATTTAAACAAAAAATTGTTAGAAATGGCTCGAATCGTATTATTTTTCATGGCTTATCTTTAAATTAGCGATAAATGTTGTTGTTTTTATATTGTGCAATTATTCGAAACGAAATTCCACAAACTTGTCCAATATTTGTACGCCCGTTCTTTTCTTTGTTAAAACTAAATGTGTGCTTCATAATATTGCAGTCCGATGATAAATAAAAGAGAATCAATCGCACAATATCAAATAAAAAATACATACATACTTGTTTATGGAAATTAATTATACCGCTTAAGTCGACTCGCGGCAACCTGCTCCTGTCTAATCCGGCGCCCACTGTAATCTGACATGCCAAGTATAGTACATATGTACGCCAAAGGTTCGTCGATGTATGGTTGAAGAAGTTGCAACTCGTTCGCAGTACCTTGATGTGTGCCCCACGATTTCAGTTTGCTTGCGGCACGGTGTGCGCGTTTACGAATTACTGTCGTAATTTTAGTGATGTATCGCAATGTCTTCATCAACCCAAAAACAAAAACATTAACATTTAAAGAAAAGAGTGAGACTCTGGCCGACTTCTGGACCGGCCAGTCAAGAGACAAACTTTAAAGAAATCTGAACATCAAGAGATAGAGGAAGCTTTATTCATGTGATTTCTTCAGGAAATAAACAGGCATATACCTATTTCTGGGCCTATATTGGCCATGAAAGCAATGTTGTTTAACGTGTAGATAACAAAAATGAGACTTTGTAATTAGTAAAGGATTATTGGAACGCTTCAAAAGTCATCATGGAATGTGATTCCTAATGGATTGCAATTACAGTCTACTGGAATTGTATTTTGGAAGAATAGTATTCATCCAATGGCTGGCACAGCACATCTCCAAATCTGAAATCGTGCTGGGTTTTATATCAATTTGATGGCTTTTTTCAAGAATGTGATTCTCCAATATTTGGTCCGATTTAGTAGTCGCTTCTTCATAGTTGAGTCCCGTGGCCACGAATGTGGAGTTTCGAAATGATCATGTCAATGACATCCAGTGCAGTTGCATGAATAAGTCAGCACGTTGGATGACCTCCCCGTTAGGAAGTTGAATTGGCGCCATGTAGAAGTTGACGTTGTTTGGTAATGGTAAAACTGGATACTCGAAGCATATTTCCCAGAAATTCGTAGTATTTCTAAACATTTCGCTTCAGTAGACTACACACTGCTAAGACGACACAGCTAAATCGTTATTTATATTTTTACTCCATTATTCCATCGATATTTTATGCTATATCTTATAACCGTATCTGATCTCTTTAACACTATTTTCATACAAAATATTATTTTAAAAACATATCCCTTGTTATGGAAATGTGCTTTTTGACCATTATCATTCAAAAACAGTTTCAGTTTTGCTTCCTCAGCAATCCTGTCATATTACAGCATTTACATTACTTTCACATTTTGAAGGAGGGTTTCTAATTTTTTTTAGACAATTTTCTACATTAACCCTTTCAGACCTGGCGTGCACAATTGTAGACATAAATATATATTTTTTTATATTCTCCTTATTATACTTTAGATACATGGAATTTGCCATCGGATGAAAAAAATAATTCAGGTCTGAAAGAGTTAAAGAGGTTATTATATGATTATATTAATTGTGGTAAAATAACTTTCTATATCGCTTTGAAATCAACGAACTGGGAAGATCAACCTGGAAGAGGAAATCACCTAATCTCAAATTTGCTTGGATAAGTTACACTTGGATGGAGAGATACCCTCAGTTAGTGTACGAGCGAATTTGAGATACAACTAAGAATCGTGTAGGACTCCACCTTAGTCCGGCAACGCCCTTGCGAGGAAAAAAGGGACTGGACCCTCTGTATTTCGGGAAGCACTTTTCAGTCAAATCAGAAAGGTCGTCTCAAATAGTTTTTCAGTCTTTCGAGAAAAACTGCTCAGCCTTTTCAAATCTTTTAATATATTCATCCAAGTGACCCGCCGGTTGAGCATTCTAAATGAAACTCGAAGGTCATGCTACCTTCAATATCAAACAAACGAGGAGGTGAATATATGATGTATACGAGATGGATGTATCTCAAAAAAGCTCTAGCTCTGTAGTGGACTGTTTGTAGCTCCAATATGATGATGGTGTTTTACTACATTCCTCACTATCTTTGTTTTCTATATATATTGTGTCTTAATTTTGTTTTACTAATATTATTTGGAATTAATTTAATCAAATTTAAAGCTGCATCGAAAGAGTGATATATATTTCTAGTGTTTCATTTATGTCGTATATGTTGTGGATTCTGATATTAATTTTTACAAGAATCGTTAAATATGCATGCCTAGTAAATAATTAATGAATTTATATGAAGGTGTAGGGTGTCTTTAGGTTTTAGGTGCAGAGGTGAATAGCCCCTATGCTGCGCGAGATAAGGGCTCGTTTGCCGGAGCAGCGTAGAGATTGCAAACAGACTTGCGGCTAGCTCAGCTGTGTTCCTCGTACAGCACGCACGCGCCCCCCCCACCACCTTATCCACCCCCGACCGAATATGTCCTAACACAATATTCTTTAAAAATCAATTATTTTTCTTATATCATACATACATACACATTCATTAATTTTATAATCATCACTATAAATAATGACAGCAAAGCGACAATCAATCATCAATATACTTATTTGATGTCAATATAATTGAAATAAAATATATAAATATTTACACACTCTTATGCATTTTTTATCAATGCTCATACCCTATTTGACATGGCTTATATATTTTTGAAAAAGTCGTTTTGTTATGAATTGATTAATAAACCCAAATTGTGATCTGAAAAGCTCGTTTTAAAAATATTAAAATATCATGTTACGTGGACAAAATGATAGCGCCAAAACCGTATTGTTGAGCTATACAAATGCAACTCGCCTCAAATTAGCAAAGAAATATTTCTGTTTTCCTTCGAATGCAATGTGTCAAACTAACAGTGACATATTTTCTTCCTGCAGACGCATTTCGTCTAGTTAACAACGACATCCATCTGTATTCTTCTCTTCCTGTCATGGAAGAATAATTCTCGCAGCTAGACTCGTTTGTAATCTCGAAACTGTATCTTCCCTTCGCATTGAATAAAATAATAGTTAAAACGGGAATGTTTCCATCGTCAGCTTCCGCGACCAAATATAGAACAAATCCACATAAGAGCGGCGATCATCTTGAATAACTCGCGGGAGTTTAGAGACCCTAGTGTCTTCACCTCACATTACAAAACCAAAATGATTTTAAAATATATTTTTTGATTGTGTTTCGTTCTATTCGAATATCTTCGTCTATTTTTAATTTTTCTCAATAATCATAGTGTAACGTAGACCCTCGGCGGAATTCTCGAAGGTCAGTTATCCTCATCGCAGGCTGCACTCTCAAAGCCGACCGAACCCCGTCTTGATTGAATTCAAGCTCGAATCGAATTCCAGTCGATCTCTCCTGAGTTCTGACCCGAATCCCAGTTCAAATTTCCTACTAGAATTCCAATTCGAATTAAAACTCGAATTCAGGCTTGAACTCTAGCGAGTTCTGATCCGAATTGAAGCTACCCTTTTATACTCCTATCCAACCTCTCCGCTGCGGGATGTTTTGAATCGTCAAAAAAAAGATTAAGATGCTTTGTCTTTAAAAGATTTCATCAAAATAATTTATTTGAAAAAATTGCGCTAGGACATCGTCGATGAGCGCCAGACGTACACGTTCACGCAGCACGCATGCAGAAGTGCACAAGCGCAGAAGGGTCGGGACGCGCGCGCTTGCGCACACAACAACTCTCCCTTTATGTAATCCCTGTCACGTGCTCGACATAACCTCAAATATGCACGTGATCGATTCAGGGTCAAGGTCGTCTCTTTTACTCTTAAACTTGTATTATTACTATTTTTAATGAACAACCCTAAAAAATGAAACCAAACTACAGAAAGAATGGCTCATTCGTTTTATTTGAAAGTCGAATGCTATTCAACGGAGTTGTTGAAGCAATTAAAATATACTCGTATCATAATAATTATATTATAAACGTATTATGATAAAAAAAAGGTTAATATTTAAAATAACAATGTATTAATAAATGGCTATTTTTTGGATTTTTATCAAATGTTTAAATGAATTATTTAATTTTTATGAATTAAGCAACGATAGTGATTTTTTCAATTTGCTCTTTTTTTTAATTACAGGCAACACCATCTATGTATTTTGAATGACAACACTTTCAGAAAGGTTATTAGTGTCATCTAGCGGCATCTTTTATAATTATTTACTTTTTTAAAAATATTTTCATACTATTCATTTCAATTGTCTTGTCATAATGTGATTTGTTATCTTATATGTTGTTTTTTTTTTGTGTGTTATTAAACTATTTCAGATATTTATCTATAGATTGGAATAAATATTAATACTGATATTAATTTATTTTTGCAGATTTTATACAAATTTCAGATAAGAAAAATAAGTCGTTTCTCAGAACTATGTAAAAATATCTGCAGTCTATCAGTGATCTAAAGATTGGAAGAAATATATTTTAAATACAAAAATGTCTTATCATAATGAATCAAATTGAAAATAAGCTTATTTCTCAGTTTTTAATAATTTTTTTTAAATGATTTATATCTTAATAGCATGAATGAGAAGCATTTATGCACATTCTTTACTTTATATATATTAACAACGGGGTGAACGTTTTCCTCCGTGTGATTCATGCTCTTTGTGTGCATTTTATATGTTGAATTTATTACGACGAATTAGCATCAATCCCAATACCGTTTATAAAGTTTAAATACAGCATTAACATCATGCATTTGTTTATAATACAATTATTATTAAAAACATTCCAACAATATTTACCTAAACAGAGTTCATGCCCGATGACGTTAAAATTGTGATTAGAATGATTTAGATATCGTCGGCTGAAAATCATAATTTGCTATCAGTTGTTCAACAATACGCAGTGTAAATTTTATCTTTTCTTCAAAATGTTTGTATAATAATAACAGATTATTATAATAAGAACTTTTAAATGTTATAATGATTATGTTCTGATAACGACTATTTACAGCAAATAATAAATATATTCTTCTCAGCGGGAGTTGAATCTTCATCATCAATATCAATACAATTCAGCATGTTGATTTTGTATTAATATTACAAATTTTCCAATTAGTATTCAATGATTAATTATAATATTTTTAATATCAGGTCATGGACAATCAATTGAGCTCTGAGCATCTTTTTGATTTTTGAAGTATTTGGCATTCATCCTTCAATTTTATGGCCATAAATTATTCGTTGTTAAAAACGAACAAATATTTAATTAATGCATTTGATATAAAGTGATAAATAAAATTGATAATATATATATTTAATAAATATATAAAAATACGGTCAATTAATATTTTTGTTTAATATAATTTCAGGCGTTCACTTTTAAAAACATTATATTTTAAATTCTTCATTTCAAACAAGTTGCGCTGAAAAGCATAAAAATAATTTTATTTATATTTATTCGATGGCATTGTTTAATAATAAAATACGATTGTAGATGTCCGTTGCTGTTATTATGTTAAAAAAGTAATATATGTCATTTAAAAGTCATTGCGTCAATGGTCGTTTTTTAGTCTGTTATTTGCATTCTTATTTGAAACCAATGAAGCTAGATAGACGCATAAATAATTTTAAACATGTCTCTATGTTTGTTTAGTGACGGCATCTCTACAAGTCGATTGCATCACCTGAGTGAGTAAAAATATACTCTGTAACTGCTTTTATGTGCAAGATGAATGTCTTTAACATTGAAGAACTTGCTTTGGAGCCGTCCATGGCATTTTTTTAGAACAAGAGATTATGAGGGAAAACATTAATATTTGCCATATGGACGTTAAAAAGTATAAGCAAATTAATTTTTAATAATAAAAAGAGATTGTTTCCATATTGATTATTTATTATTAAAATGCGTTCGATTTATTGATTTATCGCTGTGTCAAAATTGGATTATCACTCTAATTAAAAGCTGCTTATTCATAACCTTAAAATAGAGTATGTACAAACCTTTGGATTCGTTCCCCTTTCGAACTTTCCTGGAAGTCAATTAAAAAATAATTGATCAACAGTGCCTGCTTGTGTTATATTAATTATGCATACGAATTTAATTGAAAACGCATAATTAAATGCAAATGAATATATTTTAACAGTCCGGCCAAGGTTGAGCGTGTGCATATTTTATTTTTCACAGATTGCACTATTACCGACGTTCGTTGCCATTCGAAGAAATGTCGAAGCGTTCTCGATTCGAAATTTCTGAAGAGCAAACCGTCGACATTTTCCTCCAATTATCATTGTTGACCATAAAAACGACCGGTAAAATGTAAATCACAAATCAGTTGACGATCATATTATAAACTGGTTTTCCCAAATACAATCGATTCGAACGAACGATAAAAACATTTAATTGGCTCATCTGTTCATATATTAACGCTTTGAAGGAGAATTTATTGTATTACAAACTTTTTTCAGACTTATTTGAATTTTTAAAGACAGAGAGAGACCAAAACATATCCAATACAACGAGAATCAAAATAAATTTTATGGTCATAGGTTTGTACCGGCTCGCAAGAGCCGGTTGTTGAAATGGTTTTGAGAAAGATTAATGTATTATGTCTATAAAAAATAATCTGAAGGCGAAAGAATTTTATTTATTTAAGAAAAGATAAAAATAGATAAACTAAAAAATTCAAACATTATTTTGAAAATATGCCCGAAGTAACATTAAACATCGACTGTTTCGTCACTTATTCTGAATTTGATTTTGGTAGCCAGGGAACCTGCTGCTGAAAATGCACCAAACTCGTTGGAGGTATCGTCATCAGATATTCAAATGCTAGTTCGAATTGATGACCGTGTGAGCCTCCATTTTCGTATAACACCATCAATTTGACTGATAAAATTCCTTTCTGCTGAGACAAGGACTAAAACTCGTAAAATTCCCGATTTCCCGACAAATTATTTATTTTTGTCGCTGCAGATGAATTCTTATATACTATAATACTTTGATGTGATTTGTAATTGTATTACGGAAGAATACAAAAATTCTGAACCCCGTATCTATTATATTTCATATCGATATTCCCATTATTAGAGTCGAGGTGTAGTAAATACATCACCGATAGGGAAAGATTTTACTAATATTTGGGACCCCTAATCGTGCGTCACTAACTTCTTTAACCTTTCCTATTAAAACAGGATGTCAAGAAATAGACGCAATTTTAATCACAAACATGTACTCAAATTTTCGCATGTGGATTGGCTTCCACTGTGGCTTTTAAATCTTCAACACTAACAACAGTCTTGGGTCTTCCTCGAGGCTCATTAACGAAATTCATATTACCGAACCCAAATTATGAATTGTTCTTTTACAAATCGATCATTTACTTTTTTGTGTTCCAATTTGAACTCGTACAAAAAAAAAGTAAGCACAAATCTATTGTTGACGCTATCCTGTTAAAGGTCATAGAAAACAATAGAAATAACAAAAATGATACCGTATTTAAAGAAAACTGAAGACTTAAGTATTTTTGTCAATTACAAATAATCAAATTTGTAAAATTCCAAAATCAGATCCAAACTAAATGAATAAACAGTCGATGCTTTAATGTTACTTCGGGCATATCTTCAAAATAATATTGTAATTTTTTAGTGTTTTATTTATCTTGTTTTGAATTGTATTTTTATTTTTTCTTAAATAAATAAAATTCTTTTGTCTTCAAGTTATTTTTTATATTAAACACATGGACTTATTAGTAATTTTTGATCAAATTTATCAATGTAATTCCTTAAACTGTTTTAAGTCCCGATCCCGGGATCCCGGGATGGTCTAATGCTATTCCGAAATCCCGGGATTGAAATTTTGACTCAAGATTGGATTCCCTATCCAGGAGACACGTTGGGTAAACTTTTTAAATGAAACTTGAAGATTATGCTGCCTTCAATATCAAATAAACAAGGAGATGAATATACGAAATGGAAGTACACGCATCCCTCGTTTAACGCAGAAGATACACTCTGCTAGATTGCCGTGTAAAATAAGACTAACAAATGCATAGAAGAGGGAATATGTTTTTTTTTTTTAGAAATATTAATGAAATAATATTACTTTTGAAAATTTAGTGAAACTTATTATGAAACAGATATAACATATTATTTAATGTCACTATAGCTAGAAAATATTAGTACTAATATTTTCTGTCATATAATAGTTTTATTTCTACTTTTTGATGGTTTTTATTGCATCTCTGTCATATTCCACCGGCCGTATAAAGAAATCATTAATCCGTGTTTGTCTATTTATTTTGAGATTCTTCTCTTCAAATCTCTTCATACTTAATAACACATTGTTTGATTTCTCATTAAACGGATCACTATTTAGGAATTGCATTTATATATATCTTGCCATTTGCGGTCTTTTATTGTTTTTGCAGTAAGCGTTCAATTTGAATCAGTACTTTCGGTATCGCTATTAATTTTAGGCGAAACTGTTTTAGCTATATCAATAAATTCTTCTTCGTTTAATTCTCGTTTCTCTAACAATTCATCAATTTCATTGGTGGCTAAATCCTCCAATCTCCATTATGCAGTGGACCGTTTGTGGGGACACTATTATAATGATAAATCATTTATATTAAACCATTCGAACCGGAGAGCAGATTTTCTATGCTCTAATGTAAATCCACTTTTCTGTCAGCTCCGCCGCAGCGTGTAACGAGCATGAAAATGAATCAAGCTCAATAAATTAATCTTAACACTGTTGATAACACACAATATTGGTTCATTTTTTCGAAATATTTCTTAATATTTAACTTGCACGGCATCTGCTTTCTGTTGTTCAGCTATTGTTGCCTATTAAAGTGTTGCGAAAATAAAAGGAGAGGATTAGCGGGCAAGTCTGCCAGTTTACTTCTGAAGGAGTAGATCTTGCAAAGAAGTGCTGATACTCGACTAATGACGCCACTCCAGAACAGTGAAGGGGGAATAACAAAATTGGTCAACGATAATAATGATGCGAGTATCTTAATTATCAAAACAAACTCCTGTTCGCAAGATAACACGAACAATCGAGCTTCGACTACTAGATATCTGTTCTTTAATTTCGTTCGTAACAAATAGACAGTGAATTGTGAACAGAAAGATATGCTTTTTGAAATATATAGTGTTCTTATTTGTGTGTATTTAATGATTTAAAATAATTCTTATAGATGATATTAAAGGTTATTCCCATATTATAAATAAACGCTTATGAAAATGTATATCTTGTACAGTACATTCGATAATTTATTTAAAAAAACGGGCATCTCGTTCTGCATTTAAACGTGTATAGGTGCCTTTTCACCACGATATTGCTACCAATATGAGTGTATGATGAAACGCAAGACACCCGTCTCTGTCTCTGAATTGTCATATCCATAGAGTTAATGTTGAAATGCAACGATATATCGTCGTTTTATGCAAGTGCTTACAGGGGACGATATTTCATTGCTCGGCGCTAAAAGGGTCAAATTTGTCGTAATAGTCTCATTGTTATTTATGAATAATACATACAAACATGACACTAGATTAACAAATTTGTTCTTGAAATTATAATTTAGCATAATTGGATTTCCTTCGCCTCCATCGTAGACGTCGTCTGTGGATTGACAGAACATTAGCGCGTTGCCGGTCCGCGTGCCGACGGTCTGCGAGCGCTGCGCCAGTCCGGATGACGTCATTTACGTTCGCAACGGTCTTCGGGTCAGTATTGACTTGGCGCTCGTCGCTATCGGTTATCGTCCGTCGGTTTTGACGCGAGCGTGCGCCCTCCTCGCGCGCCGCCTCTCGACGACGCGAACCTTCGCGGTCGCGGATTCCCTCGACCTTCGCGTGGATCTCGACCTCCCGTTTCTCAGTCAAGTCTCGTCGTTGACGTTTCCGAGTGAGGTTATATGACGTGCCGACGCTCAAAATACCCCAAACTTCTCACGATCTTCTGATTCACGCTCCGCGTTCGATTGCAATCTGCAAACCCGGAAGTGCTTCGTCTAGACGCAGCATCCGCTGTCGAATCGAAACAATCAATCGGCGGCCCGGAACCAAAACGCCCCCGAAGTCCGACGTTGTTGACGTAACGCAACGTCCGAAATAAATTCATTCAAAACCGGCATACGCATAAATAAATAATAGATAAGCGGAAGTGGTCGCTTTGAGGTTATGTTATGAATCCGACCGACCTGTGGGTGCACCGCTGGCGACCCGTTGCGGTTTAGCCCCAATGCATTTTTCATTTTTTTAAAATTCACAACGGGAACGCGTTGTTTATTATATTTGAATACGCATATAAATATTTCTGTAGATAGCGATGATAAGCCGATAAAAGCGTAGATAATCCATAAGCATACGTGAGATCATCGACGTAACGGACGAAAAGTGCGCTTTTCCCGCCATGGCAATTTCGAATAAAATCGCCCGTCGCGACGTCGACCTTCAGCGCCGCGGACGGTCACAATTCGCATTATAAAAGACGATTTGAATTAACCGCTACCATATTCGATCGCAAATCGCTGTCTATATTCCGGCAACGATTTGAATAACACCGCAGCCGACGCTTTTCGGCATTCGATCGATATCCTGCTTCTAATCGGCATGCATCGCGTGACCGACGACCGTATATCCTTATACGGAGCGAATTAATTCGGATTTATTGAATACCGCGGCATTTAACGACGAATTTGCACGCAATCTGCGTGGGTTCGTTTGTAAATAAATGTATCGATTCGGGCGCTCAATAATATGAATCGTATATGATAACTGGTGTTGTATTCGCAGAGCGTGTGCGGATCCCTCCGCGAGTGACGTGTGAAAGTGTATTAGGGGTAAGGCCGCCGAGTGTGAGCTTATGTGCAAAAGGCGGAGATGAGCGCTGACATTTGAAAATGGAAGGATCAGTGGTGGACAACCTGCGCTCGCGCTCCAGATCGCGCTCCAACACGCCCCTTCTTCAGGCGCACCCTGAACCGACGCCCAGGTACCGCTGGTTTCTACTTTTCTCCTCCTGTCATTGCGAACATAACCTAAAAAAATTCTCACAGACGGTTTCATACGTTCAAACCGAATACTATTCACCGAGGTATCGGAATTTTTGCATTCGAAACAAATCGTCGATTAAAATTAGCTTGGCAGCGATTACCAGCACTCCTCGAAGACAGATGCCGACTACAGAATCGCGTCGCGTAAACAACGTCTATGTATCGTCACGCCGCACTTTTGGCGGAAATTATCCCGCAACAATATAAAGACAACAAAATTTTCGACCTTTTGTAAAATTTAACCCGATCAGTCTTCTTCAGACGACTTCGTTTCACAATGAGAGTTTGTTATCGTTCGTTGTTAGCGTCCGATCGCGAGGCACTCATTCGTCGTATCAGCGGTCTGAAAAACGGACCGATTGGACATACAAACCTTGTGGCTACTTTTAGAGCCCTTTGTGGCATTTTCTATGATCTGCGTGATCACGGAAGCAACGTAGCGTCTAGACACTTTCTGTTATAGTATATTTTTAAAACAGTAACCGCCATCTATACGTTAGATCGGGTACTCTTGGGACTATCTTTGTTTATTGTTTTAAAACATTTAATATATTGCATTTATAATGGGGGAAGGGGAGTTATATACTTGCCACGGGCGTTTCATACCCTCGTTACGGCTCTGAGGTTATTGACCAGATTAGCACTTGACATGGTGATATTGACCCTTGAAGTGCGCACTTGAGAACGGCTTCATTGGTAATGTTTTTATGCAAAAGTGATAGCTATTAAAAGTGCCAAAAAAGCAGTGACGACAGTGATTATATGCATGAAATTAACGTTGAATTGGAAAGATTCACGTTAGTTGCTAGAAATAATGATTCATGCGTGCAAATATATATATATACTACTTAATTCGGTCCGTTTTTGTGGTCAAAAATGCATTTGTTTCGAAAATAAATTATTTTCGAATTCCATCTCGAAAATAATGTTTCGTTTTTAGAGGTGATCTAATAGGCGGATTCCACGAGCGTGGTTTCTTGTGCGTGGTTTACTGGCATGCCCATTACTACAGTGAAGTGATCACACTTTTAGGCTAACGATCATCTTTTCAACATTATTTAATAACATTTTATACAGCATGATCTTCGAATCTTGAATACTTGTCTTCGGTGTTGATGTTGAGGTCGATGGCAACGATTGACCGGGCCTAGCATCCTATTTTCTTCTTTTCGGGGTTGTAGAGTATTCGTTTCTCATCCCCAGTCACAATCTGATGTAAAAAACTCTTTCTTTGTTGCCTTTGAATCTAAGTGAAAAGTCCCTTTCAACATTTCTCGGTATCAGTTCATGAGGCACCCAATCGCTTTACTTTTGAATCATTCCCATGGATTTAAATCAAACAGAAACTGCCTGTTGATTCTGCATGCTCCTCTTGCGTTTGACTCGGACCTTCAACGCTGAAATCACCATTCTTGAAACGTCGACTACATGATTTATCAGTTGGAGCATCGTCACTGTATACTTCCATAAGCATTTGATGCGCTTCAGCTGCACTTTTCTTCCAATCAAAGCAGAAAATTAAAACCTCCTGTAAATGTTGCTTAGTTTTCACAAAATTCGACATAATCAACACAGTAAAAAACAAAGTTTGCAGTCCGTTCGTCTCGTATACGATCCCATACTATTCATCATATTGCGATGAAACATTAGGGATATGTTGTGCGCACCTCCGTGAACATTTTTGAATATTACAAGCATTATTTGTTTTGCGAGACGTTTAACGGATGCACCATGTTGGCGCCTATTGGTCTGATGAATTGAAGCGTAACCGCGGGGACCGGGAGAGGAAGGATGCGCGCGCAATACGGAGGTTGTGCATGCTTTCCAATCCTAGTCTTTCAGCCCGCGCTACACATGGCTTAAAAGCAATAAACCGCGTACTATTGCGTTTATTTTCAAATAATAATTAAGCGCGTGTGACATTGCAGCGCAGATTCTGATAAATTATGGATCGGATTGTCGGATCAAATATATCTCCTCCGATTGCCAATCGTAGTCCACTATGGGAAGATGATGATTACAGCTGAAATAAATATTTATGCAGCCATAATGCGATTCAAACGATTGTATGCATTTATCTTTTTTTAACATTATTTAGCTTAAATATTATGGCATATTTTGGTAGGTTTGCGCATTCTATTCGAGATGCTTTCATAACGTTACGGTAGTGCAACCCAACCGGTTCGCGCTCCTTTCAAACTTGTAGATTTTTGCACAAACGAATCATTTCTCTGAAAGTTCGTCCTATTCCTCATTGTGTATTGTTTTTTAATAGCATGTGAAACTTTCGATAAACAAAACGATGATAATAATAAATCTGACATTCCTTCTAATCAGGCAAAAATATAACAACCGCAACATTTTCTTTTTATAAATAAGAAAACTATATTTATGAAGTAATGCATATATTACGCAATGTTTCTTCGTCATCATATTACTCATTTAGTTTGATTATTGGCGAAATATGTTCATTTTTGCGGATTTCTTCAGTTGTTTCTTTTGAAAAATCTTTATTGTTTTGCCAAATCTAGGTAATAATCATCGGTTGGAGATAAAAATGAACACCATTTTAAAAAAATACATGCAGCGCCGCCGCGTGTACTTTTGTTTCCATTTAAAACGACAAAAGACAACAAACTCTATATTGTCGACGTCCCTTATTTTGATTGTTTGTCTTTGACTTCCGTTTCCTTTGTTAGTTAAATTGAATGAGATTCCTCGATTGCCAGTTTTGGTTATAACGTGTCGTCATAACGAAATTTTAAAGCATGTAAACTTTGGCCTAATATTCTGGTTGCGCGCGCACTAAATATTTACATATAGAAAGGTCTTGCACAAAAAAAATGGAAGAAAGTCAATTGGACGATTGCATTAGTGAAGTTTTGGCACAATTGTTGTGGAGGTCGACTAGAAGGCGTTATATCCTGACGTCATTGAGCGCACTTTGGCAATACTCCTATGCATCAGATCTATCAGCGAAACTCAGCCAGAATGTTATTTTTCTTTTTTTAGCCCGAGAAAAATAAACGATCGCTCCCCAAATGGATGAGCGCCATCCTCTTGCTATTAGACCAATCATACTTTCTAAATATAGAAATTAATAGTTTTCCTCCACATACATCTGCTGAGGCATTGCCTAATGTAGTCAGATATGAACTCTTAATTGAGTTTTAAAAGCGCATCTCCATCGACCACATAAATCTGACCAGAAGCCCGCCAAAAAAAGACTCGAATCACAAGGATGTTATTTCCGTTTTTCGGCCAATATATTCTCGGACGTGTGGTTCACCACACGCGACGTTTCCACAATTGTTTTAGATACCCACCTGCAGTGCTTACATTTCGGCAATTCCAGCTAAGATTAGATGTTATCCAATGTTTGTCCTCCGCATAGCAGAGCAATTGGAGCACGCGTGCCGTCTCTCGACTATTATTCGTCACGGTGGATTCGGCGCCACTTTTGTTGAACTTGCCATTGATGCGATGCAAACTCATCCATTTTATTGTTTTGAGCATTCAAAGTCCAAACAAAACCCGCCAATCTGCATCCAAATCGACGCTTCGCAGAATCGATCGAGAACCAAAAGCACCTGCTTGTATAATAAGTTTGATTGCAAAAAACGTAATTTGTTTTGTTTATTGAGTGTTTAGCTACATTTTAAAATGAATGTACATTGTTAAAAATTCGAAGGCATTGCTAAAAAATGAATATTTCCATCGTGGGGGTGCATTATATCATTAGATAACGCCAGGCGACTATGACTTTGTAGGACGGAAAAAGACCGGACCGCCCATAATCTATTACGAACGCCGAGGATAACTTTATTTTATTATCGCCCAAAAAAAAAATGTCGTTTTACAGCTCCTCATTTGACCGCATTATTCAATGAAATCAGGTCATCTAATGAGTCATTTTTTATATGCGTCAAATTGAATTCATGCAGACTTTATAGACGTGTAGCGTCAAAGAAACCCAAATGAGTGATTTGGAAATGAAAAGACTTACACATCAAATATTGTAGAGTATTAAGCGTTTCCAAACTCACTGTCGGTAGTGTATGATTGTAGCCTGCGCACAATCTACCCTATTCTGATTGATAACAAGCCTGGGCATTGAGGCAACCTGCTGCTGAAAATGCACGCTCGTTAGAGGTATCATCATCAGATATTTAAATGCTAGTTCGAGTTGATGACCGCGTGAGCCTCCATTTTCATATAATACCATCAATGTGACTGATAAAATTCCTTTCTGCCGAGACACGGACTAAAACTCGCAAAATTCCCGATTTCTCGGCAAATTATTTATTTCCGTCGCTGCAGATGAATACTCATATACTATAATACTTCGATGTGATTCGTAATTATATTAAGGAGGAGTACAAAAATTCTGAACTCTGTATCTATTATATTTCATATCGATATTCCCATTATTAGAGTCGAGGTGTAGTAAATACATCACCGGTAGAGAAAGGTAATCCCGGGATTGGATTCCCTACTCATAACGTCATCTTGCAACACGACAATGCGAGACTCCATTCAACGAAAAATACCATCAAGAACTGGGACTTTGGATGGGAGTTACTAGTGCATTCTTCTGATCTCGTCCTTTCGTAGTTTGGCATAGATCCAAAAAAGCTAGAAATCATTGGTATATAAGCCTTATTAATGCCAAATTCCAAGTGATATAGATATCAGTATTGTTGCATCACATCTAATGGTTCTTCTCTAAATTTCAGTTCCTAATCTTTATGATATGTATTTTTTTGGGTTTGTTCATTGCTAGGCAGCTTTGCCTCGCCTAACTTTTATTTTGCATATGCTGGATCTTTCCAAGCATAAATATTTTTGTATAATCAGGACAGAGCCATTCACAGGAACAATATCAGAAATAATAATAAAATGTTTGATGTTTAAAGCATTGCAAGACCATTGGTCATTATATCTCAGGTAATCGAATCTTCTATGACTATAAAAGGTTTTGATTGACTCAGCAATCGTCTCCATTTTCTTCATTTTAAGCGAATTCATTCCATGTTTTTCAACGTGATACAACTTCAAGATTTATTCCTAGTGATTGTTAAATGTTAATATTCTTTAATGTTGTCCAATCGTTTACCATTATAGTTGTGCTGATACATTTGTCCATCTACTGCAATTAATGCTGTTTTTTTTATTACTTCTATAAATCTTTGAAATTATCCCTCGTATTACTAGCAATCAAGCTTTTCATTAATATTGTTTAAAATCCTAAGAAACTAGCATCAGCTAACCAACATCAATTCCATTACGACAGTGACCTAAAGCATATTGTCAGTATTAAAAGGTTACAGTTCTATAACGCTCCTAAACAATTGAGGATACTCACCCCGTTGAACATAATTGAGATTTATTCGAATGGAAGAATGGGATAAAATTACACCAGAGTATAAATAGTATATTCTATATCCAATCGACTGATGTTGCAGTTTTGACACTTGAGTTTTTTGTCCCAATACTTGGTCCCGGAGAGATTATCAGCTGGGGATGAGTATAAAATTAGTTAAAGTTGAACCGATAAAGTTATTCTATAAGACCGAGAATGAACCCTGTTCTGACACCATAATAAAGTATGAAAGATTTAATCGGGGAAATTCGATATTTTTTGGGCAAGCTGTATACCACATCGTCGTTTTATTGAGGTCATTAGCAATGGATCATCGATGGCGCCGATGCCCTGCTCTTGCGATGCACAAGGTTTTTCTCACAATTATGAAAGACGGGAAGTTCCCGTAAGTGATTAGTGCTGATTTAAAAGGTCATTCGCAGGAAACTCCTCTCCCAGAACGTTAAGAATTAGTTGAAAGTGGGCAGAACTCGTTCTTCCGACGCCGAAGGTTAGAATTGTTTTGGCTTTTATGCAGGTGGTGGTGAAGTGACTTGCGACACATTTTGAAATGAGGCCACTGACCGAGAGCGCTTGGCACACTTCTGATGCAAGCGACTATCGTAAATTTGGCGTCATGGTCGCCCAAGAAGCTTATAAATACTCACACTTTGGAAACCCACTGACTTTGTGCCATCATTGCTTCGAGGGCCACTCTTCTTGTGTCGGCAATTCATTTCAAGAGCACCCCATTCACTGGAGTCAGATGTATACCAAAAGCGGCTGCTCACGTTTACACTTTATTTTACACTATCCAATCATTCCCATTTGCAATCTGATCTGATCGTCTGGATCGTAGATTTATATTTATCTGATTCAACTGGAGTATATTACTATGGAAGCTTGAGGGTCATCCCAAACTAGATGCATCTTTTGAGATCAGTGGAATCAATCTGTTGGATGTTAACACTTTTTCTTGAAGATCATCGATCATTTTGAATGCTTGAGGCGACGTGTGTTGCATTAAAAATGTAAAAACAACAACATTAAATAAAAAAACTACAAAGGTACTCGTTTGACTGACCATAAAAATGATGCTTAAAAATATGGTCAACCCAACGAGACTATGTGAATTCAATAAAGTACATATTTCATTGCGAAATCGACACAATCGTGAGATTCCGAGAGCTGTTTCAAAGGCTAAAAATATACTCAGAACTGTGGCAATCAGTTCTGCAAAAGCAGAGAGATTATTTTCTATTGTAAATATTATATAAGATTGTAGGACAATGACTTTTTATTTATTTTTTGTTTTGAATAGCTTGAAATCTTAATATCTGAGCATTCCTTACAGACCTACAGATGACGCAAATGACACAAATACGCATTATTTGGCTTCTATTAATTTAATTTAGATAGAAGAACCTCATTATATAGCTAAATTAAATGCGATTGTCTTCATTTATTCTCTGGCATATTGTTGCTCAAAACTGCAAAAGTAGCATCTCACGTTTCCACGTTTGGGAATGTTCTGTGACAGTCGGTTTAATATGAACAAAGAACGAAATTCTTGCTTCTGGTACTTGGAACCAGTTACGTCGCCTCCCAGTCCAATGAACAGATTCTTCCACAGCACAGCAAGAAGTACTTTGTAAAGATATTCTGAAGCAATTATCGATTTAATCTCAATGATAAAACTAATCAATACATCAGACTGATAACAACTTAATCCTTAGAGTAATGAGTTAAATTTTGTAATTCCCTAATTTATATTTTTCGCTGAATGGAGTCTTGCGTTGTCGTGGTGCAAGATGATGTTGTGTCTATTGATGAGTTTCTTCAATCTCTAATTGTTGAAAATATACGCCTGAAGCAATAAATTCATTATTTGGCAGCAATTCAAAATGAACGATTTCACAGAGCATCACTTTTCTTGGATGCAACCCACTTCCAGACGGCAATACTGGTCAGAATAAATTAGACAAGGACTGTTTCAAAGCGTTTACCAAAAAAAACCATTGCAAAATTTATATTTTTATAACTTTTCTAAGCAAAAATGTAAAAACGGCACGTATTTTTGGCACTATCGACATAAACGCAAATGTCTTGGAAAAAAACAAAATGCAGCTTTATATGCGTATCTTCAATTTTAATAACAATTGAACACATTTTGTCAAGCTCAACGTGTGAGTGCATACTCATCAAAGGATCAATGTGCTTGTAAATTTACAAATGTTTCAATTGAGCTTTTAACTCCTCCCAAATCCCTTCAGTCCGCAATCGAAGCGGATTAATTGTGCAAGATATTTTTGCACTAATTCAAACGTACCTGATTTACAATCCGATTTATCCATTCTTATCCACGCACGTTGATAAATAATGTTGTATTATATTTGTTGATAAAAAGAAATACATTTCAATCATGTCTTCCAAAGAAATCTGCATGTTTTTACGGCTTTAAAAAATGCAGGAATCACAAATAGCTGCATAAAAATAACAGGCAAAAAATATAGCAAAAACTTGTCTCGCGACAACAATTGGCATAGACGTCTTTCTAAATGTCGATATCTCGTGAACTTGTTTCATGCGGAATTCCGAGAGAAAGGATTCAAATGTCGCGCGTTACTGACCTTTGCTTCCATCGTTTTTATAATTAGATTACGCTCTATAAACAATAAGGCACTCCCATCTGTGATTGAATTTTAATTAATTCTCAAACGTTCTATATATAGCTTTTTATCTCATCCGTGGCATTCACATTCTCATCAATGCCACCATGGCAATAGTCGTCATCGTCGTGACGGAGAATCCTGAGCTCTCTCAGATTTGTATCGATGTGTTGCTGCAATATTTTGCGCAATGTCCGTATGTGTTATTAATCCAACGTGCATTGGTAAAAGTCTGTCCAATGTCATGGTCTCGTTTGTAAATATCTTTGCACAATTGTATCCGTACGGCAAACAACCTTACAAATATTTTAATCGTTGAATATACTTATCACTCTAGAAACGATACTATCGATATTGGTGGAACGCTCGAAAAATGCTTGTACATTTTAAATATTCATGTGCAAACTTTGTAATAAAAAATCCGTTCAATTTAGTAGACCAGCGACTGATTATCGCTACTTATTCTTTATGTGTTACATTCATTTGCAGCATGCCATGGAAAGTGTTGATCAAATAACTATGCATTTAAATGTGCATAACCAATTGTCACTACGGCTATAATAACCGCTAATAAATTATGTTGTGCCTAATCTAAATACGTTGTAAAATATTTAATATAAGCATTTGAGTACTGTGTTTTTTTATTATTAATTATGGCAAATAATGATTTCGTTCTTTTTTGATTTACAGATTGACTGAATTTGAAACTGTTCCGGAAAATGAACCTGAAATATTTACTTCGCCTCCAGCTCACAGAACTCGAAATGCCTTGAAACAAAAAAGTACAATAATAGAACAAGGAAATGAAAATTCTAATTTCACATTAGCGAATGACATTATTTCACCCATAACAAAGGATAACTTTTTATCGGAAGAAATTGCACAGGTTTGTTTATCTTATAGAATGAATTTAATATTTTTTTATCTGGACGGAGTTTTAATTATATAGTTTTTACAGGAAAAAAATTTAAAATATTTTATTCATTGGCAATGATTTGATTTAAATTAAGTGTTCGCATTTAATCGACTTTATAATATCCACATTTTTATTTCTTAAGACGTATATTAAAAAGATATCCGCATCATAACAAATCTATACTGGAATCAGAGTGCGCAGGTTCACTTGGATACACAACCGACGACATCAACAGCATGGATGCAATTATTATGCATAGCACCAAAGAGCTAACGATGAGAAGTTGATCACACACTCCAAATGCCAAAACAAGCAAAAATGGCCTTCTTAAAAATGAAAAGTCTGTTGATATCATGAGCTCAGTGTCCGACAGATATATTTACTCAGTCAGACAAATTAGATTTTGAAAATCAACGACTTATTATGGTATTACACAATTCACTTTAAATCCCATAGCAACTGATATCCGACATCAATCAATCAATTATAGTCTTTATTTGGCAATCTTTGAATTAACAATGACTGAAATATGCTATGAGTCATGTCTTAATTAAATGCAAAACCCCCCTTTTTTATAATCCAATTCATTGTGTTTTCAATTTCCAATAAATTCGGCAATGATTTAAAAACCCATTCTGCATGATAAAATCAACATATATCTAATGAACCGCTCCTGATATATTTTATGAATTATTAGTGAGTACCTGGCATGCATTGCAATGCCAGGTACACTGTACACAAAACAAATTGTACGTACAAACAATGGTCGTATTAATTTAAAAACCTTTGCCAGTGTGCACACGATAACTCGCCAAAGTTTCATTGCAATCGAATGAGGAGAGGCATATGAAGAACTTCACTTTGCAACGTTAACAGCATTGTCTTTCGTTAACTTCTATATTGTAAACCACTCAGTCTCGAATTCGCTCGGGTAAGTTATACGAGGACGTAGTTTTTTAGTTTTCCACTGTCTTAAGAAGAAAACTACTCAGTCTTTACAAACCTCCCACACTCCCTATCGAGACAATCGCGAAAGCGTTTGTCAATACGTTCATTCAGGATACCCGCTGGGTGAGCGTTCGAAATGAAACTCGGTGGTAATGCTACCTTCAATATTGAGTGAATGAGGAGGTGAATGTATGATACAGACATGATGGATGTAACCCCTTCCTATGGATGGATATTGAAGAGGCCCATAAGTTCTGCAGTGGACTATTTGTGGCTGCACTATGATGATGATGATGACGATATATAAAACACGATAGTGTAAATTCGCTCATTAATTGACTGTTAGCAATATAATAACTCGTATTGGCGCTTTGAATATGTATCATTTCAGAACAGAATTCTGCATATATATATTGAGGCATTGATGATGTGCAAAACGTGTATATGTTTCATCCTTTTCTTGTGTATATGATTAACACATTTTTCCCCCGCAGAACATGATGCGCACATGTTTTGTGTTATTTTTAAACACACACACACACACACGTTGTACTTTTTATGCTTATTCAGTTGTAAAGCAGCTTGGGGGAAATTTGTATATCCGTTTTAGTTACAATCTTGCCTTCCGTATTGGATGTGCTTATAGATGTTGATACTTTGTCGTGTATAATCTTGTAATTTTCATAAACGATATATGAATATGATATTGAATTTTATACTGTGTTTGAATCTGTCGGTGCTCTTCGACAGACTGTGAACGTATTCTTATGCGTTATGTGTACGGAATTTAGATAGGTTGTTATTTTTCTGCTAAATACGCGTGCGTACATCTAAAATATTTAAATAATTACCAATATTTTTATTATTATTAAATTAATACATTTTGAAATTTATGTATATATCATGTATTATATTCTATTGATTATTTTTGCTGATTATTAAATTATATACGTATTATACAAGCACAGATATCCACGCCTATACATATATATTTTATTAAAATATGTATTACTTGTAAAAATAACTCTGTAATTTATCTCTATATTAAAAACAAAAATGTATTAATAAATCTCTATACATCTGACATACTTTTATGTCTAATTCAGATTTAAATGAATGGATGCATTTCCAAAAATATTAGTAATTAATAAAGAAGTTTGTAATGTGAATCGAACTGTATAATAACAAAAACAACGTGGGAACCCTCATCTTATCCAAGCTGTGCGTTGATCTGGCTATTCGGGACCATGCCAGCCCACTTGCAAAGTTCACAGCATGGTGCAAAACTGTGAATTTAAAATTCTATGTCCGCAAGGACATGCTCATTTGCGCTCTGAGCGTAGGGGGAAGCTAGCTAAAGATTCTAATTTAACTGTAAAATTCTTAGGCTAGGATAAATAATGTTTAAAAATGAAATAAATGACAAATAATTATATAAATATATAATGTATAGGGTAGGGAAGAGTTTTGAGTCTCACTCACAGCCCTGAAAAAGGATGCGAGCCCTCTAATTGTTACCGGCCGCTACGAAGAACCTCTACGACCCGGTGGAGATTGTAGAAAGCCCCGGGGTTGCATTTTTCCCAAAAACTTTTACAAAACGCCCTGAATGCCACATTGGAGTGACCACAAGGTTTCCGTGTCCAACCGGTCCGAATTTCAGACCACTGACACAGCGAAGGAACGCCATGCCCGAACATGTCCATAGAACATGGTCTGCATCCATGAACGGATCTCCGCCTGGACACTGCGAAGTTGTTGAAAGCCCAAATATAACCAATGAATAATTGCCGGTGTCCTGTAAGGAACTGAGACGTCCAGTGATCCGAGACGACCCAATGACATCTCAAACAAAATATGAGAGGTGACAACTGACGCAGACCACTTCTCCTGCCAACTAATTAAAGCCGCTTCTTTGACGTGACCATGAAGATCGTCAAACATGATACCACATTAGAATCACCGATATCCAATGTTCGAATGTATCATGATACAACATCGGTACCATCAGTATCCATAGTTTTAAAAGATCAGAAATAGGGGCACATGTGAAGTGTTAAAATACAGTTTTGTATAAAAAAATAAATAGATTCATATTCATGCGGTGATCAAATCAATGTTGAATCATCAAATTTAAAACAATAGTTTTTTCCTGAATATGTGTATAATTTTAATTCTTAAATAACATAACTGAATAATATAAAAATCTAAATGATTTATTTTTTTGTCTCTTCAACAGAATATAAAAAATTATTCATACGAATATGAACAAACAACGTCTACGCACACATCAAGTTGGCAAGTTATCAACGGAAACAGAGCACATAGCTCGTTCACGAGTCCGTATGATTTGCACAGAAGAAACAACTCGGGGACCAGCCACTCCCGACTCAGCTCCTCTTGCAGCGTCGCATCCAATGAGAGTTTTGCCGAGTCCGTTTTAGCCGATAGCTCTAAGCTTTCCTATGAAGGAGTCGATCACTTGCCGTATAGACTCTACAAATTTGCAATTGAATATTGGAAGTGAGTTATTTATTTTTAATAAGATATCTTGTTTGTATACACACGCAATGATTACACCTGGGCCGCTGATTTGTTTATTTATAAATGTCCGGATCTGTAGTCTGTGAAACTAATGATTAGTGATTTAGGGTTATAACTTATTTTTATTGTTATACTTGTAAATTAATTATTGTTTTTAAAAGTGTTATTTTATTTCTTTCTTAATTTATGCATCAAATCACACCCGCCCATATATCATCTAATTTATATTCAAATATTCGTTTTAAATTCTGCACGCTTTCATTCATATCACATGTTCATATCTTGCGGTTTTATATCTGCAATCAAGTATTCAAATGTGACAATAAAATTTTTAGTGCTTAAGTGCTGCAACAACAGTAAACACTTGTTAATTTTGGAGCTTGTTTTATTAAATTATTGAATATTGCAAAATTATTTCGCCGTCCATTTGGGGACTCTCGTTGAAATTAATTTATTCGTAATTGTTTGTGTTAATCAATATTTTATAAATTTATCATTAATAAATAGTTATTAATTTAATTTAAAACCTACTACAAAATGAATGATTATAAAGAAACGTTGAAAACTGAACATGAAATCAAACAAATTGAAATGTTGCAAGTGATTTCGGTTGCTAAAAGATTAAACACTATTGGAAGTTCTACGAATGGCGATTATCAAAAGTAAACAACCTTACTTGTCTTGCCTTCCGATCTCGTCGGATGACTGTGATCATTATGGAATATTTTGGAATGAACCATAGATTTCGATGCATGATGAATTTTTAAATTTTACAACCTAAATAATGCTTTCTAGTTAATTAAACGTTATCTTGAATTTGTGGTTAAAACTTTTTATTATATTATAAACGTATTTATTACAAATCTATTTTCAGTAAATATCCCAAAACAGACTATACGTATTCACATTTATCGAGAGATAGAGTTGAGTTAGCCCCTGGACAAATTGCCGTACCTAATATGTCCAGACTATCCCTTGCTCAATATCGTCAAGGTGCATCCGTATACAATGGCGGCTTAGACGAGGACGAATCAGCCGCTTTGCTTAGCCGGTGTCAAGAATTACGCCAAAGAAAGAATACAGAAACTACTTATTCTCAGAACACGCAATTCAGAAGTGATGTAAGCACTGTTTTAACGATGTGTCACGCTTGTTCTGTTTCACTTGTGAATATTCTTATACGGTGTATTTATTTTTTAGAATCTGATAGATAGTGATTATGATGAAACAGATACTTATGCTAGTCGATATGCAGCCTCTGTTAATTCCTCGAATAATCGCTGGTGGATAACGAGACTATTAATAAGCATTTTGACTACTATAACTACGGCAACGACCACAGTCAAAAATAAAATCTTAAGGAGAGATACAAATCAAAGATATCCATACTATTCTACCAGACACAGCGCGTACTCAGAAAACAAAAGTAAGTAATATGTATAAGAGTCATAATCTAAAAATAATATATATTCCATCAAGAGTTACAACCTCCAGTATCATGGGGGCTGGCGGCCCCATGGTAGTGTCAGTTTCTTACCAAATAAACTCCTCCTTTATCCTTTTCTGTCCCCACGGTATTGTTTATCACATTGCTTCAGGGAGACAAGTAGTCTGGCCTTCGATACAGCCCTATTCTAGTGTTGGAGAGCCGTTCTGCGTCTCTCTCTCTCACTACCCTCTTTGGCGGTCAACACTTTCTATACAAATTCCCTTCAAAGGTGCCAGTTCTTCTTGCTCACCATCATGCCGTGGATCATGTCTTCGACTTCTTGCTCACCATCATGCTGAGCTCAGCTACCCCTAGTGCTTGTTTCAGCATGCTCTGGGGTGTCCAAGCCTCACAGTCAACTTCCACTTGACAGTGTTGGCACGCTGTGGATTGTGATTGGTGACCTTGTCAATTCAAGTACACTCCAAAGTAACCGTGGTCCGTCAGTACTTTGGTTAAGCGGAAGGTTGTCTCTACTTGTTTCCGGGTCTCCACCGGCTTATGACTAATATAAGTCTATGGGTCCACCTCTGCCGTTTTTTTGAGATATTCAAAGTCCAAGACCCTCTTCTTTGCCTGAAGGTCTATTGGGGGCTTTCAGCAATCACGAGTACCACGTCTTCAGATACTGTTCTGTATGCTGACTCGGAGTAACTCGGAGCGCCCCCTGCCCTTGGACCCTTGCCAGTTGGGGCTCCGTACAGAAGGATTGAGTGTATAACATAATTTATAATTCTTCTGCACGGCTTCGGTCCTCCAATATTGGACATGAGTCGTTCAATTTCGCTAGCCGCCTTCTGCATTGTTACTTCTGTATGTTTCCTGAAGGACAGCTTGCAGTCCATGTACACAGCCTCGTTTCCGTCGACGACAAGCTGGTTAACTCTCGATCTTCTCTGTCTGCTGCAAAGCTAGATACCTGAATGAGATTATATCCGCATTTCATGGGTCTGCTTGTACCGATTTGCCAGCCTCCTTCGTGATTATTTCCTTAAGCTTCTATATTTTTGAGTCACCTTAATATATTCAGCGCATCCCGCCTCCATATGCTAGTATACAAAATTAATAACTTATCATTTATACATTTATTTTAGGCATCTTCACAACTGTAAAAGAAACTGCTAAAAAACGGAAATGGTTGATACTATTCTTCCTACTGCTGTTATTGCCACTTCTATGTAAGTATTTTTTTTTCAACGCACTTTAATAATATTGATCCTCAGCATTGCATTACTGCATGCAAATTTTTTATCGTATATATATTGTAATTATTTTAAATTTCCTTTTGTACTTTTAATTAAAATTGCACTATATTTCTTCTTTACAGTTATTTATACGTATCCTGAAACATTAGATAATATACCACCCATTGATATACCCTCCTTACCTGATTTTATTGTTCAGGACTTTTCAAAAATCGAATTAAATCTTCCCGATTTTTCATATCCCAAAGAATTACTACACAATATTGGCAATATGTCTTTTCCTGATTTGGCTTTTCTTAAGGTAAACTTGTCCCAAATTAATCTCCCCAATATAACGATGTCGGAATTCAACGACAAATACCATACGTATAAAACAGTGGCCGGTGATAAATTGTATCAGGTTATAGACTATATATTGTCATCGGGGAAATTTTGCTATGATGAAATACAAAGTTTTTTTACAAACAATCAAATGTAATATTTATATAACGTGATTATGAAATAATATGTTATAGTTTTGATTTAAAATATATTTTCAGTTATTTTTATTATTATTATGACTATTTTAAATTAGTATTATAAGTTATGAACGTAATCAAATTGTAAATGTGTCTAGATTTTAAGATAATACATGTAGTTTATGAACATTGACGATGTTTAAAAAACGTTAATATGTTTATGCAACTATGAATCTAGATATATTAAAGTATTATTTTTACTAGTTTTGACCCTCCGATTTTTTTTTTTAAATAAACATCCGTTATGATTATATTCATATTTGGCATTGTTTATATATATTTTTTAAACTAATCATAAATACTCGAGGATATCTTTACATGCCAGTGTTATTAATAGTTAAAAAGATCGATAATTGCGAATTAAACTTTAGAAAATATTTTTAGTGACAATTCTGAATCTCCCTCGAGGGTCTTGATAAACTTCAGTGTCATTGTACTTTTTTTTAAATAATTTATTTTAGCTATTTCTATTAATATTATTTTTAGTTATGGCATATACAAAATTGATTTAGCTTACAAAGTATTAAAACATTTTGTTAAACTAGTCGTGGATCAGTATTTTTGGTTAAAATCGAAAAAGTATCCTAAATCGGAGGCTAATTTTTATAATGACTTCTAGAAAGTGTATGAAATATGTAATTTGTTGCATATTTTATATGTATTTTGTACTTAGCTATTGTGACGTTATAAATCAATAGAGGCTTCTTAAGTAACGTAAATAACCCATCATTTTTTTAAAATATAAATTATTTTGGAAAATTACTAATGCCATCATATTAAGAATATTAAATTTATTGACTTATTAGACTTTGATGTTTAACCGATCGATCAAACACTAATATGATCTGAACCGTAGTAATTAAATACTTCAATACAAGTCGAATTAAAAGTATATTTTTGTAACATTTCTAATATAATGTTTATTTTTTTATCAATTTTTTTTTAATTTACATTCCACCAAGCTTATGATATAAGCTTTGTATTTTGAAAGTGAAATGTTTCTATCAGTTCAAGTCTACATACGGGTAAATTTATATATATTAGGGATACCCAAAAAAAAGGAGCATTTTTATAAATGAAATTATTTTTTTTATAATTAGTAACAGTTACGTGGTCTAGCTCATTTTAAACCATGTGCGTGCTCGCTCTCAACCGCCAAAGCAACATCTTCCCAAATTTTTCATCGGAATCGGATGTGTGTAGGAGCGTATTCAATACATACAGACAAACAAAGATTACTCTTCAAAATAATCCCCATCCACATTCAAAATCATCGTTCACCTATCGGGCAAGCATTTTATCTCTTTTGTCATAAAAATTAGATGATTTCGATTTAAAATAATTGGCCACAAAGTTTCCGTGTCCAACTGGTCCGAATTTCTGACCACTGACACACCGAAAGAATGCCTCGCGATTGGACGCTATGTATACCATGTGACGGTTAATAAAGCAAGCCTCTTTTACTATTAATTTTGAACTCGGTTCAATTGACTGCAGTATTTTTCCACCGCTGGTTTGTTTGCCGGCAGCCGTGCTTGTTTCTCCGGATTTTAACAATTCAAATGATACCATGAATATCCTGCGTTATCCGTTATTTCTTAAATGGACATCTCTGGATTGGCTTCAATTCAAATTGAAGCTATGCAATCCTCGTCGATAACAATGACAAAATAAAGACATCCAATCTGAATGACAGATGAAACGCCAATTGATCGTCAATGTTATGCATTAAAAAACGCCCTTTTTGCCGGGTACCCCTAATATGATAGATCTGACTAGAAAAAATATGATTTAAAATGTTTTTTTAATGTTGTTACGTTTCTATATTACATTATAAAGATAGTCACTGTGTCACAAAATTATCTTGTCGTAGTTTTTAACTGTAGCTTTACTAACAATGTAATATTTAAAAAAAATATTTAAATATATGCACAATAACTCTATGTGTATTTTATTTTAATCTTTGAATAATTCCAACTTTCGACTATAAACTGTGCTGATGTTTATTTCAAATTCTGCAATTTTATATCGTCGAATATTTCCTTATTTCTTTATAGCAAATGTGCTTAAATCTTTCAATTATATGCCATTTAATCTAATTTCCCCATCCTTATTACCCTTTAAATATAAAATATATACGAGAAGAACAATTTATGTGCACTAATCAAAAATGTGCCGAGACGAGGGAAGGATGGATCATTACATTTTTAGAATCGGTGTTCTCATATATTTCTCTAGCATTCATGTGATAAACACGATGATTTTGAAGCAATAAAATATTTTATCGGCTCGGAAAAAATATTCGGTGAGTTAATTTTGACAAATCGTATTCCGTCCTTCCCTCTCAAATGAAAGAAGTTTAATGGCAATAGAAAACAGCGACTGCAAATTTGGTAATGTATTTATATTGACGTACAGATTCCAAGATTTTTTAAATAAATTCACAGTTGTTTTCTATTGTAATTTCACTTGTGAGGGAGGAAAGGCCTTAACTTTATGATATAATGAATTTATCGATTTCGATTAACGTTAATTTGTATTTCTTTGCAGATTGGCTGTACGGCTTACCGATTGTTCCCGTTATATATTTCAATAAAAACGTCACGATTATAGAAAAGCCGGCACATTTTGAATTGACGGAAGACATGCTCAAGACTATTGTTTTGCACGTCAAAGATAGACTAACCGATAAAGAGCTTAAACCTCAAATCATAGAAAGAATTATCGAGTCGTCTAATAGCATCGATCCGACAATTATAAATCATCAGCAGGACTTGATTGATAAATTAAACTTGGAAATTGAATCTCTTAAGGAAAAATTAGTGGCAAATGAAATGCTAGAAGAACAAATAGCTCTTCTCATGCTTAAACACAATCTCATAAATGACGATTTGGAGACTAGTAATACTAAAATGACTAAAATATTCGACGATGTGAAAGATTGGGTCAAACAGGAAGCCGTCAGTAAGCACGATATGGATGTGAGAGTCGCCGATGCTATTCAGTTCATATCCAACAAATTAAATAGAGAAATTCCCAATATCGTAAAAGATAGTTTGGCCACACAAGAAAATATTATCTTAGCGAATTCTAACACGGGATTAGTAAACCACGGAGAAGCGACTTGTAATTGCAATGAAATTGTCGAGAAGATTGTTAGAGACGCAATAACTCTTTATGATGCAGACAAAACCGGTAAAGTTGATTATGCATTGGAATCGGCAGGTAAATATTATTTATAAATGTTAATACGTTATTACGAGGGAAGTCCAAGAAGTACTTGTAAAAAACTGACATGCGGACGGATCCGATTCTCCCTTTTCAGTCCATTGTTTTGATGGTTTCTTTGTCTCAAATGCGAAGCGATGAACCTGTGATTCATCCATGATTATGAATTGACACAAAAACTCGACTTTATCCCTGTGAAACATCCTCACGATGCTGTTTTTGTTTCATCGTGTGCAAACGCAGTGGAGACAGCGCATTCGGACGAAGCTCATCCGTGCCATACATGTCCATGACTGTATGGCCTCATATTTGACCTCATGACTCTAAGCATATCACATCGTGGATGGTCATAGTCCATGTTTCAACTTCGTAAATCACTACCGGCCTTATTAATGTTTTATAAATTTTAATCTCTGTTCTCGCCGATAGTGATTTCATCCCTAATATGTTTTTCAGACCATGATAGCACCTATTTATCTATCCGGTCTCAATTTGGCCACGACGTCGATGTTGCCAGCAAACACTAGATGCATTGCATCATCCTTCCGTGGATCTGCGTGTTCCGATCTGCCAGCCTCCCTCATAATTGCCTCCAATGCAATATTTAAAAGTAATGGGAGAGGGCATCCCCTTGTGTGATTTCCGTCGTCACCTCGAAAGGCTCCGACAACGTTAGAGCGTACTATACAAACAGATCTGGACACGTACATCGGGTTTACTTTACTCGGGATTCCCATCTCCAACATGATCCTCCAAAATTTTTCCCGGTTGATGCCGTCGTATGCCTTGCATAAATTTATAAATATGTGGTGGAAATCGTATTCCCACATTGTCCACAGTAATTAGTCCACAGTGGATCTGCCCGATCTGAAACCGCATTGATACTCTCCGAGGAGTCTCTCCACGATAGGAAACGGCCGTCCGATCAGAGCTCTTGCAAATAATTTGTACGCAATATTCAGAATGGATACGCCGCTGTAGTCGGAGCACAGAAGCCTATTCCCCTTCTTATGAATGGGGCGTATTACGGCTATACGTCAGGTTGCCTACTTCTAGGACTGCCCTCGTAGTTTTACTATTTAATTATTCTTCATCAATTCAGTCATTAGAAGGAAAAGAGAGTCATTTTTTTATGATGATACATCAAACTTATGGGAATATCTAATAAAACTCTAATTAAATATAAATGCGCCAATAATTTTGGATTTTGCTTTGATAATAGGCGGTCAAGTTATATCAACCCGATGCAGTGAATCATATCAACCGAGAACAGCTGTTTATACGGTGCTTGGAATTCCGGTATGGTATCCATCAAATTCGCCGAGAACAGTTCTTATGCCTGGAACTTCGCCCGGAGAATGCTGGGCATTCCAAGGATTTCCTGGATATTTAGGTAATTCAATAAAATTTTAATATTTCGGATTCCCTGTTATTATTTGCACCACCTGCGATTGTAGATTGGATGGTATAAGGCAGGAGCTTCCAACCTTTTTTGTCTTGGGAGCTACTTTTCGACTTAAAATTGTCTCGGGATCGACTTCTAATATGGTACTTATAGGAAATTTATTTTAGGTGTTTATTATAAATGCGAAATATTATTAGTAATTAAAATTTAGTATTTTTTTAACATATTTTATTTTTGAGGGAAAAAAAATAGCAAAGAATTTATGTACTTTTATCTTGATTCAAAGACAATAATTCAAATGTTAAATTTAATGAGATATTTGATATTGTGTGTCGTTGGCAATCTGCAGATAATCTGGTTGATAAGCACTTGCTGCAAAGCGCATCGAGGCGACTATCTGTCCGAAGGAGTCCGAAGTTTGGATTTTATATAATTCGTATGAGAAAATGAAGATTCACATAAATATTTACTTCCAAAGCATGATGAAATTCGGAGATAGACGTCTTTTAAATTTGATTATTTTTCTGGATTCATCATCCTCCATATATGAGAAGAGTTCTAAAATCGATATTTTTCAAATGCAGTCCATTGCTGGAACACGTGTTGTGGATCAACAATTTTGAAGAATATAGCGACCACGCTATAGAATGTTAGGCATCTATATAAAATTAGTACATGTTTAATTGGTAACAAGTGACTAACACGCGCGAGGGGGTGTATTTTACCCGTTGCTTACGTAAAAAACGCCATAAACAAAATGGACACTATAGGAGGGTTGACTGTATTATTATTTTAAAGTGCCTGTAAAACACTTTTCTAATATAATCTAAATGAAGTCGAGCTTCCAGGTCATCTGAGGGAAAAATTATTATTTAAATTATAAGTTATTTTAATTTTAAAATTAATATTTTTCCACTTTTTACATATTGCTATTTCTTAATTGTACTACTTTTTTATTCGAAATTGAAACAAATAAATACTAAAAACACGGATCTCTAATGATGTTGTATATTTATCTCATTCTAGTTATCAAGCTTCACACGAGGATATACGTGACTGGATTTACATTGGAACATACGCCGATTCAATTATCTCCGACTGGAAGAATAGATTCGGCTCCCAAAAATTTTACAGTTTTGGTAACAATACAAATAATGTGCATATATATTTTTTTGTCGCTCGTTACTAATGTTAATATGTCGATTTATAGGGGTTGCAGGATGAAATGGATCACGAACCGGTTGTTTTCGGCAAGTTTGAGTACCGCAACGATTCGTCGGCCATCCAATACTTTGCGGTGGACAGCAATGTGAAAATCCCGCCGGAGGCTCCGGAGGGCTTTGAAATTTTGGAGCTACGGATAGAGAGTAACCACGGGCATCCCCATCACACGTGCGTGTATCGGTTCAGAGTTCACGGAACTCCGGTCGGTGACATATCAAACGGAAACATACCGGAAAGATAGTGGCGGTGGAAAGGCTAAAAAAGCATTTAAGTCTTGCGGAATGTAAATATATTTATGAAACTTTATTGCATATAGTTTATATAAATATGTGATTTATCTATTTGTGCGCTGTTATCGCGGGACACGTATTTATAAATTTATAATGTAAAAAATGTAATATTTATAAACAAAATGTATATTTTTTAAAGTGGAATCTACGTAGTATTTTTTTTTCTAATTTTGAGATTTTATTGAATGAATGGTCGTGCTGTTTGGCGTCATCACTATGAAAATCCTGCTAAGCTTATTAATTATGTTAATTTTTATAGAATATGTATGTGTATTATTTATTAACACTAAATTTTAAGATGTGTAATTTTACATAATAAGTGCCTTTTGCACGCATTTTTAAGGATTGTTGTAGTGTTGAAAAACATTAGTCTTTGTATACTTAAGTCTTTGAATACGAGTAAGGATTTGTTATTAGTCGTAAATCAAAATCGTGCCTTTTGGTAAATAATATTTTTGTGAAAATATACAAGTAAAAATCGTTTACAATAATCACTAAATTATTCTTGCTCTGTGGTTCCTCAAATAGCAACTGATTTGCTACAATTTGCTAAAATTTGTTTCACATTTATACACGCGTCGAATGTACTTTAAATTTTAAAATTAAATTTCATAGTTCTAAATAGAAACGGACTGATTTAAATATGAAAATTTCTATTTGTAGTGCTTCGATTTTATTTTAGGTAGTTATCGCACTTTTGGTGAAACTCTTACATTATAAGGTACTAATAAAATACATATGTCAATTCGATTAATCAGTATTTATTATAACTTATTTCGTCATCACTCGTTAGCATTCAATAGAGACGTTCTACATAAATAAGAAAATAATTTAATTTACCCAAGTAATCTCAAGATTGCATTATTTGCGTCTTTTTTGGTTGTTTTAATGTTTCCAAATAATTAAGTACATTAATAAACATGGTTCGATTGTGAAATGCCTGAATATTGTGTCGATTATCAGATTGGGTAATATTAAACTAATCATTAGTCTCACAGACTACAGACTCGGAACACATTCGACATGTACGCATGTTCCTGAACCTCCTCCTCCCTGCTCAGTACCTTTATAAATAAGCAATTTGTGATCCAGGCGTATTCACTGCGTGTGCACGTCAATAGTCACGTCGTCCAATCATTTAACGCCCTCGTTATCTTTTTGATATAAAATTTGCATTTTAAAAACAACCATTTTATGCTCTACAAAATTAATTTTATCGTTCTGGTATATCGAAAATGTGTGATATTTTTAAGCGCGTAAATTAAATTACGAAAATAAGATTTTAGGCTCATATTAAAAGCTCACTTTAATAATTAAAACGAAAAGATCTTGTTTAATTTTTACACACTTAAATATAATTAATATTCAACAGTCAGATTTGCATTTGCAATGATCAGGTATTTCATGAGTTCTTTCGAAAATGAAAAATAAATCCATCGACGCTGGTCAAATTTAATCGTCCGATCGAAAATGTCGTTTTTTAAATCAAAACACTCCTTCAGCGGATACAATAATAAATTTCGCCTGTTATGGTTTGGTTTTATGGAAGGTTATTTATACCTTTGGAATCCCACCATACGGTCAAAAAAGGATTGGTTTTTTTATCCGACTATTTTAAAGCCAAAACAAATGTTAAATTTATCGATTAAATCACGACATACACTTGCCACGCGCATCGCCTCAATCCTCCTGTTTAATAGTCATTCCTATTTTTTTTTGAGTATATGCGACTGAACACTACTCCGGGATGATCCGACGCTCAAAAAATAACTATGATAAAATGATATTTTCGAACCGATGATCTAATATTCAACTTATTTTCAATAAATCGTCGTTATTTAAAGCATTTTTTATAAATTCACGATGAGTCCAGCGTATTTTCCAGCATTTGATAGGAATCATTAATAAATCTCATTACTTGTTGACGAAAAGCCAAATGTTCATTGACAAAGACATTTTATTGACAAAGAACAATACATTTTAACAGATTAGATAATAGAACATTGATCGAATGGAAATATTTGCTTAATACTAACAAATACAAGATACACGCAAACATATTGATATTTCATTGAATGATTTGATTTTAAAATGTTTTACAAAATGCACTATTAGCGTAAGATCAGTACAATCGTTCATAAAGCTCAGTTTTACAGTTGAATACATATTTAAATGTGTCGTTGTTTTTTTTATTTTTTTGTATTTTATTTTTTTTAGATGTAACACGAAAGAAGTACAAATCATTTTTAATGTTATTCTGATTTTTTATGAAGATGTTTAAAATTTTATATGAATATAAATGTTCTAAGTCTTAAATAGGTCGCATTTTTAAATAATTGCACTTGTCGTAGAGAATAATTTTTAAATATAGAGGTTTATAAATACTTAGCAGCACCTTTTTTATTCTCGTACTATTCTACGTTTATTAAATTAATCTGTGTGCATTTCTCATGACAAAATTTTCTATTTGCCCGTTGGAATATTCATGTTTATAATAATGTTATATATCGGACATTGATGTGTCAATTTAAAGTGCCTGAATACCAATCTGCTAAAATCAACTATATACAAACCATTGTAGAATTCAATATCCTGTGTTATTTGAGTATTTCTGTAAATTCAGCAACAAATACGGTCAACCCTCTTATAACGTCCACTTCGTTTGCTGTGTCTTTAACGTAAGCAACTGGTCTCCTTATACTTATTAGTCACTTGTTAACAAACTAAACGCATACAAATTTTATGTGAGTGCTTAATCTGTCCTTATTATGACGCTATAGAAGGGTTGACTGTATTCTCATAGTAGATTCACAAAACTGTTTAAAAAAAAAAAGGGCACTAAACCAATTAATTATAAAAGTCTTAAATTGTAACAAGGGATTGATACATAAGGTCTAATTTTATTACAAGTTCAAATACTTATTAAGCAAATGTTTACAAAATTTAGACCATACGCTTAGATTTTTCAAATTGCAAACCGTTTGGGTGTTTTAACGTATTGATTAGCGATTATTTAAGCATACGTATATTAAGTTTAGCATTAATTTTGAAGTTACCAAATTATACTATTCATTCGCTTGCGGCAGCTTGTTTGAATTTAATTAATGTATATAAAAGATCATAAATGTACTTCATGTCTTTATTGTTTAAATCCGAGAAATGTAACAATCAAATAAAATTTGATAATCTTTTTTTACTTATTGAAAATCTATATTATTCATGCATTAACATTTTGCTCAAGTTTTACACTGTAACTAACCCAATTTAAATATTTACGACCATATCACTGTATTGAATATAGGATTTCAATAAAAAGTATTCTAAGGCTTTTTTTTGTCGAATGGGAGGCCAAAAGTGAAGCCATTATATAAAATCCCCGAAAAAAATTGTAACAATCACATACGTCTGATCAATATGTATGCTGTTTTAGTGTCATCTAAGTCATCACATGGTCGTAATTCCGCTAGTTATTGAACTACAAATAAGAAATCCATTGTTTTTAAGCAAAATTTTGTTGTAGCAATGAAACTACATAGAGATAGTGAAGATGGCGATGGTTCTATTTAATGTTAATGTGTGATACCAATCAATGTTGAGTGACTTTATGGCCACACATTGAATCGTATTGATGTGTCTAATGGCACATTCTAATGGATGGATTTCCATGGATAAATTCATGTCTTGTCACTGGCAATTTACTGGCAAATGCTATTTAAAAATATTTTGCAAATTCTTACTTCTAATGTAAAGTAGAGTAAGTATTTGGATGACCTTTATAATAAAATAACACATATTTTGAGTAAATAAGAGTGAGACGTTTAATGTGACAACAGTCTTATAAGGGTGCATGAACTGTTTATGATGATAAAAATTGAATTTTAAAAGCATTTCATTTGAACAATTCTAGAACCGATTTCTTTATATTCTTTTTCCGTGATCCACTTCTCTTCGAAGCTAGAAAGTGATGCTAAAATCGAGCCGCCGAGCCAAACGGAGATATTTCTCTGCTTTGGAGCCACAACGTTGACTTCGTTGTGAACGGTCTTTTTAGTAAGATTTTCTAATTCTTTCTTCAAACGCTCGGCAAAACCGGGACACATTGTCGTACCGCCGGATAACAAAACATTAGCGTACATATCCTTACGAATGTCCATATCACAATTTTTGATGGCTCGGTTGGTCGTCTCTTGAATACTACACGTTTCTTCCAAGCCAAAGGCGATGGGCTTAAATAGCGCTTCCGGACAACGGAACGATTGATTGCCTAATTTTACAACCCGCCCATCGGGGAGCTCGTAACTTTTTTCTGACGATCTATCGAAGCTCGCTTTTTTCATTTCTTGTTCGTAATCCAACGCCACGTAACATAGTTTTTCTTTGATTTCGCGCACGATTTCTCTCTCTGCCGAATTTGTAAGTCTGTATCCGCTTTCAGTCAACAGATCTACGAGATGTTCCGTCAGATCTCGGCCTCCTAAATATTGCCAGCTGGTAGCCGCCGGGACAACGTATCCATCGTAAATAGGTACACAGTGTGTTACGCCATCTCCGCAATCAACGACTATACCGGTCGTACGGCCGGATGCAAGCATGGCAAGTTGAGCTTGAACCGCAATATACATGGCGGGAGTACCAAACTTTTCAAACATGATCTCCGTAATCCTTTCCCTATCAAAGCAAAAGTATTTATTTACGTCATGTTATAATGAAATAAAAGCTCGCTATTATAAATCATTAAATTTATTAACAAACCTGTTTTTTTTAGGATTAAACGGACACTCCGTGAGCAAAACCGGATGTTCCTCGGGTGTCACTCGGAGCTCGTTATAAAACGTATGATGCCACATCGTCTCCATATCGTCCCAATTTTGAATGACGCCGTGCTTAATCGGATATCGCATGGAAAGCATACCTCTTCTAGTCTGAGCCTCGTTTCCGATGTAGAATTCGTTTCCGTCGATCCGAGTCAATCTGCTCGTGGTGTTCAATTCTTTGCGCGGTCTTCCGATAATCGAAGAGAAAACGCAACGAGGTTCTTCTTCGCCCGAAAACCCGGCTTTACACATGCCGGATCCGTTATCTATTACCAACGCCTTCAACGGCGTTTTTTGATCTTTCGTTAGCGACGTCATGGCAATATATTTTACAAAAAATTAATTATATTATGTAAATCGTGCACAATGATTTTTCACACTTAAAAAATACAATCTCGAACCAACACGCTATATATGTTAACAGTCTCAAACTAAATCAAAACTCTTATTTAACCATTTTTATCTTTCTACTAGATATCTATCTACATTGTATGATAATCAGTAACATATGATTTAATTAAAGTTTACATAAATTCAATCAAAGACACGTGATAAAATTTGAATATGATTAACATATCGTGTCGTAATAAGACTTTTAATTATCGGAAATTTTAAAAAATACATGCCGTATTTGTGCGTTGCTTCGATTGAATAGGGCTTGAACGCGATGAAATTTCTACGCATATCTGATGTATTCGATTGATTTTAAAGCACGCTTATTATAAAACCACGAAACGTGTTTCGTCTTCATTTGGGATTGTTTTTGTGCAATAAAATGATAAATGGCATTCCAAATCTTGCATCCACGCTCAGATAAATGGAAGCTAAAGGTGCAATATTTGTACGGATTAACGTATATAAATACATATTAAATCAGCAATGATAATCTCTGCATCTGCTTTTCAGTTTGCTTCTGATAAAAGATTTGATAAAAGGCGCCGCTTATTCAATAACAACGAGATTCGACTTTGTTGTTTTTTATCAGCTATTAATTTTAATTAAAACAATGTATACACAACCAAAAAAAATTAAACGCAATCATTAGCGCACTCTATTGAGCTTCCTTTTCAATATTCAAGCGTTTTTTTTAATGACATCTATCCGAATTGAAAAGTATTCATAGATGTCGTCTAATATATATATAATTTTTTATTATGTATTTTTTTTTTGTACGTATATTTTAATTTTTTTATACAATGACGAAAACTGTTTTTAAATTCCTAAATAAATAATATATAATTTACAGATGTCTAGTTTACTGACATACGTGCTTGAATAAGCTCGATTAAAGTATATGATCTGCTTTTTTAATGTGCACTCGTATAATTATATGGAATATTTTTATTCTGGGCGTGTAATTTTATAAATTGCTATTGTGTTAAAGCATTATTGCTTGGTGCGGAGCATATTTTTACGCAGGTAATAATCGGAATACTGTTTGTTTTACACTTGACGGTATATCAGTTTGTTATCTAATTTGCCCTCCCTCTTTGAACGTTAGTACTGAATGAGAGAAAAGTTTGACTAGCAAAATAAATAAATAGTATTTTAATAATTCAAATATGTACATTGATCAAATGACATCATCAAAAGTAGTAAAAAATAATTATTGTACAAATGTATCGATTTTATTAGCTTCTATACAATTATTCAATATATAAATATATAAATACACTCAAATGTAATGTTAATTTAAAATTTAGAAGCATTTCCTGTGGACGATTGGGGGACCAGATTCGTCGTACTCTTGTTTCGAGATCCACATCTGTTGGAAGGTGGTGAGGGATGCCAAGATGGAGCCTCCGATCCATACGGAGTATTTCCTCTCTGGTGGGGCGATGATCTTGATCTTCATCGTTGAAGGTGCGAGTCCTGTGATTTCCTTCTGCATGCGGTCGGCGATTCCGGGGTACATGGTGGTGCCTCCGGAGAGGACGGTGTTGGCGTACAAGTCCTTACGGATGTCAACGTCGCATTTCATGATCGATTGGTAAGTTGTTTCGTGGATGCCGCTGTTTTCCATTCCCAAGAACGAGGGTTGGAAGAGGGCTTCTGGGCAACGGAATCTTTCGTTGGCGATGGTGATGACCTGTCCGTCGGGAAGCTCGTAGCTCTTTTCCAAGGAGCTGCTGGCGGCTGCGGTTGCCATCTCCTGTTCGAAGTCGAGAGCGACATAGCAGAGCTTTTCTTTGATGTCACGGACGATTTCTCTCTCGGCTGTGGTTGTGAAAGTGTATCCTCTCTCAGTCAAGATTTTCATGAGGTAGTCGGTCAAATCGCGACCGGCCAAATCCAATCTGTGGATGGCATGTGGGAGAGCGTATCCTTCATAGATGGGTACTGTGTGGGATACACCGTCTCCGGAATCTAAGACGATACCGGTGGTACGACCAGAAGCATACAGGGAGAGTACGGCTTGAATGGAGACATACATGGCAGGGGTGTTGAAGGTCTCAAACATGATCTGAGTCATCTTTTCCCTATTAATAAAAAATATATTATATAACAGAGCGATTTAATAATCTTAAAAATTATGATCAAATTTGGAAAGACTGCTCACCTGTTAGCTTTGGGATTGAGGGGAGCCTCTGTGAGTAAAACGGGATGTTCTTCTGGTGCAACTCTGAGTTCATTGTAGAAGGTGTGATGCCAGATTTTTTCCATATCGTCCCAGTTGGTGACGGTTCCATGTTCGATGGGGTATTTCAAGGTAAGGATACCTCTCTTGCTTTGGGCTTCATCACCGACGTAGGAATCCTTTTGGCCCATTCCTACCATGACGCCTTGATGACGTGGCCTTCCCACAATCGATGGGAAGACGGCCCTTGGGGCATCATCTCCGGCGAATCCGGCTTTGCACATACCGGATCCATTGTCTACTACGAGGGCAGCTACTTCTTCGTCGCACATTTTGAAGGCTTCTGAAATTAAAAAAAAAAACCGTTATATATATGTGACTTTTATAACAACGAATAAATTTATTTATATTTACGAAGAAAATTATAGTAATTGTAAAGTAAAATAAATAAGTAATTGAAAAAAACATTTAATAAATACATCAATTGAAATGAAAATTGGAAATTGAAACAAACAAAATCAATTTAACTAAATCATCTTACATATCCAATTAAAAATATAATAAAATCGTATATTTAAAGTTAATGGCTTCTAATGTTATATAATTACATTATGTAACGAAATGGATGCACTTACTATATCGATAGACTGAACAAATCGATTCACCAACAGCTGCGAAGCCTGACTGTGAAGTACCAATTTATCACGATAGGAACGATTTTATAAAACAACATTCATCCCCCCCCTTCTGGCCCTCTGCGCTAAACTTTTGCCCATATATGGGTTTACAGGTTTATTACGGCGTGGTTTCAGGTGTAAAAAAAATATTTATGGATTGATTTAATCAAATACGGCATAAATATGAAAATATCTAGAACTCGTGTCATCGCAATCTTGATAAGCGATTCGATGAAAATTAATCACGCTAAAATGTCCATCCGAGGATTGAGGGCCATTTTAACTCGCCATTATAATCTCGCTCATGTAAGCTCTTGTATGGTTAATTTTGATAATAATAAAAGATCTATAAACACTTGATTATGTAAAGTGTTGCATTTTAATACATGTACACGTCCGCACAAATATTAAAATTTAGCATTTTGTGGACGTTTATTAAAAGCATTTATTTTTATTGTTTCAGTAAATCTTCATCGAGATTCGTCACTCTCGTCTATAAACTATACGTTGTAATGATGACGCCATATGTAGGAGAAAATTCGTCCACATTGGGAGTAAGAATTTGCAAAATATAGCATTTACCAGTGAATTGCCAGTAAATGACCAGTCACAAGACATGAATTTATCCATGGAAATTTGATCGATAAATACAAATGTAATTAATATTAAGATTTAAATCGATTCATATGTATTTTTATTATACTCCATGTTGATTGCTCAATTATTCCATTTGCCCAAAATGCACATCAAATTGTATTGTAATGTAGTTTTTTTTGGGTTCAAACATCATGTGTACACATTTTACGGTGTTGATATCCAGGCGTCACACTTGGATGGCACTGTATTTGTTAAAAATGATATTTATTATCTAGAAATACTTTCTTTTTTTACTTTATGCCATTCTACATCCGCTAACGCGTGGCTATTAGAATTTAAAACATTATTTTTCTCGATAAGTTCAAATTATGTTTCGCCGAAATTGTTGTGGACTCCACGAAAACCTTATCTGACGGAAAAAAATCTATGAACACACACAATCAAAGTTAGCCGAGCCCAAATAGCACAAAATCAATATCTTATCATGGAAATTGGATAAAGTAAAATATGTACTGAATCAAACTGAACGTTCTGAGCATTATATAATTTTTTTTTGTGTTTATTGATCGATTGACATTTATAACAGCATTTTAACTTGCATGCATTTTATAAATACTTACTATATAATTATAATACCCACAAACAAATTAAATACTGTCAAATCCACTATGGAATTTCTTTATCGTGGAAAATTCCAACGTGATTCAGATGTCCAAGAACAGTTTGCAATCAATTTATACTTCATTTTATAAAAATAAAATCAACGTTAATGCAACATCGTGCAATAACACATAGATAGACTTTTTGCAATGTTTTAAAAATACATATATGAATTTATTTAAAAATTGTTCAAACATTAACTCTTTCAGACCTGGCGTGCACAATTGTAGACATAAATATATTTTTTTTTATATTCTCCTTATTATACTTTAGACACATGGAATTTACAAAATCCATCGGATGAAAAAAATAATTCAGTTCTGAAAGAGTTAATTGAGTAATTCCGTAGAATTTTATCTGATTATTCAAAAAAAATATTCCTCGAAATTAATCAGTGTTTGTTCAAATTTCCAATGATATATTATTTCCTCATAGATTAAATATATAAAGACGTTTTGTTAGATTAAAAGATTAGATTAAATGCATCGGTTTAATTGAGTTGAAGTTCGTCTTACTAAATCGTGAATGTTTTCTAGCACAGGTAAGAAATATTTTCCGTTACTTCATATTATATATTTTATTTATATTTTGTATTTTCATTGAATATGTATCGTGAAATCTTAATTGCCTCGGTAAAAAAAAAAGAATGTTCTAGCGACGTTAAAAATGAGCATCTCTCCGAAATAACAATTGTACATGGTCGTTAATAAAAATAAAATTGAACCACTGCAAAGATTTATTGGTCCATTTAATTAACTGTGATTTTGAAAAACACTCTATCAATATCTTGAATCGATCTTTCGAAGTAAATCTTAATCTTTGAACTCTTCCAATTGTGATTTTAGATTAATAACATTGAGTCAGAAGAAATATTTTATCAATAAGTCATAGTATGAAAATGCTAGAACAATTCCAACTTTATCACCATCAAAATAAGCACCGCTCGCAGAACTGTTTTTGTATTTCAACCGTAAAAATAGTATTTTGACGACAATTTTTTATTTTTGCTAAACACTATTTTATTGATTTGTATTTTTAAGTTTACAGTTATCGTATTTAAACCATTTTTTGCTATCGTAAATAGAATTTAAAATGTCGTATAGATTAAATGCCTTTTTACGACTGCTGGTCGATATCCTGGTCATGAATAAATATTTGATCTAAGCAAACATTTTTTATCCGCACATTTCCTAAACTATATTTAGGAAACCTGCGCTTTTTCCGGAACGATTTGTATTGCTATGATAATACACATTTTTTGGAGCATGGAGCATGAATATAATGCAATTAATTATGAATCTTGATTGGCCCATAATAGCGTCTCAAATATAATCAATTTTGGTATTCATTGTATTAGAAATAGAAACACAGCACGCGTGAGTGCGTACTCATTGCTAAAAACATTCTCAAAAATAGAATGCAAATGGCAAATGGAATAATTGAGCAATCAACGTGGAGTATAATAAAAATGCATATGAATCGATTTAAATATTAATTACATTTGTATTTATCGATCAAATTTCCATGGATAAATTCATGTCTTGTCACTGGTCATTTACTGGCAATTCACTGGCAAATGCTATATTTTGCAAATTCTTACTCCCAATGTGGACGAATTTTCTCCTACATATGGCGTCATTAGATACAACGTATAGTTTATAGATGAGAGTGGAGTTTAATCTCTTTTTGTAAACATCTTTCGCTCAAATCCGCTTATATCAGAACCGATCTTAGGTATTAAGCATCAAAAGATATTTTAGTCAGCTCGTTCCGTTATATCGTAGATATTATTCGGTGTTTATCATTAATTTCATTGTACGAACTGAACAAATCATAATCTATTTCGCAGATAGTATGTATCGACATTTTTGAAATATTTTCGAGATGGCTTAATAGAGTAAATTCGTCTGATAAGATGGAATTATTGATTAATCGGTACGAAAATAATACGATATGAAGCATATTGGTAATGATCTTAATAAAAAATATATGATTAGTTGTAAATTAATTCACATTGCGTTTAAAAAGTATTACTACATTTGGTCTATAAAGCAATTTACATCGTTAAATAATAATTATAATTAATCAGATTGCCGTCGTCGTATTATTTTTTTATTGTGATTCGACTCGATGCTTTTTAAAATGATGCGTTTTAGCGCTTTATAAAGTAATTTTTAACCCTGGATCACTAATTATGTTTTTAAATTACACCGTCACTATATAATAGTCTCACAAACTAACAAAATAAATCCTATTATACGAAAGATAGGAAAAAAATGGCTCATTAAAAGCATCAGCCAATTTTTTGGACAAACTGTGTTTTAATGGTTTTTGTCGTTGTTTAGGATATTATAAAATATACGTTGTGGCCATGTATTTGTTAGTCGATCGTGTCAATAGTACCTTTTTTTATTGTCGTGAAAATGTTTTATTTTTGACTTTTTGAAATTGATATTAATATCTTGCTGATTATAGCAGTTGAAAGCAAATAAACTACTTTATTATGTTTAGGTTTATACGAGACCAGAATCAAAACCAAAAGCGGTTGTTCAAAGCTCTGTTTGTTCCATAGATAGGTTCAAAAAGTTGCTTCACAATATGTGACTAGAGGCATGTCGGCGTTGTTAGTTCACTTTTTACTCGTAGTAACTAAACATTAGTCTGAAAGACTAATAATATGCAGAATCTCTGAACTCGATGAACATGCACACTCTGCGAATAAGCGTGAGCCACAAATTTGCTTATTTAGAAAGATATTAAATAGATCAGAGTGAGGAATGTTCGAGAATTATGTATACATGTCGAATGAGTGTAGTCTGTAAGACTAATAATTAGTGATCCCATTTTTAATAGCTGAAAATTTTTTATGCAATCTAATTTAAGCTCTTCTCGTTAACGTGATAAATTGAAGATCGTTTAACTATATTCCTTATCGACGCCGTATGATGATTATATACATATGACTATCGTACGTGTATCCAACAATAACCAGATAAAACATTAATTAGCGCCTATACGTCATGTGTATCAATCTATATTACCATATATGGTCAGGTTTTCTTATCAGCAACTTATATAAAGTAACCTTAGAGAATTTTCATTGCGACCCAGCGATCACTATCTAAAGAAAATAACATATCACTCTATGTTTCAATTAGTTCGGGCGCAGAATTTCGAAGATTTTGATGTGCGGCTGCACTTTATATATTTTCATTGTGAAAATTTCCACTAAAACATAAATTTTCATCGTCGTTAATCAATAATTTTACACTTTCTTAAACATATTTAGCAGTGCCATCTTTACATTTGAAACCGAAGATAAATAATATAATCGATGACATCAATAACATTTATGTTATTCGCATTTTTTAATTAAATATCTCTGTCACAAAATCATTTTACATTGTTGTGAAATGCGCCAATACAATAGAATAATATATTGTGAAATTTGAGATATTATCAACGTTAACATATTTTATTCCATTGTGTATTAATGAATAAATATCACATTTTTGGAATACCGATGACGTATTTTTAAATGAAATTAATTTATTATGTATTTTTTTCAGCAGTGCTGATAAATGACTGGGAATTTCAAAAAGTAAATCAAATTAAATATGATATTAGTTTATAGCTGGCTTATAGCTAGACGCATTCAAAATGTGCTGTATTGGCGACCAGACGCTCCAACTCATTTATCCTGGATGAGTTAAAAATATAAATAAGACCGTCAACCACGTGTTAAAGAAGAGATTACTTAGTGAGTATCTTCAGTTTTTTGCTATGTATCAATAAATAACCACAACAATAATAATACTTTACAGATTTAATATCAAAATATTGCATTTTTACGCTTTGATATTCGATAAAATGGTTTTTACAGAAGTAAACGATAATTATGAGATGGACGAAAGGAAAACTATATTGTTTAATCATTCATGTTATTTGATTAAATAAATCATGATTTTTGACATGTTAATGATATCTGCAATTCTTAAAATAATGACTTTATATTTTTATATATTTGGCCTGTTATGATGTAGGAGACCGTTGCCAGGGTGCTGTTAAATTGGATTTCATTGGAATGCAGCACAAAGTTATGTTATTTTGCCGTACACAGGTTATATTCAAAGTTGACTATAAAATATATAATAATTTAATACATTATTAATATACTGTATATTGTAATAATATACCGAAGATACTAACATTATTATGTTATTGGGTTTTCTATTGTGCAATTTATGTATTTGTTTATGCAACATTTGACCAACGCTAAAACATTAACGACGACTGGTCATATCGTCAAATACAAATACGCGTCCAATCCAATTATATCAGATTAATATTTACAATTATTTATTTTTAAAAATACATACATATAGAATAGAACATTTAACAATTAAATTAATTTTGCATCGCATAACTCTTTATACAATTAAATCAATTAATAAGCGAGTCAATTCAAGCCAAATATGTACTAAATCATAGATCTATATTTTTGCGTTTATCAGCAGTTGTTAATATACAATCGTCTTCCTTCAATATCTTCATTATTGCATTTATCAACGTGAAAAATCATATCAAACACATTTTTTATCGAGAGCTACAGAACCGAATTCTTCGTACTCTTGTCGCGTAATCCACATGTTATTGAATGTCGATAAACTGCTCAATACTGAACCGCCCACCCATGTGGATATGACTCTATCGGTTGCTTCTTTTATTTTGATTTGTGCTCCGGATGGAGCGATCTCCACGAGCTCTTTTTTTAAGCGATCGGCAAATCCTGGAAACATTGTATTTCCCCCGGCAAGAAGAATATTTTTATAGAGCAGCTTCCGAAGATCTATTTCGCTTTTTATGATCATATTGTAAACAGTGTCTTGAACGCTACCGGCTTCTTTGCCCAACAAAGAAGGATTGAAAATCGCTTCGGCGCATCGAAATCGTTCATTGCCGAGCAAAATTTCATTGCCGTCTGGAAGAATATAAGGTCTTTCAATTGTCGATTCAATTTCTTTCTCGAAATCAAAAGCGACATAGGAATACTTCTCCTTTATCCCTTGAACGATGGCTCTTTGCGAAGCCGTCGTAGTGGTGAATTTCCTTTCGTTGAGCAATCTCATGAGATATTCCGTTATATCGCCTCCGGTGAAATTCATTTTCGGAGCACCCTTCGAGATCATACATCCCTCGAAGACTGCCGCAATATTAGAAATGCCTTCGCCGGAATTCACAATGATACCGGTCACCAAACCGGACGCGTACATGGCGAGTACGGGCTGCGGCGAAATGTATATTCCGCCGGCGTTGAATTGTTCTAGCATTATTTCACTTGTTTTTTGCCTGCGATAAATAAAAAATATATGATTGCTCAGTATGAATGATTATTATTGCTCATTTTAAATAAAATCATAAAACCTCTCAAGCCTGGAGTGCATGTTCGGGACGGTAAAATGAATGAAACGATCCTCCGTAGACGTTTTAAGTTCGTTGCTGAAAATGAGACCCCATAATTTCTCCATGTCTTCCCAGTTACAAATCTGACCTTTTTTGATTGGATTCTCTAATGAGAGGATTTCTCTTCTGGTCAGCGCTTCGGTGCCTATGTAAGTGTCCGTCTGGTTTCCGTCGAAATTCATACCTTCTTGTTTTGGACGTCCTATTACCGTAGGTATTATTTTTGTCGGTTCGTCCTCGGATACGAAACCAGCCTTGATTGAGCCGGTGCCATTGTCTAACATTAAAGCAACGTCTGTCATCTTGAATGCTCTGTATTTTATACAAAATATCATTAAAAACGTTTTAAAACTAATTTTATTTTTTACAATGAATTGTTTTTATTTTAATTTTTTTACCATGTATTTTATTTTTATGATATATTTTTTTTATATGGAGATTGTCTGATTAAGAATACAATATCTTAAGAGAAATAATAGAATGGTATTGAACGTAAGATTGATTTCAATAATTTAGTTATTTGTGTTTGTGAGTTTTACACATTGGGTAAGTATTCAAGTGATCATTCCAAATATAAAATTTAATAGCCGCTTACAAACGAACTTATCTATGCCTTACTCTTTGAAATGCATATCGTTCGATTCATTTTATCTATACATGGTTATAATGGTAAAAATTTTAATTATATTTTGAGTAATTAAGCTTTGGATCAGATAATAATTGTTATCAAAATTTATTTTTTAAAATTAAGCAGCGACATAGAATTCAAAGATATTTTAAAACTATTTTTATTTATTAAGACGTGTATTTAATTGTATCGAATATGTCGAAAAAAAAATTTATTAAATGTAGAATAATTATTAGTTTTTACTTAAATTTGTAATAAAAAAAATTAGTGATTTTTTGCCACAAAATAATAATGTTTAATTACTTATATATCGGCAATGTCAATAATACATGCCATTTTATTTGTGTAAAAATAAAAAAAACAACCTAAATTTAATCAATAATATATTTTCCCTCTGAATCTTTTACAATTGTACACATCTTAATCGCAAAACTGATGAGAATACTGAACAATTATTTAAAAAAAAAAAACATTACAAAACACCATTTTTTTTTATGACTTTTCTTAGCAAAAGTCTTAGTAAAACAGCACGTATTTTTGCACTTCCCGATATAAATGCTCAAAGACTCATCAATGCAGATATTTTGGAAATGAAATAATACAGCTCTATATATTAAAACTTAATATTGGAGATTTAATTGAAGTGTAACAAACTAAAAAAATAAATGGTAAATGTAATGTTTGAGATTATAATTTGAATGAATAATAATATTATATTAAACATAAATGCATTGTATTGAAAATAAAGCGTTGTTCAAGCATTCTTTAAATCGCTCAAGTGCACACTCAACGTGTGAGTGCATACTCATCAAAGAATTAATAAAGTTTTAATAATAACTTGTTTTTGTTAAACTCACGAGACGTCTATTGATTATCTATAATTTTGTATTCAGGAATTGTTTTTATTATAATTTATATAATAAAAGCACATAAACAATTTGAAGAAGAAACTCAAGGAAGTGGTCTTCATCAAACAAGCAATTCAAAAGTTACTACTATAAAAAAATAAGTGATTATTTTAAATCTGGCAATCGATTTTATTTTAAGTAGAGTATTTAAATATGTGTAAACTTTTAATAAAACCGACTTGATGCTATTAAAGATTATTGATGTTATCAACAAAAAAAAATTAAGTGGGATTTCTTTCATCCATTGTTCAAATAAAAATAGCATCAATCATTGAGAATACGCTAGAAAAGTATATCTAAATATGGTTTAAAATATTTAATTTAAAAAACTAGTTTTCGGAAATGATTTTTATCACAACTGACACAATTAAAGCTATACATTAAGGTTAATATTTATAATTACATTGTGAACCACACGGAGAGAACTTTCCTCGTATGAAAAAGCACCAATAATAATATGAATAGGTAGTATCATCTATATCAAGAATGAATTCAGATAAGATAATGCTACAAAAAATTATTTCATAAGATAGTGTTAGATTTTAAGATAAAAACATTGTCAATCATCGGATTGGTCAGACAATATTTCTATATCTCGTACGAATCGACGCGTTGAGGATTTCAAGATGATTCATTTAACTTTAAACGTTGAATACGCTGAAACAAAACCAATATGATTTTATATATTTTTAATATAGACCGTTTCACGATACATCATCGATATTATAGAAAAGCACAATTGAATAATTAAACATTATCTTTATGCGAGGATAACAATTTTATTACGTTCATTGTATCAATTTTGATTACTCGTCTGCGACTTATTGCACTTTAAAGACTGTATCAAAATTAATCTCACAATTTGTCGATTTATCTAGCATGTAAAATGTAGCCTTATCAAAATACACAAGTTGAAATATTGCACTAAAAAAACAATTTTATTACTGCTACTACTGATTATTTTTAGGAAGATTATTTGTTTTCAATCAATCAAGTAATATTCTTTCATCGAATGTCTATATGTGCATCATCTTTATTGATCTACATGGCTTTGGATTTACAAAATCATGCTTTTTTTCATACAATTATAAAAAAATAAAAATACAATTTGCAAAAGAATTTAGGTAAATTTGCCAGTTGTTTTTTAAAAAAAAAGGTTTGAATATTGAATAAGTATTTAAATCGATGGAATATTATTATAAGGTAAAATTCAATTTGCATTTTAAAATAATTAAATTAATAAATATAATTTAGTGACATCTTTTATAAAGTTGACAAATTATTGTGGCGAAAATAAGCTCGAGCAGGGTTCTGCTGAAAGTGGTTTATTACTCTGCTGTTTACCTTTAAAATTTATACTTTTTGTAATAGAATATGGTAGTGGTATATGGAAAAGGTAATTTATTGTAAAGCTTACTCAAAGAAAGTGTTTATATTTTAATTTCGTTTATTGAAGTGACTTTGGATACACGATATTTTTTTTTAATTTCGTCTGATGCATTCACTAATAAATAAGAAGGTTGCTCGACTCTTTCGGAAGAACAAGCTTGAGCAGTGCTTACTCGAACGGTTTCCAATCTTGCTTCTCGTTACTCGTCTGTTTCAGACAAACTTGCCTGAGCCTTGCGTACTCGATTGGCTTTTAGTCTTGTTTTACGTTGCTTGGCTGTTTCAGACGAACGAGCCTGAGCCTGGCGTATTCGATTAGCTTCTAATCTCGCTTCCCATTGTTGGATTGATTCAGACAAACGGGCCTGAGCCTGGCGTACTCGATTGGCTTCCAGTCTTGCTTTCCGTTCTTCGTCTGTTTCAGATAAACGGGCCTGAGCGTGGCGCACTCGATTGGCTTCGAGTCTTGCTTTCCGTTGTTCGGCTGTTTCAAACGAACGGGACTGAGCGCGGCGTACTCGATTTGCTTCCAATCTTGCTTTCCGTTCCTCGTCTGTTTCAGATGAACGGACCTGAGCGCGGCGTACTCGAATGGCTTCCAATCTTGCTTCGCGTTCCTCGTCTGTTTCGGACAAACGGGCCTGAACCTTCCATAATCGATCGGCTTCCAGTCTTGCTTCCCGTTCCTCGTCTGTTTCAAACGAACGTATTAGGGTTCTGCGTACTCGAGCCTTTTCCAGTCTTGCTTCGTATTCCTCAACTGTTTCAGATGAACGGGCTAGAGCAATGCGTTCTCGATCCCTTTTCAGTCTTGCTTCCCACTGCTGGGCTGTTTCGGACATGCGGACCTGAACTTTGCGTACTCGAGCGGCTTCCAATCTTGCTTCCCGTTGCTCGACTGTTTCAGACAAACGAGCCCGAGCGTTGCATACTCGGCTTATTTCCAGTCTTGCTTCCCGTTGCTCGCTTGTTTCTTTAGCTCGTGCTAACTTTGTCTTTCGTGCTATGTGCGTAGATCGACCGATCCGCTCTTTTTTGGGTGGCATGATTCATTTGACAACTATTGCAAAATCACTTAAAAAAACAAAGAAAATGCGTGTGATATTATCTACCATCGAAAGGCAATTAGATTTACCACACCACTTTTTAATAAAAACACAAACTGAAATGTCGCTGTTTGTGTTGAATATATTGAATTGTGTGATGTGTACTCACACACCGAAAACACACCAAGTGTCGTTACACTACACGAAAAACAAATTTATTGAAACGACTCGTCTGCCATCTATTGTAGAACGTGCGAACTAATTTAGAAACTTTTGCGAACATTCGCGCAACAATTCAACAAAGTTTCTTCGCTTTCGGTTGAATGCTATAGGAGCATATACGAAATGAGCAAAGAAACATTAATTTATAAATATATACGTGTTTATGTGTGTGTATAACGAATGCCCGGCACGCAATCCAATTTATAAAGACAAGCGTGCACACACGCCCACCTCGAAGAACGACTGTCTCTTCCTCTCGCCCTTTCCCCAAGCGCCGTATTGCGCGCGCATACATCCTCTCTCCCTCTCTCCTCGTCGACCTTTTGCGCATTCTTTCTCTCCCTGGCCCCGCGGTACACCAGACCAATATGGTGCATCCGTTAAACGATTTGCAAAACAAACTCCGCACATAAACAATGCTTGTGCTAATTCGAAAACCTTCAGGGTTATGGACACAACAACTCACCAAAGTTTCATTGCAATCGAGTGAATGCTATGGGAGCCCATACGAGATGTTGAACGACAAACAGATAAGCTTTTATATACATACATAGATCAGGATAAAATAGGAAAAATATTTATGGATCACTGGCTCCACAGCATCACAAAAAGAAAGCCAAACACTTACATGAGCTTACTAGTTTTATTTATTTATTGTTCTACTATTAATGACTGGTGATTTAAGTGGGTCATTCCGTGTGAAGGCACTTTTCTGGGATTTTTTTTGGCGAACTTAACAAAGGTACAACTGCTAAAATTTTCCACATCCATATTTTAAGCACGCGTTACGATTTTTTCAGGTTGACATCATCACTCATTGCTGAAATAGACGCCAAGTAAGGCACTCATCATAGAAAAAAGTATTTTTCGGTTGCCGCGATTGTGGACATTTTGCTCATTTCAAATAAAAAGTTCAAATGGCATTTCAAAAGTATGAAGTAGTTTTTATGCTAGGATTAGGAAAAAATAGTATGAGACGCACACAACAAAACAAATATAATACTACAAAAAAATGTTGAGATACTCAGGCAGGATAATGAGGCAACTCCTGAACAGTATACAAAGTGTTATATACACAGATCAAGATTAAAAAAAAAACAAAGCTTTTCAAAGCGATAAGGATAAATCTTGTATCTTATCTACCAAAACAAATACCTGTCCTCTTGTTTTAATTGCCTTGCATTACACACATGACTCGATTACTAAATCATTCATATTATATTATTCAAGATACATATGTATGTATGTACTTACTTTAAATTATCTCATTTTTGTTTGTTTGGACAGATTATAAGCTTCTTTGCCAGAATAAGAAACAAGTGCGAACATGATCTGGATGATTCGCAATTCGGTTTTCGAAATGCTTTCGGAACCAGAGAAGCATTGCTAGCAGTCAATGTTTTACGTCAGAAATGTCGGGACCAACAAAAATAAGTGTTTGCATGCTCTATAGATTACGAAAAAGCATTTGATAGAGTACGACATTAATGGACATGCTCAGAAAATGCAATATTGACCCTAAAGATCAGAACTTTATTAAAAACCTTTACTGACATCAAACGGCAGAAATCAGACATGGAAGTACAGAGGCTATAGCTATACAAAGAGGAGTTCGACGAGTTTGTATTTTGTCACCCCTATTATTTAACCTGTATTCCGATAAAGTTTTCCAAAAGACTGAAACTTAGAAGATCTTAAGAAATGACAAAATTAAAATGATGGATAATAAAAAAGAGTATTTTAACGCGTTTTTCTCGAAACTACTTTTTTCAACAAAAAAATATGAACGGAAGATCAAAGATTGAAAAAATTAGAATAAATTAAGACTAATGATTCTATAATGTTGATTTCTATGATTTTAAAATGAATGTACTCGGGAAATCTCTATTTGTTTCAGGCCAATATTGTATCAAAAAGTATAAATCATTATATATTTCATGGTTAACTTTAAAATATAATTACCTAATCTTTCTGCGTTCACCCGGTGTTTTTTGTTAGTTGTTTGTTGTTGTACACCGTTATTTTTCGTATGGACGAAAATGAGGCAGGGGCGCACTGGCCGAGGGGCGTAGTCCCCGGTGGTGTTGGTGCTGATGAAGCAATATAAAGAGATGATACAACGAGCGCCGAAACACTTTTTTAAGGGTATCTAAAAATGACTAATCGGGTCGACACCTAAAATTCTCACGAGCTTCATCGGAAACAGTGATTATCCATAAAATTGAAACACCATTATACTGGAGATAAAGCATCGCTAACCAATTATTATATCGTGTTGCTTTGAATCAATGACATCGATTATCTATCCAAATGGCGTTATCTACCTCGAGCCAATTATGAGTGATGAAGTAAGTACATATTATCTCCAAACGAAGAAACGGGAACCCCATGCGAGATACCGAAAATGACTCATTGCGAATGCTATGTCAATTTACGTGTTAATGCATTTAGAGTAAAATGGTCAAGTAAAATAAAAATCACGTATAACTCTCTCAATCGGGTCGGTATCCTGCGTTTTGCGCCCCAAGCCCAGTTGCGCCCGTGGCAGGCGCCTGCTTTGCCACGCCCTAGTTACGACCCTGGGAATCATAACAATGAAATCAAACGTTATTCGCGTTATATGATGTTAGTATTCAATGTGTGATTCAAAATGTGTTTAGAATTTGATAAGGCTCATCCATTAACGTATTTATCTTCCATGGCTTTGTGTAGAGCAAATATTTCTTGAAAAAAGTGAGCAAAAAAACTTTTATAATGCAGTAGCGAGTATCCGGCATGTGTTGCAATACCACTCAAAGAAAGTGTTTTTATTTTAATTTCGTTTATTGAAGTTTCTTTGGATACACGATATTTTTTTTGTTTTTCCGTCTTATGTATTCAATAATAAATCAGAAAGTTGCTCTCGTTGTTCGACCCTGTCCCGTTTCCAATCTTGCTTCTCGTTACTCCTCTGCTTCAAACAAACGAGCCTGAATCTTGTATAATCGATTTGCTTCCAGTTTCACTGCCCGTTGCTCGACTCCTGCAGACAAACGGCCTTGAGCCTGGCCTGTTTGATTGGATTCTTGTGTTGCTTTCCGTTCCTCAACTGTTTTACACAAACGGACTTGAGCGTTGCGTAATCGATCGGCTTCCTGTCTTGCTTCCCGTTGCTCGTCTGTTTCAGATAAACGGACCTGAATCTTGTGTAATCGATTAGCTTCTATTCTTGCTGCACGTTGCTCCACTGTTGCATACAAACGACCATGAGCCTGGCGTACTCGCTTGGCTTCTAGTCTTTCTTTCCGTTGCTCGTCTGTTTCAAGCAAACGGATCTCAGCGTTGCGAACTCGAATGGCTTTCAGTCTTGCTTTCCATTGCTCGTCTGTTTCAGACGAACGGGCCTGAACGTGGCGTACTCGATCGGCTTCCAGTCTTGCTTTCCGTTCCTCGTCTGTTTCTGCCAAATGGGCCCGAACCCTGCGTGCTCGATCAGCTTTTAGTCTTGCTTTCCGTTCCTCGTCTGTTTCCGACAATCGAGCCTGAGCATAACGTACTCGATTGGCTTCTCGTCTCGCTTCCCGTTGCTCGACTGTTTCAGACAAACGGCTCTCATTTCTACGTACTCTATTGGTTTCTTGTCTTGCTGCCCGTTGCTCGTCTGTTTCAGACATACGGGCCTGATCCCTGCGTACTCGATGGGCTTCTTCTCTCGCTTCCCGTTGTTCGACTGTTTCAGATAAACTGGCCTGAGCCCTGAGTTCTCGTCCGGCTTTTAGTCTTGCTTTTCGTTCCTCGACTGTTTCAAGCGAACGTATTTGAACTCTGCGTTCTCGGGCCTTTTCCAGTCTTGTTTTCCGTTGCTCCACAGTTTCGGACGAACGAAATCGAGCAGTGTATGCTCGTTGGGCTTTCCGTCTTGCTTCCCGTTGTTCGATTGTTTCAGATAAACGGACGCGAGCGCGGCATACTCGAATAGCTTCCAGTCTTGCTTCCCGTTCCTCGTCTGTTTCAGACGAACGGGCATGAGCGCGGCGTACTCGTTCGGCTTCCAGTCTTGCTTCCCGTTCCTTTTCTGTCTCAGACAAACGCGCCTGAGTCTTGCGTATTCGTTTGACTTCCAGTCTTGCTTTCCATTCCTCGTCTGTTTCAGACAAACGGGCCTGAATCTTCCGCATTCGTTCGGCTTCCATTCTTGTTTCCCGTTGCCGGTCTAATTCTTTAGCTCGTGCTGGTTTTGTCTTTCACACTCGAATTATAGATTAACCGATCGCTTGTTTTATGGGTGGCATGTTTATTTTGTCAACTATTGCAAATTCACTTGAAAAAAGAAAAGAAAATGCGTGTGATATCTATTGTCTAATATCGAAATGCAATTGTATTGCTACATCACTTTTGAGTAAAAACTCAATATGAAATGTCGCTGTTTGTATTGAATAGATTGAATTGTTTGATGCGTCCGCACTCATACACCGAAAACCCCAAATGTCGCTACATCAAATGCACATTTGTGAAAAGGACTCGCAAGTCACCTATTGTTAACCACTGTAGTGAGCCACCACTCGAAAGCATACGTAACCAACAAAGAAATTTTAATTTATATATGTATATAACGATTAGCCGATACGCGTTCCTATATAGAAAATAATGCGTGCGCTCAGACCTGCCTTGAAGAGCGACTGTCTCCCCCTTCGCCTCTCTCCTCAACGGAACTCAACTGCCGTATTGCGCGCGCGCACACACACACACACACAATTATTATTCCTTCATATTGTTTTGAATCTTGAGTCTTATCTGATTCGTCAATTCTCAGAGTAATAGGAGTGAGAATCAATTGCTCTCAAACTTTATATTTTTGCAGAGGATCCTATTCAATTTTTATTGTATTGTAGCGTGAGAGAAATTGGCAATTATTTTTAAATAGTGTAAAAATAAATTAAATTAATAATAAATTTCTGCCGTTAATTATCGTTTATCTAATCGGACCGTGCACCCGATCTTAAGAGTTGCAGGACGAACAGACCGTCCATTCTTTCTCGAGATCCTTGCGGAATGGTCGTGTTGATAGGAATCATCTGGGAGCCTCTGCTTCGTGATCATCACCGTATTACAGTCCCTCAGAGGTTAAATACGGAATTCCGTCGCGTATGCTGCGAGTCCGTCTCTGGGCTGCGGAGTCCCATCGCTATCGAGTAGCGGACGCTCCCGTCCTTCTCGTCGAGGCCCTTCAGGCTAAGATGAGAAGCTCACGGGTGCATCCGGCTCCCGGACTACCCCGCGACTCGAGACCCCCTCGCAGTGGACTGCGTGAGGCAGCCGCGACGAACATTGCGAACCTTTAGCGAATATTTAGCCACAATTTACAAAAAAGAGCACACTTACATAATACACGAAAAGAGTTTACCCCCTGTTGTGTGCATCATTTTTTTAAATAATTCAGTACATAATGAAATATTATTATAAAAAATGTCCAAAACAACATGTTGACCTATGTGGAGAAATGAATTAATAAATCTTACTACATCCTAATCGATTTTGATTCCCCTAGGTTCGTTATCAAATAATCTATATAAATCTATAAAGGCACATCAATATTAGTATTATTTTGAAGCTCCTTTTGTCCCGTTTCTATTTCAACAAATTTATTTTTATTTACACCCATAAAAAAAATGTAATGGCCGAATATCGAAGAGATGCAGTTGCGATCAATTTTATTGTTTTTATACGACAAGAGGTTAAAACTCAAAGAAGCTCAAGAAAGCATTTGTGAAACCTATGGTGATAACCTGAAGACTCGCTAGTATCGATGGTGGTTTAAAAAAAAATAATCTGGCGACAGAAATTTACAGAATCAACCGAAATCGGGAAGACCTAAAAAAAATGATGATTATTAAAATCAGTATTAAAATCATTCTTGGAATCTGATTCTCGAAAAACAATTAAGGAATTAACGCAGGACATCGGCTGTCCATGGTCCACTGTAAAAGATCACCTTGAATTGCTGGGAAAGAAGCATAGACAAGGATTTTGGGTACCATATAATTTTATTGCGTGTCTGGTGGGATATTTCCGGGGTCGTGTATTATGAACTTTTAAAACCGGGCCAAACAGTAACAGCGGAGTTGTACTGTGCACAACTAGATAAATTATAGGCGGAGTTAATTAAAAAAGGTCGATTCTGGTGAATAATCAACGGCGAATTTTGTATCACGACAACGCGAGACCGCACGCACCAATAATCACTGTAGAAAAAATAAAAGAGCTCAATTTAGAACTACTGCCACATCCATCGTACTCTCCAGACACCGCTCCATCCGACTATCGTTTGATTCGAAGTCTCGAACATTCACTTCGAAACAAAAAAATTACTCCAGAAATCCAGGTCAAAAATCATACAGATGCCTTTTTTGAATCCAAGGAGCCTGAATTTTATAAAAGAGCCATCGAAAAGTTGCCCAAACTGTGGAGTGACATTATAAGTAATAATGGACATTATTTACCAAAATAAAATATTTGTAATTTTTTTGTAAACATTTTTTTATTTGAACTGAAAAAAAGGCGATTTCTTTTCACTTTACCTAATAATATAATAGAAGTGGAATGCGATTTTTGACTTAAGTACATAAGACTTTTACCATTTTAATAGTTGATGTTTATAATATGTATATACTCCGAGATGGTGTATCGCATGAATCAAATTATTCATCAAAATTACTTTATTTAATTTAGAGAAGTTTGAGAGTTTTTGAGCCACTTAAGTATGTTTTCGTTTTGATAAGTTTCGTCAATGTGAGATAAGATTTACAGTGTCCCCGAAGACGGTATGCATTGACTTATCGGGCGCAATAAGCAAATATTAACTGCTGATAAATGAAGAAACAACATTTTTACATCATCACACATAACAGAAAAATTAAATTGATTAAAAAAAAAGTTACACGGATGAATATGAATATTTCGACAACGTTAGTGAGAGTGAAGATTGAGAAACCAGCGAGAATGAATGAGAACACATACTCAGTAGAGTGAAGAATGTTAAGAAATATTCCAAAGAAATGAAGGAATATTGTGGGCTATCGACAGTGTTACGGTTCATTATCAACTTGTTACACACTGCTGAGGAGCTGACAAAAAATGAATTAAGATTTGAGCGTAGCGTGTATGTTCTCCGGTGTGAAGACTGTAAAAAAAGCTTCAAAAAAATGAGTGCGAGCCCACTAATTATTACTGGTCGCAAGAAAGGACCTCTAGGTTGAGATCGTAGAAAGCCCCGGGGTTGCATTTTCCCCCAAAACTTTTACAAAAAGCCCTAAATGCCCTAAAATCAGAAAGAATGCTACAAAGCTTCCTTTTCCAACCGATCCGAATTTCGGACCACTGACACTTTCGAACGCCTCGTCTATGAACGGATCTCCGCATGGACACTCCGAAGTTGTTGAAAGCCCAAACCTAAGCAACGAGTCCCCAATTAGCCCGTGTCCCGCGAGGAACTGAAACGTCCGGTGATCCGGGATGGACCAGTGATACCTCAGGCGGTGCCAGAGAGGAAGAAACGTGAGAGGTGACGGCCGACGACCGACGCAGACCGCCTCTCCTGCCGACTAAATAAAACCGCTTCCTTGACGCGACGACAGAGATCGCCGAGCGCGTCTGAGTTATCCGCCTCTATCTGGATTTCTCTGAATCTTAGGGACGTGAAAAAATATAGAAAGTTTTCAGTTCAACAAAAAGAACAAAGTGAAAAACGAAATTCAGGGAACTTACGAGATCGAATGCTCAGCTTGTGTCATATCGTACATTGAACAAACCAATAGATATATCACCCACGGGGTGACATGCCATCAAAACGCGGTATTTTAATTGAATTACAAATCCGCAGTACACAAACATGGTATTAAGTAGGATCATCACATCAATTTTGATGATACAAAAACCATAGCAACTGTCGAAAATTACGGCATCAGAATTGCGAAAGAAGTGATGGAAATCGAAAAACGAAGAAACTCCACACTCAACGGACGAGACGACGTCACTAGCATACCCAGAACTTGGCTACCAATTTTATCGAAAATTAAAGAATCCAATGACCAAGCAAAAAAATCTGAAAATGCAAACAATCTACCACGAAGCGACGGCAATGCACAGCCCAACATCGCACATTGGCAGCACTGGATGGAGGATACTCGCAAGGAGCGTTACCATGGCGCCGGCAGCTATTCTGTGTTCATGAGTCCGTCAGGAGACTTGAAGTATCGGAAAGATATATGTATTGTATATTTGAAATCTTAATGCATCTCTCAAATAATTACTAAGCGCGATCGTATACCCGTTTTCAGTGTAATTAGAAATATCTAAATTCATTCCAATAAACTGAATTAAAATACATACACTTTATATCTTTAAGTGTGGCATTACAACGCATGCCTGGTATTTGCTTGTTAGTCAATAAATTTGGGCTAACGATCTATACAATCGTGCGATGCATGCAAGGAAGCTCTCCGTCACAGTCTCCCGAACTGCGCTAGGTTTTCTCTGTTTCTGTCTGTCTCAGAGCTTCAATGCACAAGAGTGCTCTTTTTGAATAGTGGAGGGGATAACGGAGGGCCTCCGATAGTACTCCAGTAGGAGTTAAAGTTACACCGACAATAAGTATCATCTAATATTTTCGAAAATGTAAACATGCTCAATATGTCTCTTCAAAAAAAAGGTGATATTCTAACAATGGCTGAGCAAGTAACCGTATTTCGTAACAAAATAGTGATGCCAAGGGATAATTTAGAAATGTTTCTGTAGCGTGGAGGCATAAAATAAATTATTAAAATACGCCGATTCATACGAGTACGAAACACGTGCCTGCAAAGTGCCGTAATTAAGGGTTAGACCAATGCTGGCGAACCGGGTATAGATAAGAACGCTGGCGTCGGTTGCAGAGATAAGAAAGGGTGCCTGGCTTCAATTGCCAGGTAGTTGTATGAATCGACATATTTCAATAATTTATTTTATGCCTCCGCGCTACAGTTTCTATCGTTGTGTGATTTTGATTCCGAAAATGAAATAAATGCGAAACAAATTAAAAATCTTATATCGGCACGTTTCAAAAATTTGGAAACAGAATTTTGTACCAATTTATAGATCTTCATAGTATTAAAACAGAGTTTCTTTTATTTTTTCTGTATAAATTTTATGAATTGTATTCCCCAAGTAGATAAATCTACAATCAAAAGATTTATATAGGTTATTTGATAACGAACCTAGAGGAAGCAAAATCGACGACGGCTTAGCAAGATTGATGAATCCATTTCTCCACAAAGGTCATCATGTTTTTATGGACATTTTTTAAAACAATATTTCATTATGTACTGACACATGGCGGTAAATAAAGTTTGCACGCCTACAATTAACACGATCAGTCCGCAAGGATCTCCAGAAAGAATAGAGAGTCTGTTCGTCCTGCAACTCTTAGGATCGGGTGGAAGGTCGGAATCGATAATCGATAATTAACGGCAGAAATTTATTATTAATTTGATTTATTTTACACTATTAAAATTATTCAAAAATAATTGTCAATTTGTCTCACGCTACAATACAATAAAAATTGAATAGAATACTCGGAGGAATACAAAAGTATACGACTTGAGAGCAATTGATTCTCACTCCTATTACTCTGAGAATTGACATGAATGAGATAAGATGAAGGAATAATAATTGTGTGTGTGGAGAGAGAAGAAGGATGCGCGCGCAACACGGCGCTTGAGTTCCCCTGAGGAGAGACGCGAAGGGGGAGACAGTCGCTCTTCAGGGCGGGTGCTGAGCACACACATCCCTTTCTGTACAGGAACGCGTATCGCTATATTACATATATAAACTAAAGTTTCTTTGTTGGTTACGTATGCTTTCGAGTGGTGGCTCACTACAGTGGTTAACAATAGGTGACTTGCGAGTCCTTTTCACAAATGTGCATTTGATGCAGCGACACTTGGTGTTTCAATACAAACAGCGACATTTCAGATTGTGTTATTACTCAAAAGTGATGTAGCAATCCAATTGCATTTCGATATTAGACAATAGATATCACACGCATTTTCCTTTCTTTTTTCAAGTGAATTTGCAATAGTTGACAAAATAAACATGCCACCCATAAAACAAGCGATCGGTCAATCTATAATTCAAGTGCGAGAGACAGAGTTAGCACGAGCTAAAGAAATAGACCAGCAAAAGGGAGCAAGACAGGAAGCCGAACGAATACGCAAGGCTCAGGCGCGTTTGTCTGAGACAGACGAGAAACGGGAAGCAAAACGGGAAGCCGCACGAGTACGCTACGCTCTACACTGTTCGTCTGAAACAAACGAGCAACATGAAGCGAGACTGAAAGCCGGACGAGAACGCATGGTTCAGATCCGTTTGTCTGAAACAGACGAGCAACGGGAAGCAAGACTAAAAACCAGACGAGAACGCATGGCTCAGGTCCGTTTGTCTGAAAGTGTCGAGCAACGGGAAGCAAGACGGAAAAACCAACGAGCACGCGCTGCTCGATTTTATTTGTCTAAAAAAGTCGAGAAACAGGCAGCAAGACTAGAAACAAATATAGTACGTAGAAATGAAAACCGTTTGTCTGAAATAGACGAGGAACGGGAAGCCGAACGAATACGCAAGGCTCAGGTCCGTTTGTCTAAAACAGACGAGCAACGGGAAGCAAGACGGAAAGCCCAACAAGCGCGAGCTGCTCGATTATATTTGTCTGAAACAGCCGAGCAACGGGAAACAAGACTCGAAAAGATCCGAGAACGTAGAGCTATAATCCGTTTGCGCGAAACAGCCGAGAAACGGAAAGCAAGACTAAAAGCCGAACGAGAACGCAGGGTTCAGGTCAGTTTATCTGAAACAGTCGAGCAACGGGAAGCAAGACTAGCAGACAGTCGAGTACGTAACGCTCATGCTCGATTGTCTAAAACAAACGAGGAACGGAAAGCAAGACTGGAAACCAATCGATTACACCGCGTTCAGGCCCGTTCGTCTGAAACAGACGAGCAATGGAAAGCAAGACTGAAAGCCATTCGAGTTCGCAACGCTGAGATCCTTTTTGAAACAGACGAGCAACGGAAAGAAAGACAAGAAGCTAATCTAGTACGCCAGGCTCACGATCGTTTGTATGCAACATTTGAGAAATGGGCAGCAAGAATGGACGCTAATCGAATACACAAGATTCAGGCCCGTTTGTTTGAAGCAGAGGAGTAACGAGAAGCAAGATTGGAAACGTCGAGGACAGTTTCTGATTTATTACCTAAGACGGAAAAACAAAAAAATATCGTGTATCCAAAGTAACTTCAATAAACGAAATTAAAATATAAACACTTTCTTTGAGTGGCATTGCAACACATGCCGGATGCTCGCTACTGTATTATAAAAGAATTCTTGCTCACTTTTTTCGACAAATATTTGCTCATTTAGTACTAACATTAAATAACGCGAATAACATTTGAATTCATTGTTATGATTCCGAATATCCAAGAGCTTTTCCACCAGATCTCGTTGATTATACTTTTGACTCTATGATAAGATGAACCATTATGCATGGACGTTTCTCAGTAAACCGAGTAAGTCGTACTAAGAGAATTGTCCGAGGCACTTTATTGGGGAATGTTAAATTGAATTTCATTAGGATTTAGCACAAAATATAATTACGTTATGTTATTTTGTTATACACGAAATAGAGAAAGATCTGGGGATTCCTATATTTATTGTTTTAGTTGAACTAATATTTTAAAGCTACTATATCGCTTTGATAACACACCAGGAAACTGTTTTTGAGCATTATAAAAACGTTTCTAAATAATAAAGTAAATTTAAATGGATACCGTACGCTGAGAACAGAAAGATAAGGTAATTATAACGTTTCATTCAAATCATAATCTTTCTGAGAACATGAGCGATAACAAAACACACACAACAGTAAATAAATCAATTAGGACTTTCCAAAACGCCTTAAATACACTTACACACCAATTCAAACTAATTACACATATAGAAATTTCCAAAGTAATCGCTAAACTCAAAAACAAAAAAATCCCCAGGCGTCGATACAATAGACAATACAATAATTAAAAACCTCCCTTTCAAGGCGGTTATTCAAATGGCAAAAATATTTAATACATGCCTCCGAGCGGGATATTTCCCTGCGGCTTGGAAATTAGCAAAGGTTATTCCCATAGCTAAACCGGGAAAAAACAGCAGCAACCCTATTGACTATATGCCGATCAGCTTACTTTCATCGATGAGTAAACTTTTCGAGAGGTTAATCTTAAATAGAATGGATGAATTTATGTACTTCGAGCCACATCAACAGTGAACAATTCGGTTTCCGAAAAAACCACTCCACGGTCCATCAACTGACCAGGCTGGTCGAACATATAACAAAAAACTTCAACTTGAAGAAGAACACCGGTTTGGTGCTCCTTGATATTGAAAAAGCCTTCGATTCAGTCTGGCACAAGGTTCTAATTCACAAAATGATCACTCTCGGGATTCCTTCGTACCAAACGAAAATTATCCACTCCTATCTCAACGACAGATCCTTCCTAGTAGCGCTCAACAGCGTAAAATCATCTCCGTTCCCCATCCCTGCGGGAGTCCCTCAGGGTAGCATTCTTGGACCGCACCTGTTTAACATATTCTTACATGACATCCCAAAAAGGGCTTCAACGAACATCGCGCTCTATGCTGACGATACAGCTTTCTTCGCTAGCTCTCGCAGCAATAATTTAGTGACTGCTAATCTACAACGCGCTATGAATGCAGTGGACAAATACTTCCGTAAATGGAAATTAAAGCTGAATAGTGACAAATCGGAAGCCATCTTATTTTCCGTGAGACGCAACCACTGTCAGGCTCGACCGATCCACATCGGAGCTTGCCAAATTCCCTGGAAACCCAACGTGAGATACCTAGGAGTGAATCTGGATACAAAATTGAGGTGGGGAGAACATATCTCCTCGTCTCGAGCGCGAGGGCTGGCGGCCCTGGGGGCGCTCTCCCCCATATACCTAGGACGGAGTGCCCTGTCGACTGAAAACAAGCTTCTCCTGTTTAAGATAGTCATTCGACCAGCTTTCACATATGCCGCGCCTGTCTGGAGTAATGCATCACACTCAAACATAGCCAAATTGCAAGTCGTGCAAAATAAGGCTCTAAAAATTGCACATAACACCGCTCCGTTCACTAATCTGAAAAGGCTCCACAGAGCCCGATGTCAAAGAACATATATACAGACTCACCAAATGCTTCTACGCCAAAATTCCTCTTCATCCCAACCCCCTCGTATCGTCCCTAGGTAACTACAGCAACGACGGTAAACTTTTTAGATATGTGCACAAGATGCCCAAAGACATCATATTAAAAAAAAAAAGTAAAGCAAGCGATGTGAGTCCTCATTATTGAGCGACATGGTTGCAAGGTAGCGTGAATGGGCGATGTAAGAATGAACGGTCGAATGAGTAGAATTAAGTAATCATTTATTTAGTTTATAAGGTAGTCTAAGAAACTTATTTTGCAAAGAGGTTTTTCATGCCATTTTTCCTTTGTTTTACTATGAATTATTCTTATGATAACTAAAATATATTAGATGTAAACATTTTTGCTTGTAATTAGGATAAGGATACAAGAAAGAATCCAAAACCTAAATTTAAGATTGTAAACGTAAATTTTCGTGTATATAGACACGTTTATTTTTGTAAAATGTATATTAAATAAAGGTTAATTAAATAAAAAAAATAGGGTAATTATATTTTAAAATATAATTACCATATAATTATCGTAATATGATTTTAAAATGAATGTACTTGGGAAATCTCTATTTGTTTCAGGCCAATATTGTATCAAAAAGTATAAATTATTATATATTACATGGTTAACTTTAAAATATTATTACTTAATCTTCCTGTGCCCAGCGTATCCATTTAAATTTACTTTATTATATCAAAAACGAGTCTTCTCCGGATAGTCGTAGGTATAACAGCTCAGTGTTCGATACGGTTGGCGAAAAAAATTCGATTCAGTGATACGTTGATTTCTTTCTGTCCTATTTTGTTGTTCTAATATATCTGCTAGATATGCTACTCTTTTTAACCAAGCTTTGACATTAAAGTATACCAAAAGGTCGTGTTTTTCTTGCGCTTCTAAGAACAAATTGATTTCATCTTTTAAATCAAAGACACGATTTACAACATTTCCTTTTGACAACCAGTGTATTGAAGTATGGAAAAGAAGAACATCGTGATCAGAATCCATGTCATTATACAGTTCTTTAAACAGACGGGTGTTAAGAGCTCCAGATTTGATGTAATTAACGATTTTTATCAGCGAATAAAGTATCTCTTGCAGAGGTTTTGGAAGAGTCTTACTGGCAAGGACATGCCGGTGAATCATGCAGTGGATTCCCCTTGCTTGGGGAGCTAGTTCTTTAAGTTTTTTTTGAAAACCCGATTTTGACCTAAGCATAGATGGTGCACCATCCGTACAAACCCCACACACGTTTTTCCACTTTAATCCTCCAATCTCAAAAAACGTATTTATCTTTTCCATAATATTTTCACTTTTGTAGTAGTTTCAAGTTCGCTACAAAATAGAAACTCTTCTTTGGTATCATCTGAATGAATATATTTCACGAAGACAAGATACTGAGCACACGAGCTTACGTCTGTGAATTCATCAACTTGAAAAGAAAACAATGGTGAATCCTTGATTCCATTCAAAATGTGCTCTTTAACGCTTTCCTGCGCGCAAATCGTCAATCCCTTCGTCGCTGCAGCACATGAGTGCAAATAAACCTCGCTCAACCTAAACCTCTCGCGCCGGATTAGTCCTATGTAGGGAATCCAATCCCGAGCCAAAATTTCGATCCCGGGATTTCGGGATTTCATTAGACAATCCCGGGACCAGTCCCGGGATCCCGGGATTGGGATTTTCAATATTTTAAGAAATTATCTTGATGAATTTGATCAAAAATTAATAATAAGTCCATTGGTTCAATATAAAAAATCACTTGAAGGCCAAAGAATTTTATTTATTTAAGAAAAGATAAATATACAATTCAAAAATAGATAAATAAAACACTAAAAAATTCAAATATTATTTTGAAAATATGCCAGAAGTAACATTAACATTAAACATTAGTGTTTCGTCATTTAGTCTGAATCTGATTTTGGAAGTCAGACAACTTCCTGCTGAAAATGCACGCTCAGCTTCCACACTCGTTGGAGGTATCGTCATCAGATATTTAAATGCTAGTTCGAGTTGATGATCGTGTGAGCCCTCATTTTCGTATAACACCATCAATGTGACTGATAAAGTTCTTTTCTGCTGAGACACGGACTAAAAATCGCAAAATTCCCGATTTCCCAATTTCCCGACAAATTATTTATTTCCGTCGCTGCAGATGAATACTTATATACTATAATACTTTGATGTGATTCGTAATTATATTACGGAGAAACACAAAAATTCTGAACCCCGTATCTATTATATTTCATATCGATATTCCCATTATTCGTCGAGGTGTAGTAAATACATCACCGGTAGGGAAAGGTTGCTATAACAATTTGAAAAACATACATGTACGCTATATATGTATACAGTGGAACCTCGATAAACCGTTCCCGCATAATACGTTTTCCCGGATGGACCGTTCATTTTTTATAGTCCCGTCAAACTCCCATAAGAACAACGTTAAATAATCCCGCATTGACCGTTCCCCGATTTACCGATTTCCTCGATAAACCGTTTAAATATTTTGGTCCCGTCACAAATATTATCCCGATTGACCGTTTTTATTGCATATTTCTCCGTATCTCGGCAAGCAAGTTTGACACAGCCGAGTGATCGGTCTATAGTTTTCGGGATCGATCATTTTTTTGGACTGATTTTGGAATCGGAATTACCTTTGCAAATTTCCATAATGTGGGATAATAACCGATTTTCAGGCAAGCATTGAAAACTTTCGTGGGAAGTTTTTAATGATTGTATTATCAATTTCGCCGAACCTGTGTATTTTTTTGTTTTTAATCTTTATTTTTTCTTGATAATAATTTCTAACGGAGTGATTATTTTAGTATTTGTTAAGGATTTAGGATAATTTTTGAAGAATTATTTTAATGATTTCGAAATCGTCTGTTGTGTGCTATTGTCGCTTAAGTGCTGGGAATCCTGGTGATTAGTCCCAAAGTTTTGGATAATAGGTTTACCTTATCTACGCTATTGTCGATTATTCGGAGATCGTCACTTAAAAAGGGAAAACCTATCGTCTTTTGTTTGACTGATTTGACGAACATCGGTGTCCAACATTCCTTAGTATCGAGGTTGGGAATTTCCCAATCCGTTTTATCTCTACGTTACAATGCAAATGTTGAATTGTTTAAAATTCATGGTAATAATGATTCCTGTACATACAAACTTTTTAGTCGCGTAGCTGAATTTGTACAAGTCAGTTGCGTTCAATATTGCCTCACATCTTGTATCGAATTTTTTTCCAAATTGAAACTAAAATGCCGCCACCCATGAAGAAAACTAGAACTCTAGCTGAGAAGCTGAAAATAATTCAAGACGTCGAAAACAATCCAGGAGAAAAACGAATTGACATAGCAAAACGTCTGGGATTAGCACCATCAACTCTAAACACGATTGTTGCTATGAAGAGTAACATTCGCAAAACAATTGAAAAGTGCGGCAAGACAGCGAATAAAAGAAAGTCTGCTAAGGAATCTACTTTTGGAGAGCTTGAAGATATTCTTTACACGTGGTACCAGCAGGCGCGAGCTGAAAACATACCCATTGATGGATCCATAGTCAAAGAAAAAGCTTTGCAAATAGCCAAAATAAAAGGGATCACAAAATTTTCTGTGGCGTTGAGACAATCGACTCATTATGTGATGCAACTAATGACAGCAGTGAAGAGGAAGATGGCGAAGAACATAATACCGAATCTATTCCGACATTTACAGAAGCATTATTGGCCTTCGAAAAAATTAAATCATTTTTCTATTCCAAGGAAATAGATGAATCCGCTCTTAGAAAAGTACGCGAGTTTGAGGCGTCTTTGTTCCAATTAAAGTGCCAAACAACAAAGAAGCAAACAAACATAAAGGAGTTTTTTAAAAAATAAATTTTATATACAATATATACAAGTAACTAATAAATAAATGTTTTTTTAAGATTTTAGTTGTTTTTTATTATTATTTGAAGCTTTCCCGCATTAACCGTTTCCCGCAATTACCGTTTTTTTTTCAGGGTCCCTTGGAAAACGTAAAATCGAGGTTTCACTGTACATAGATTCGACAGTTACTGCCCCTAGGCCCCCTATATTCGCCAATTAGTAATTACGCTACTGTTTCCAAGCATCCAGATTTCGTCGGGAATGTCTCGATTTAGTAGCCTTCATCGTGTTGGTGAGGTGTACGATTTCTGTTAGATGAAAATTTCAATCCCGAAATTTTCGGGATTACGTTTTCTAACCCCGGGATTCTTAAATACCTAAAATTGTCCGGGATCCGGGATCCCTTATCCCTCCCCTAAAGTCCCTTAAAATACACGGTACATAGAAAACACTCGCCTGCTCAATGTACAAGAGTGCTCTTTCTAAAAAGTGGAAGGGGAACACAGGATCTGTGCTAGTACTTCCGTAGGGGTTGAGTGGCTTAAAAACTCTCCAACTTCTCTAAATTAAATAAAGTAATTTTGATGAATAATTTGATTTATGCGATACACCGTCTTGGAGTATATACATATTATAAACATCAACTATTAAAATGGTAAAAGTTTTATGTACTTAAATATTCAATTCACATATGGGTAAATCGATTCTGAGGCTTACAAATTATTAAACAATATATTCTTAAGTAATATCAGGTGTAAGATTCCAAAAAATATTGAGATATTTGAATTGTAAAACGACCAATGATGACAGGATGTCAATAATAAGAAGGCTCGTTGACATTGTTGTTTCGAATTTTCAAAATACACTATATTACACGAATCTTGTCTTCTTCGTTGAGAGCGATTATGATTACTGCAATGCATGAAATGGAAGAAAACCAAGTATTGCAGCAAATTTTATGAATTGTATTCTCCAGGTGGTATTAGGTATTTCTCCATAATCTAGAGATTTATATAGATTATTTGATAACGAAGCTAGGAAATCAAAATCGATGAGGATGTAGTAAGATTGATGAATCCATTTCTCCACAAAGGTTATCATGTTTATTTGGACATTTTTTATAATAATCTTTCATTATGTACTGAATTATTTTTAAAAAAATGATGCACACGACAGGGCGTTTTGTGTTCTTATTGTGTATTTTGTAAATATGCATTTTTTTGTAAATTGTCGCTAAATATTCGCTAAATGTTCGCAATCTTCGTCGCGGCTTCCTGTGAGCTTCTCATCTTAGCTTGAAGGGCCTCGACGAGAAGGACGGGGGCGTCCGCTACTCAATAGCGATGGGACTCCGCAGTCCAGAGACGGACTCGCAGCATACGCGACGGAATTCCGTATTTAACCTCCGAGGGACTGTAATACGGCGATGATCACGAAGCAGAGGCTCCCAGATGATTCCTATCAACACGACCAGTCCGCAAGGATCCCCAGAAAGAATAGACAGTCTGTTCTTCCTGCAACTCTTAAGGTCGGGTATATGGTCCGAATAGATAATCGATAATTAACGGTAGAAATTTATTATTAATTTAATTTATTTTTACACTATTCAAAAATAATTGCCAATTTCTCTCATGCTACAATACAATAAAAATTGAATAGAATACTCGGAGGAATACAAAAGTATACGACTTGAGAGCAATTGATTCTCACTCCTATTACTCTGAGAATTGACATGAATAAGATAAGATGAAGGAATAATGATTGTGTGTGTGGAGGGAGAAGAAGGATGCGCGCGCAACACGGCGCTTGAGTTCCGCTGAGGAGAGAGGCGAAGGGGGAGACAGTCGTTCTTCGGGGCGGGTGCTGAGCGCACGCATCCCTTTCTGCATAGGAATATTACATATATAAACTAAGGTTTCTTTGTTGGTTACGTATGCTTTCGAGTGGTGGCTCACAACAGTTGTCATCAAAAGGTGGTTTGCGAGTCGTTTTGACAAAAGTGCATTTGATGTGGTGACACTTGGGGTTTCAATACAAACAGCGACATTTTAGATTGTGTTCTTACTCAAAAGTGGTGTAGCAATCCAATAGCATTTCGATATTAGACAATAGATATCACACGCGTTTTCTTTTCTTTTATCAAGTGAATTTGGAATAGTTGACGAAATAAACATGCCACCCATAAAACAAGCGATCGGTCAATCTATAATTCGAGTGCGAAAGACAAAGTTAGCACGAGCTAAAGAAATAGACCAGCAAAAGGGAGCAAGACAGGAAGCCGAACGAATACGCAAGGCTCAGGCGCGTTTGTCTGAGACAGACGAGAAACGGGAAGCAAAACGGGAAGCCGCACGAGTACGCTACACTCTACGCTGTTCGTCTGAAACAAACGAGCAACGGGAAGCAAGACTGAAATCCGGACGAGAACGCAAGCTTCAGATCCGTTTGTCTGAAACAGACGAGCAACGGGAAGCAAGACTGGAAGCCGCACGAGTACGAAAAGTTCAGGTCCGTTTGTCTGAAACAGACGAGAAACGGGAAGCAAGACTGGAAGCCAATCGAGTACGCAATGCTCATGCCCGTTCGTTTGAAACATTCGAGCAACGGGCAGCACGACTAGAAAGAAAAAGAGTAAATAGAGAAAAGATCCGTTTGTCTGAAACAGACGAGCAACGGAATGCAAGACAGGAAGCCGGTCGAGTACGCGAGGCTCGGATTCGATTGTTTGAAACATTCGACCAAAGGGAAGCAAGACTGAAAGCCAAACGAGTACACAACGCTCATGCCCGTTTGACTGAAACAGTCGAGCAACGGGAAGCAAGACTAGCAACCTTTCGAGGTTATTACGCTCGGGCTCGATTGTCTGAAACAGACGAGAAACGGGAAGCAAGACTAGAAGCTCTTCGAACATGCAGGGCTTGGGCCCGTTTATCGAAAACAGTCGCGAAACGGAAAGAAATACTAGAATCCAATCAAATAGGCCAGGCTCAAGGCCGTTTGTCTGCAGGAGTCGAGCAACGGACAGCAAAATTGGAAGCTAATCGATTACACGAGATTCAGGCCCGTCTGTTTGAAGCAGAGGAGTAACGAGAAGCAAGATTGGAAACGGAACAGGGTCGAGCAACGGGAGCAACTTTCAGATTTATTATAGAATACATACGACGGAAAAACAAAAAATATCATGTATCTAAAGTTACTTCAATAAACGAAATTAAAATACAAACACATTCTTTGAGTGGCATTGCAACACATGCCGTATACTCACTACTGCTTTATAAAAGTTTTCTTCCTCACTTTTTTCAAGAAATATTTGCTCAACACAAAGCCACGAAAGGTAAATACTTTAATGCATGAGCCTTAACAAATTCTCAACATATTTTGAATCACACATTTAGTACTAACATTAAATAACGCGAATAACATTTGATTTAATTGGTATGATTCCGAATATCCAGGAGCTTTTCCACCAGATCATTGATTTTACTTTTGACTATGATAAGATGTCCTAAGAGAGTTGTCTGGGGCACTTTTTTGTGGACTGTTTAATTGGATTTCATTGGGATTTAGCACAAAATATAATTACGTTGTGTTATTTTGATGTACGCGAAATAGAGAAAGTTCCCGAGTACATTCATTTTATAATCATAAAAATCAACATTATAGAATCTATTCTAATTTTTTCATTCTTTGATCTTCCATTCATAATTTTTCACTTTAATTGACTTATATTTACCATTTTTACCCGGTGCATTTTTACATGATGCGCCCATGGCGAGAATCTAAATTGCGCCCCCCCTCCCAATTTTCGGACGGACATTTCAAATTTTTTTTAAAGATGATAAAATAATGTTTAACATTATTATGACGTATATTGACGTTATAAGGTATTCCATTAGGCGCTTTCTTCGTGATATGAAGTTGTCCATTTTTCGGATTTTTACTATTCATTTGAAAACGATTTTTTTTATTTTTATTGTATGCAGAAGAAGAATATATCTGTAAAAGTATACAATTAAAAAACTAAGTTGATTTTTTAATTAAAGTTTTATAAATTCTTGACAAATTTTACCCACAATATTATAGTGAGAAACTACCCAAAAATTCAGCCAGGCCAATCAAAAACATTTTGAGTCCCACCTTAGGCCGTTTTTGAAAATGCAGATGCGAGATAATGTCATTTAACCCATTGACGCACAGTTGCCGTCAAATAGCGTCATGCGTCAGCAGATAATACCTGCTTATTGCGCCAGATATCTCCATGCATACCGTCTCCGCCGACAATCAAATCTTATCTCACATCAAAGAAACTCATTTGAATGAAAACAAACTTAAGTGGCTCAAAATCTCTCAAACTTCTCTAAATAAGATAAATTAATACCGACTTGGAGTACTAGCATACTCAGAGTTTGTCTACCAATTTTATCGAAAATTAAAGCACCGATGACCAGCTAAAATATCTTAAAGTGCAAACAATCTCCAATAAAGTAACGTTAACGCTTTCGCGCGCGGACATCGTCAATCCCTTCGTTGCTGCAGCACATGAATGCAAATAAAGCTCGCTCAATCTAAACCTCTCGCGCCGGATTAGTCCTATGCCTACCGCGCCCCCACACACAAAAACAAACCATTTACAGAACATCGATCAGACTCCCAAACTTTTCCGAGTAAGATAAATTCATTTTCGTGAATAATTCGATTTTTGCGATGCACCGACTTGGAGTAGATACACATTATGAACATCGTCCACTAGTAAAAGTGTTATGTATTTACGTTTCGGATTACCAATTTCGGCAAAATCACATAAAATAATGTTTATTCCCAAAATATTTTTACCTTTACCATTTAATCCTCCCAGACTAGATGTTCAATTCTTCTCTATAGTCTATGATACCACACACTTAGGTTGGTATAGTCAACCCTCCTATAGCGTTCACTTCGTTTACGACGTCTTTTACGCAAGCAACGGGTAAAATACGTAAGGTCAATGCAATTTTCTGTTTTTTTAGTCACTTGCACTTGTTAACAAACTAAACACGAACAAAATTTGTATGAGTGCCTAATTTTCTATAGCATTTTGTTTCTACAGCTTGATCCCTATCTCGACGCTATAGAAGGGTTGACTGTACAGTAGAACCTCGATTATCCGGACTAATTGGGGATGGAAGTAGTCCGGATAACGAAAAATCCGGACAATAGACTAAAATCACAGTTGACAGGAAAAATATGAAAAAAAATATTCGCCTAGATTTACATACACAAACAATAAATTATTTTTTATTAAAAAAAAATCATGTATCGATTTTTGCTTAAAGATCGCTTTTCTTTTAGAAGCTGCCAAATCGCGAATATTCTTAAGATATATAAGATGTCCTGATTTACATTCTTCTTGCTTCTCAAGCCATTTCATGGTGACATCTAAACACTGAAAAGCTTCAGAATGTGTAGGACCAATATCTCCCCCCTCGCAAATCTATTCTTTGTCTTCTCGATCTTGTTCTTGTGAGGCAGATATTTCTTCAACTATTTCCTCAGCATTCAAAATTTGAAATCCAGAATCATTTGCATCGTAATTTAATCACTCGATTACACTCGATTTCGTATTAAAGACTAGTGATCTAATTTTTGTTGTACACAAAATGCATGATATTTTACACCCGATGTTCGTTAAATCAGTCAAACAAAAGGCGATAGGTTCTCCCTCTTTCAGTGACGATCTCTGAATAATCGACGATAACGTAGATAAGGTAAACCTATTATCCAAAACTTTGGGACTAATCACCAGGATTCCCAGCACTTAAGCGACAATAGCACAAAGCAGACGATTTCGAAATCATTAAAATAATTCTTCAAAAATTATCCTAAATCCTTAACAAATACCAAAATAATCACTCCGTTAGAAACTTTTATTAAGAAAAATGAAAGATTAAACACAAAAAATACACAGGTTCGACGAAATTGATAATACAATCATTAAAAACTTCCCACGAAAGCTTTCCTAGAAATGCTTGCCTAGAAATCAGTTATTATCCCACTTTATAGAAAACTTTTATAAAGCAGTAGCGAGTATCCGGCATGTGTTGCAATGCAACCCAAAGAAAGTATTTATATTTTAATTTCGTTTATTGAAGTTACTTTGGATACACGATATTTTTTGTTTTTCCGTCTTATGTATTCAATAATAAATCAGAAAGTTGCTCTCGTTGCTCGACCCTGTCCTCGACGTTTCCAATCTTGCTTCTCGTTACTCCTCTGCTTCAAACAAACGGGCCTGAATCTTGTTTAATCGATTAGCTTCCAATTTTGCGGCCCGTTGCTCGACTCCTGCAGACAAACGGCCTCGAGCCTGGCCTATTTGATTGGATTCTAGTCTTGCTTTCCGTTTCTTGACTGTTTTACACAAACGGATCTGAGCGTTGCGTGCCCGATCGGCTTCCAGTCTTGCTTTTCGTTGCTCGTCTGTTTCAGACAAACGGGCCTGAATCTTGTATAATCGATTAGCTTCCAATCTTACTGCCCGTTGCTCCACTGTTGCACACATACGAATGTGAGCTCGGCATACTCGATTGGCTTCTTGTCTTTCTTTCCGTTGCTCGTCTGTTTCAAGCGAACGGATCTTAGCGTGGCGTACTCGATCGGCTTCCAGTCTTGCTTTCCGCTTCTCGTCTGTTTCCCACAAATGGGCCCGAACCCTGCGTGCTCGATGAGCTTTTATTCTTGCTTCCCGTTCCCTGCCTGTTTCAGACAAACGAGCCTGAGCATGACGTACACGATTGGCTTCTAGTCTTGCTTCTCGTTGCTCGACCGTTTCAGACATACGGCTCTCATTTCTACGTATTCTATTGGTTTCTCGTCTTGCTGCTCGTTGCTCGTCTGTTTCAGACGTAAGGGCCTGATCCCTGCGTACTCGAAGGGCTTCTTCTCTTGCTTCTCGTTGTTCGACTGTTTCAGATAAACTGGCCTGAGCCCTGCGTTCTCGTCCGGCTTTCAGTCTTGCTTTTCGTTCCTCGGCTGTTTCAAGCGAAAGTATTTGAGCTCTGCGTTCTCGGGCCTTTTCCAGTCTTGTTTCCCGTTGCTCGACTGTTTCGGACGAACGAAATCGAGCAGTGCATGCTCGTTGGGCTTTCCGTCTTGCTTCCCGTTGTTCGACTGTTTCAGACAAACGGAACTGAACCAGGTGTTCTCGTCTGGCTTTCAGTCTTGCTTCCCGCTGCTCGTCTGTTTCAGCCGAACGGGCCTGAAGCTTCCGTATTCGTTCGGCTTCCAGTCTTGCTTTCCGTTGCCGGACTATTTCTTCAGCTCGTGCTAACTCTGTCTCTCGCACTTGAATTATAGATTGACCGATCGCTTGTTTTATGGGTGGCATGTTTATTTTGTCAACTATTGCAAATTCACTTGAAAAAAGAAAGGAAAATGCGTGTGATATCTATTGTCTAATATCGAAATGCAATTGGATTGCTACATCACTTTTGAGTAATAACACAATCTGAAATGTCGCTGTTTGTATTGAAACACCAAGTGTCGCTGCATCAAATGCACTTTTGTCAAAACGACTCGCAAGTCACCTATTGTTAACCACTGTAGTGAGCCACCACTCGAAAGCATACGTAACCAACAAAGAAACGTTTATTTATATATATGTATATAGCGATTAGCCGATACGCGTTCCTATACAGAAGAAAATGCGTATGCTCAGCACCCGCCCTGAAGAGCGACTGTCTCCCCCTTCGCCTCTCTCCTCAGCGGAACTCAACCACCGTGTTGCGCACGCACACACACACACACACAATTATTAATAGGAGTAAGAATCAATTACTCTCAAACTTTATATTTTTGCAGAGTATTCAATTCAATTTTTATTGTTTTGCAGCGTGAGAGAAATTTGCAATTATTTTTGAATAATTTTAATAGTATAAAAATAAATTAAATGAATAATAAATTTCTGTCGTTGATTATCGATTATCGATTCGGACCTTGCACCAGATCTTAAGAGTTGCAAGACATGTTGCAAAAAATGAAAATGCATGTGATATATATTATCTAACATGGTTTTGTTTTTTTTTTCTTCCTCCATTTAAATACGATTTGACGAATTATTTATTTTCTATTTAATGGAATTAGCACAAGCAAATATAAAATAAACAGAATATAATAAATATATGTTTGTATATAACATATAAAGGCATAACATTAAAATAACTAAAATATCCATATAAAATGCATAAAATTGTGTTTAAAATAAAATATAACTTTATATAGTGTTACTACCTATTCATTGAAACAATCCAAACACATGAGGTGATTTTGAACGATTAGGACAACATCTTGTAACTTTTTTTAGATTTTTTTCGCTTCCTGGAGATCGAGAATTTGTCAGTGAGTCAAACAGTCTCCAAAAAGCGAATCCAGCGTCTCCCTGTTACGTATTTCTACGATTTACAAATGTTAACTTTACGAACGTCTTCAAGATGACAACTGTCTAAATATCTTTCGTAATCGACCTCGAAACTTGCATTCTTACCCTTGTCGTTTCGCACTTGCTTATCTTCACTTTTTTTTCTTTGTTAATTAGACTAATAGTAGAGTCAATTAGATTTACTATACCGCTGTTTGTATTGAATAGATTGTATTGTGCGATGCGTTAAGATCCCGGATCCCGGACGATTTTAAGTACTTAAGAATCTCGGGATTAGAAAACGCAATCCCGAAAATGTTTATCTAACATAAATCGTACACCTCACTAACACGATGAAGGCTACTAAATCGAGACATTCCCGACGAAATCTGGACGCTTGGAAACAGGGGCGTAATTACTAATTGGCGAACTTAGGCGACGCCCTGGGGCAGTGACTGTCTAATCTATGTATACATATATAGCGTACATGTATGTTTTTCAAATTGTTATAGTAATCTTTCTCTTATATGCAATAGCCATATTCCTGGACTTCATGGGGGCCTTTGACCACGCATGGTGGGACAGGATTATCCTAAAACTCAAAAGAAGAGGAGTGCAGGCAAATCTAGTCAGTCTGATAAGAGACTATCTGAGCGAGAGATACATAATCACACAGGTGGGATGCCTGGCCCAGGAGAGGAAGCTTTCTATGGGCTGTCCGCAAGGGTCAGTACTGGGGCCCCTCTTGTGGAACATCCTGATGGACGATGTCCTGACGCTGCCACTCCCAGAGGAATGCAACCTAGTCGCCTACGCGGATGACCTTACACTAACCGTTTGCGGAGACTCGAGAAGAGAGGTTGAAAGTAAAGGCAACGAGGCAACTAGATTGCTAACGGAATGGTGTAAGGATAACAGATTGAGTTTTGCTCCCGGCAAGTCCACAGGACTATTACTTAAGGGGACCCTAAAAAACCGGCCGCCCCTGATACGTTTGGGAAACACTAGCATCCAATTTGTCGATAACGTGTTCTATCTAGGGATAACTATATCCGAGCGCTGCAAGTTCGGGAAACACATTGTCGACGCTACGGCTCGTGCCGCGGGTGTTTTCGGAAAAATCTCTCGGTTGGGAGGTGCTGACTGGGGTATCACTGGCGAGAAATTACGTTCGGCCTATTTTGCTCTATATGTTAGCATTGCTACATATGGAGCGGGAGCATGGATCAACAGACTAGGCAAGAACGGGATTTACAAAACTGTAAAGACGAAACTGAACTCTGAGCAACGTGCTCCGCTCCTACGTATTACCGGCGCCTACCGGACGGTCTCTACGGACTGTTTACCGGTGCTTGCGGGCGTACTTCCTCTGGATCTACAACTGCAGGTCCATGCCGCAAGATACCTAAAAAAGGCAAGATCGGAGTTATTTGTAGGTGACGTGCAGCTCAGCGTGGAAGAACACTGCCAGATGGACAACGCCGCTCTGGAAAAATGGACTCTCGGGGCCGCATTTGAAGCCTGGGAGAGTAGATGGGCAGCCTCCAGGAACGGCCGTAGACTCACCCTGTTCCTTGGTTCGATAGCGCAGAGGTTTCGGTATCGCTGGTTCCTTCCGAATCATTTCACATCCCAGTTCTTGACCGGGCATGGTCCCTTCAATGCCCACTTGCAGAAACGGGGTCTAGTTGATCAGCCGGTGTGTCCATGTAACCACCCAAACATGGACGCAGACCATATCCTATGGATGTGTGTCGGCATGGCGACCGAGAGAGAGGAACTCCTGCGCCGTATCCAGGGTCCGCATCTCGGACCTGTAGGACACAGTGATTTGGTAGCCTGTCCCCGCGCCTTCAGCGCCTTCAACTCCTTTTGTCGAAGTTTTGGAGCCAAATGTGAAGTTGGCGGCTACTATAGCACCCGCCCATAGTAACATCGCGGTATAAAAAACAGATGGCCTCACTATCTGCTAGAGCCAGTAGTTATAGAATCATTTAATTTCGAATCTTAATTACAATTGTATATCCGATTTGTACTGCAATGGCAGTACAATCAATTTCTTTTATTTTTGCCCATTTTAATATAATGGGCACGCGTTAACTCCCAAGCACCAAATGGAGCGGGAGATGTCCTCTCGGGGACAGCTAGATCTTCATAGCTTCACGAAAATGATCGACTTACGTCGATCTGTGTTGCTAGTAAGTTAATACGTGTGTCGCTAAGGGCCGATTTTTTTCTCGAGCTCGGGTCGACACGTGGATTCAGTGACCTAACCTAACCTAATCTTTCTCTACCGGTGATGTATTTACTACACCCCGACGAATAATGGGAATATCGATATGAAATATAATAGATACGGGGTTTAGAATTTTTTTATTCCTCCGTAATATATTTACAAATCACATCAATGTATTATAGTATATAAGTAATAATTTGTCGATAAATCGGGAATTTTGCGAGTTTTAGTCCGTGTCTCAGCAGAAAGGAATTTTATCAGTTACATTCATGGTGTTAAACGAAAATGAGAGCTCACGCGACCATCAACTCGAACTAGCATTAAATCCTACGAGTGTGGAGGCTGAGGCGTGCATTTTCAGCAGCAAGTTGCCTGGATTTCAAAATTAGATCCAGGCTAAATGACGAAATACTCGATGCTTTAATGTTACTTCGGGCATATTTTCAAAATAATATTTGAATTTTTTGTGTTTTATTTATCTATTTTTGAATTGTATTTTTATCTTTTCTTAAATAAATAAAATTCTTTCGGTTTTATGTTAGTTTTTATATTAAACAAATGGGCTTATTAGTAATTTTTGATAAAATTTATCAATGTAATTTCTTAAACTATTAAAAATCCAAGTTCCTGGATCCCGGGATTGAATCCGGGATGGTCTAATGCAATCCCGGGATCGAAACTTTGGCTCGGGATTGGATTCCCTAGGTGAGACTATCGGCAGAAGTTAGCAGTTAGATTGATTGGATGCAGCATTGCATCTGTAGCACGGGTGAATTATCATCCCCATGCAATAGCGCCGTTAATCTGGATTGATTTAATTCACCACATTAACAGCGATATCATCCGTTTCTCTTTAGACGCAATTTGTTAATTTTAACAGCGCCATCTTCTGTGGCGCTGCGAGCAAATTGCGTCTAAACGAACGACAGGAATCTTCGTATAGCCTTGACTGCGGGAGGGCGTCCTTCGTACAGCCAGATCTTTCTTTCGTGTATAATAAAGAGTTTATCAAAGCAGTCTTTCTGTTCGATGTTCGTCCACCTCATCCTGTCCGCTCGGTTACATAACGGTCTGAAAACTCGTCTGGAATACTGATTATCCGTAAATTTGAATCACCATGAAAGTGGAGATAAAGCATCGCTAATAAAATATTATTTCATATTGTTTTGAATCAATGACATCGATTATCTGTCTACAACAACAAAATGCAAACAAGTAGTACTTATTATTTTGCCTACTGCTTAAAAGTGAAACTACGTATTTCAAGAGTCGAGAAAGTCCCTTAACACTTTGCACTCCAAGCGATTTTTAATAAATTTGTCTAAGATTATGTTTATGATAATATATTGGGAAAAAATGTGTATAACCTAAATAAAAATAGTTTTAGATATTAGGATACTTTATTGTATACATATTAGATCCCTCTCCTGTTATAGGATGTCATTCGCCGGATCATCTTATCAATTGATTTCTGTCTACTCTATGATTGTTTATCATATATTCGAAATGTATTTGTTCGTGTTTTAACAATAATTTAATTATCCATTCATTTATATTTACTGTATAACAACATATTATGCTATCATTATCTACTTTCTTATTTTGCAATGTAAACTTTCAACTATCAAGGTATATTGTGTACTACCGTGTACTACAAGGTACTGATAGTGATGAGTATAAATTCACTACCAACAGTGTTTATTTTTTTATATTGGTAATACAGTACTAAATACATCCACTTTGGATATTCTCGAACCGTGTTTAGCTATCGCGACGCTAAAAAGGAATGCACTTAATGCTTGTATAGAGGAATGGCAGAATAGATGGATGTTAAGTAACGACGGAAGACAATTGCACAAATTTTTCAGCACTATTAAATACCGTTTGTCGTGTCGCTGGGTTGTTCCAGGCTACTGGACATGCCAGTTCTTCGGGGGACACGGACGGTTTAAGTCGCATATCCTTCGCTTAGGGCTAAGTAGTCTTTCGGAATGTACATGCAAGCACCCAGACATGTCAGCAGATCATGATATGTGGTCATGTCCGGGGATGGACGCCGATTGAGAAGTTCTCCTACGTCGTGTCAGATGTTTCGCTTCAAGGCCTGTTGGACATTTAGACCTAGTGGCTGGTCCCCGCGCATTCGGCGCTTTCTCCCAGTTTTGCAATAGTTTCGGCACCAAATGTGCGGAAGGAGGTTTCTACGGAGAATAATTCCATAGTCGAATCCTTCCACTTTGCTTAAAGTGCACGGTGGAGTAGGAGAATGTTTCCCTGCATCACCCCCTGATTTTTGTGCGTTCTTTTGTTTGCAAGTGTGTGTTCGCATTAATTGGTATAACCAATCAAGGGTGCAGGCACGGTGGTACGAGGTGGATCTACCCCCCCCCCCCCCCTTAATGATGATTCAATGTAAATACTTTTTTGTTTTCATCTTCCCTTTTTTGAATTCCAGAAATTATAGACCTACTCATGTTCAATTCTTCAGATATTTTATTAATGTCTCTGCATTTTATAGAAATTTGTGCTTTTTATTCTAGCAAAATACGTTCGTGTCCATTAGACAACATAAAAACAATAAAAGAAACATAAATACAAATAAAATAAATCGACGGTTGCTGGAATAATTGTAACAGAGACCTTATTATGTTATTCGATATTTGATAATATTATTATTAAGATTAAAAGATATGCACGAATTATATAATTAAATACTTTTGTTGTAAAAAATTAGAATGGTTGAAGATCCCTGAACAAAGCATTAAGAAAACGCGAGGTTCAATTTACTTAAAGGATAAATGTTTCGTCGGCTATAAAAGTAAGGTCTTATCTCTCGAATGTTATCACCAAAAACGATTAGTAAAGTCAAGAGACAAAGCATAATGAAGCATTATAGGAAAAGACGGCGCTACAGATAAGGAAAAAGCAGGGTTGACTGAACTTGCTTCTAATTATCTCACTTTTGTTTGTGTGGACAGATTGTAAGCTTGTTGTAAGATTGTTGCTTTATAAAATTAAGTTGATTAAAACAAAAAAAAAATTTTATTTCGTGTACAGCAAAATAACATAACTTGATTATATTTCGTGCTAAATTCCAATAAAATCCAATTAAACAGTCCTCTGCAAGCATAAGCAAAAAAGTAGCCTGAAAAACTTTCTTATGACGACGATGCATAATGGGTAGTCTTATCATAGTCAAGATGATGATGGAAAAGCTCTAAGATACTCGGTATTTTTGCGATGAAATCAAATGTTATTCGCAGGGAGTACTAAATGTGTGAATTTAAAAGGCGCATGCGTATTCATCTTTCACGGTTTTGTGTAGAGCAATCGTTTCATGAAAAAAGTGAACATAGAAAGCTTTTATAATGCAGTATAGCGCGTATCATGCATGCGTTGCAATTAGGGAATCCAATCCCGGGATCCCGGACAGTTTTAGGTACTTAAGAATCCCGGGATTAGAAAACGTAATCCCGAAAATCCCGGGATTGAAATTTTTATCAAACAGAAATCGTACACCTCGCCAACACGATGAAGGCTACTAAATCGAGACATTCCCGACGAAATCTGGACGCTTGGAAACAGTGGCGTAATTACTAATTGGCGAACTTGGTGACTGTCTAATCTATGTATACATATATAGCATATGTATACATAGATTAGACAGTAATATGTTTTTCAAATTGTTATAGTAACCTTTCCCTACCGGTGATGTATTTACTACACCTCGACGAATAATGGGAATATCGATATGAAATATAATAGATACGGGGTTCAGAATTTTTGTATTCCTCCGTAATATAATAATTACGAACCACATAAAAGTATTATAGTATATAAGTATTCATCTGCAGCGACGGAAATAAATAATTTGTCGGGAAATTGGGAAATCGGGAATTTTGCGATTTTTAGTCCGTGTCTCAGCAGAAAAGAATTTTATCAGTCACATTGATGGTGTTAATACGAAAATGAGGGCTCACGCGATCATCAATTCGAACTAGCATTTAAATATCTGATGACGATACCTCCAACGAGTGTGGAAGCTGAGTGTGCATTTTCAGCAGCAAGTTGTCTGACTTCCAAAATCAGATCCAGACTAAATGACGAAACACAAATGTTTAATGTTAATATTACTTCGGGCATATTTTCAAAATAATATTTGAATTTTTTAGTGTTTTATTTATATATTTTTGAATTGTATTTTTATCTTTTCTTAAATAAATAAAATTCTTTGGCCTTCAAGTGATTTTTTTATATTGAACAAATGGACTTATTAGTAATTTTTGATCAAATTCATCAAGGTAATTTCCTAAAATATTAATAATCCCAATCCCGGGATCCCGGGACTGGTCCCGGGATTGTCTAATGAAATCCCGAAATCCCGGGATCGAAATTTTGGCTCGGGATTGGATTCCCTAGTTGCAATGCTATTCAAAGAAAGTGTTTGTATTTTAATTTCGTTTATTGAAGTGACTTTGGATACACAATATATTTTTATTTTTCCGTCTGACGCATTCACTAATAAATCAGAAGGTTGCTCGACTGTTTCGGACGAATAGGCTTGAGCAGTGCTTACTCGAACGGTTTCCAATCTTCCTTCCCGTTACTCGTCTGTTTCAGACAAATGAACCTGAGCCTTGCTTATTGGTTTGACTTTCAGTCTTGCTTTCCGTTGCTCGGCTGTTTCAGACGAACGAGCTTTAGCCAGGCGTTCTCGATTGACTTTAAGCCTTGCTTCTCGTTGTTCGGCTGTTTCAGACGAACGTGCTTGAGCGTGACGAATTCGTTTGGCTTCCAGTCTTGCTTCCCATTGCTCTCCTGTTTCGGACAGACGGGCCTGAGCCTTCCGTAGTCGATTGGTTTCCAGTCTTGCTTCCCGTTCCTCGTCTGTTTCACACGAACGGATTAGGGTTCTGCGTACTCGAGCCTTTTCCAGCCTTGCTTCGTATTCCTCAACTGTTTCAAGCGAACGGGCTAGAGCAATGCGTTCTTGATTCTTTTTCAGTCTTGCTTCCCATTGCTGAACTTTTTCAGACATTCGGACTTGAATCCTGCGTACTCGACCGGCTTCCAGTCTTGCTTCCCGTTGCTCGACTGTTTCAGACAAACGGGCCTGAGCGCGGCGCAATCGACAGCCTTCCAGTCTTGCTGCCCGTTGCTCGTCCGTTTCTTTAGCTCGTGCTAACTTTGTCTTTCTTGCTTGAATTGTAGATCGACCGATCAGCTCTCTTTTGGGTGGCATGATTCATTTAACAACTATTGCGAAATCACTTGCAAAAAAGAAAAGAAAATGCGTGTGATATCTATTATCTAATCTTATCTAACGCCAATTTTGAATAAAAACACAAACTGAAATGTAGCCGTTTGTATTGAATAGGTTGAATTGTTTGATGCGTGCGACTCACACACCGAAAACACACCAAGTGTCACTACATCAAATACACATTTGTCGAATCGACTCGCGAGCCACCTTTTGAAGACCACTACGGTGAGCCACCACTCGAAAGCATACGTAACCAACAAAGAAACTTTAATTCATATATGTATATAGCGATTAGCCGATACGCAGTCCTATACAGAAAAGCATACGTACGCTCACCACCAATTTCGAAGAGCGACTGAATCCCCCTCTCCGTCTCTCCCCTGAGTAGAGTACAAACTGCCGCATTGCGCGCGCATCCTTCCTCTCCTCCTCTCTCCTCACTCCCTATTGCGCCGTCATCATTCCTCTCCCCGGCCCCGCGGCCACGGACACGGATTAGCGACGCAATTCATAAACATACAAATTGAGTTAAACCATCAACAAAAACACTCTTAGACTTGCTATCCCTATCGACGTGCATATATTGTAAACCCTAATTTATATATTTTGTATCAGAACGCTGATGAACGACACACGGCATTGAAGCATAAAAAATCAAAAGCAGTTGTTCTCAACCTTTTTATTATTAAAATCGTATTCTAATGTTATAATATTGTATTCAATTTGCATATGTAAGATACATATGTGTAAAATGATTTCGAGGTTTACAAATTTGCAAAAATTACACAAATTTTTACTCGTTACAAAATTATACAAAAATGGTTTATAAGGTTACAAATAATAAATACACAGGTCGCATAATTGCAAAGTAATACACTTTTTTCAAATTGTATACCTTGTATAGCACATTCGATTTTTTTAAAAAAATGGGCATCTCATTCTGCGACTATTTAGACGTGTATGGGATATATAAGTGTGATGAGACCCAAGACCCCAAGTCTCCGATTTTCAGCACTAACCGCAATTAATGCATAAATTACTATCTTCAGATCCGTAACGAGGGTATGAAGCGCCTGTGGCAAGTATTTAACTTGCACCTCCCTCACTTTATTAAAAAAATTAAAAAATTACTATTATAAATGCAATGTAAATTTTAGGCCGAGTTTTTGCATCAATTCGGGTCCATCACTTCACATCTGAGACAAAGGAACTTGGGGATCCTTCACTAACTCGAGGTGTTTATTGGTCCCGCTATTCGTGAGCATGTCAACCTGCTCAACAAAAATGTACGGCAAGCTACAAAACCCGAATATAATATCCATGTCAACTTAAAACAAAAAAACTAGCTAAGATAGCAGCTTTCATTATTAAGATAGATAAATATATAGTTTTTATGGGTGGGGGAAGACTAGATTCGTTCGCGACCTCATTTGGCGTGAGCCACCTATATAAAATTAACCTTATGAGGGTACAGATACGAATACGAACCTTTATTACAAAACGAAGCTGATCGGATGGGTTGTTTAAAGCCAGCTGGGTCGGCCTAATGTTTAAGCAATAATGAAGAAAAGAGGGACCAGTCAACTTAGTATATATAAACGGACACAGTCAATCATCTTTCATGGCTTAATGTTGAGGAAACATTTCTCTAAAAATGTGACATAAAAAAGCTTTCATAATGCAGGTAGCGAGTATTCGGCAAGCGTTGCCATGCCACTTAAAGAAAATGTTTATATTTTAAAATCGTTTATTGAAGTGACTTTGGATACACAATATTTTTGGTTTTTTGTTTGACGCATTCCCTAATAAATCAGAAGGTTGCTCGAATCTTTCGGACGAACAGGATTGAGCAGTGCTTACTCGAACGGTTTCCAATCTTGCTTCTCGTTACTCGTCTGTTTCAGACAAACTAGCCCGAGCCTTGCGTACTCGATTAGCTTTCAGTCTTGCTTTACGTTGCTTGGCTGTTTCAAACGAACGAGCCTGAGCCTGACGTATTCGATTGGCTTCAAGTCTTTCTTCCCGTTGCTCATCTGTTTCAGACAAACGGGCCTGAGCCCGGCGTACTCGATCGGCTTCCAGTCTTGCTTCTCGTTGCTCGAATGTTTCAGAAAAACGGGCTCGAGCCTTTCGTAATCGATCGGCTTCCAGTTTTGCTTTCCGTCGCTTGTTTATTTCAGACAAACGGGCTCGAGCCTTCCGTAATCGATCGGCTTCCAGTCTTGCTTCCCATTGCTCGAATGTTTCAAAAAAACGGGTTCTAGCCACCCGTAATCGATCGGCTTCCAGTCTTGCTTCCCGTTGCTCGTCTGTTTCAGACACACGGGCCCGAACCTTGCGTACTCGTTCAGCTTCCCGTTGCTGGTCTATTTTTTTAGTTCGTGTTAACTTTGTCTTTCGTGTTCGAGTTGTAGATTGACCGATCGCTTGTTTTATGGGTGGCATGATTATTTTGATAACGATTGCAAATTCACTTGAAAAAAGAGAAGAAAGTGCAATTATCTAATGTCGAAAAACAATTAGATTTACCACGTCAAATTTGAATAAAAACACAAACTGAAATATCGCTGTTTGGATTGAATATATTGAATTGTGTGATGCGTGCGCACTCACATACCGAAAACACATCAAGTGTCGCTACATCAAATACACATTTGTCCAAAGTCACATTCTGTAAAACGCTTGTACTAATTCACCTTCGCGGACGTGCACACAACTCCCCAAAGTTTCATCGCAATCGGTTGATTGCTGTAGGAATCCATACGTATTCAACAAAGCAAGCATTAGCCGGTATGTGTTCCAATAAAGAAAGACATGCGTGCGCTCACGCCCGCCTCGATGAGCGACTGTCTCCCTCTCTCCGCCAATCGCCCTATTGCGCGCGCATCCTCCCTCTCCCCAGTCCCGCGGTCAACGGGCTTAACATTCATTGCTCCCCAACCGATGGTACACGGCCCAGTGCCGGGCCGCAGAGACTTCCCGCTGGGCCGCAAACAGTATGCCAAATTTCAAGAAATTTAGTCAGTTTCCTTCTTAATGGAAATATGTTGTAAAGTAGTGATGATACTCGGCTAAATGACATTCCAAAAAGGTTCCACGATCTGGCCCTACTAGAACTTTTTTTTGAAGGGAAAAGAATGAGTATGCTCACATGTAAGGGAATCATATTTTGTCAACTTAATTACTTTAACTTTCTCTAATTTTGAACATAGAAATATGGTAGATGAATTTAAAATATGAAGAGGAATTGTCACGTATAAGCGGAGGATTTAGAAATACTTCTTTCTTTCTTTTCTTTTGTTAAAAACAATCACAATCGACACTGCTATAAATCGCATTTCTATATCGTATTTTTCCTTATCTTTGTCAGCGGTCTTCTCCTATAGCGCTTCATTATGTTTCGTCTCTTGACTTCACTTAACGTTTTCGGTGATGACATTCCAGAGATAAGACTGTACTTTTATAGCTGTGGAACCATTTATCATTAAGTAAATCAATCCACACTTTTTTAATGCATTGTTTACACTTTTCAGAGATTTTTAAACATCGTATTTTTTTATAATAAAACTATTTAATTATGTAATACGCGCACACCTCTGGGCGGACAACTGATTAAAAGAAACTCAATCAAATTATTTGAGTATTTTAAATAAAAAGGAGATCATTATGAGGAAAGATTTATCGGTAGTAACGGATGGTTTGAAGGATTTAAAATACGTTTTCTTTTAATGTCATCAAAATACAAGGCGAACGTCCTTCAGCCGACGTAGATTCGCTAAAATGACTTAAATGAATTTAAGACAATCATACAAATGAGAGCAGACCGAATGTTTAATGCTGATGAGATGGGCCAAATTTGAAAAAAGCTGCCAGTACGAACGTTCATATCTAAAACAGAGAAATCTGCTCCCGGCTTCGAGGTTTCAAAAGATCGAATTACGTGAATCCTTTGCAGTAATGCTTCTGGAGATTTTTTGAATAAACCATTAGTTTAGTTTGTTAAATATAATTTAAATACATATTTCTTTATATTAGTATTAAATAATAATTTATTAAATAACGCATATTGCTAATTAATTAAAAAAATAACTTTAAAAAGAGTCGCGGTGAACTCCCCTGACTGCTGCGGAAAACGTAAAGTTAGGTCCGCAGGTGTAAAAACACCTGCGGACCTCCTGTCTGAACCTCCGTATGTCTGATCTTTTTCAAATATAAAATTTAATGGTCGCTTACAAACAAACTTATCTATGATTTACTATTTTTTTAACTTTTGATTTTGAAATGATTTTTAACTCCGTCAGGATGGACTAGTTGGTTATTTTGGCAGTTCACGGAATGCCAAAAGGATCTAAGACTATACATAGTTATAAAACTAAAAAAAATAATTATGTATTGAGTAATTAAGCTTTGGATCAAGTAAATTATTATCAAAATTTATTTTTGAAAATCAAGCAGCCACATGTAATTCAAAGATATTTTAAAACTACGTTTATTTTTTAAGACGCGTATTTCAATGTATGGAGTATGTGGAAAAAAATGTATTACATGTAGAATAGTTATTATGTAGTTTGTACTTATATATGAAAAAAAAATTGTTATAAAAAATAATAGGTTTTCAAACACAAAATTATTATTTTTAAATACTTACATATTGTCACAAATGCATGCCGTTTTATATCCATTTTATAGGTGTACGAAAAAAAAACCAAAATAATTTCATTAATATTTTAAATTTAATCAATAGTAAATTTATTAAATTATGTACCTTAAAAAAAGTAATTAAATTACTTTGAATAAATACAATTTTAGCGACATCTTTTTAAAAATTGATAAAAAATATTGTAGGGAAACTAAGGTGGAGTAGGGTTCTGCTGAAAATGGTTTATTACTCGGGTATTTATCCTTAAAATTAATACTTGTAGAAATAAAATATGGGAAAAAGTAATTTATTGTTTGTAAATATTATACATTTATAAGCCAATATAAAAAAAATATAAATGACCATTAAAATAATATTTTCAATAAGAGTAAGGATTTTTTGTAATAAAAACTTGTACATTTGTGGTCAGTGAACGATCTTTTTATTAACGAACTAGCTGGTACCCGGCGCGTTGCTGCCACAGAAGAAATAGTTCTAAAAATACCATTTGAAATTTGAAAGAGTTATCTTGTTTAATTAGCAATGATATAAATAATGATATTTTTTCCGACAATTAATACATTTATTGATATTGAATGATATATAAAGAAAAAAATATTAAAAGCATACATTTTGCTTACTTAATTGTTCTGCTAAGTGCTTTAGGGTAGAGAATAGTTTTGGCTTTTCCGTCTTTAACAAATACAAATAAATTTCTCGGCTGTCCAACGTGGATTTTCTAGATTCTTCCGCACACTTGAAGTGCCTTGTTGATGGTCATTGAGAATGCAAGTCCAACGGGGAGCTGCAGTCGTCTCTTATCAAATTGCACGTCGGTGGGAATGAGCACATCTTCTCCTTTCGACTTTCCATTAAGAATATATAGTTGTTTCGATGATATTCGGCATCAATTTCTTCATAGTGAGTCTTGTTCCAATTTGTAAGGTGGCACATCAGGAAGATCTGACGAATTTAAAAACTCGATTGGATAGTTAGTAACTTGGTCTGCATTCATGGCGCTATCAATCGATTTGTAGGTAACAGAATCGTTTGCAATTTGTTATTGTATTGTGTGGTTGATTGTATTGACGTCGGTGTTTTCTGCTGCCAAAATAGCATGTTCGCAAAGCCAATAATGATTTTTATAATTACTAAAAATCTGCGGGAAAACTTTCTGAATGAGTAAATCGATGGATGGCACAACAACGCAAAAGTTCGATGGAAATGAAATAAACTTGGTAGCATCAACATGCACTTTTCCTTCACCAATGTTCAATAGTCGTTTTAAAAATGTGGCTGCCGACGCATCACGCTACAAATGTACCCGCATATTTGTCTTTAATGTCAGTTTTCGCACGTCTCTCCAAAGATGCGATGCTTTGAGGCAAGAATCAGCTGGTGTCGATGAAAGCATCACCGGAAGAGGTTGTCGAAAGTCGCCACATAATAAAATTAGAGCGCCACCAAACGGTTTTGCATTTGATCGTAAGTCTTTAAGAGTTCGATCAAGCATTGCATTCGTCCCAGATTGCAAATTTTCAAAACTTTAGCTATGTCAGAAACTTTAGGAATGTTACATGTCAGAGCTTCCAATAAATGCATATCTAATGGCAATTTGAATGCCGAATGCGCTGTTCGTCCACCATCTAATAATGTTGCCGCAATACCTAATGAAGCAAGAGCTAAAGCAATTCTATTTTGAGATCGAATGTGAGCCAATAGTAAAGTGATGAGATACGTTTTTCCAGTACCGCCAGCCGCATCAAGGAAGAACAGATCATTTGTAATTGTATCGTAGGTCAATTTTTGTTCCGCAAGCAAAAGTTGTTCCTTTGCTTCGACAAATGCATCCAAATCATTAGCATTGTACTGCTGTTCAAGTGCAGAACGAATTCTTGTTGAATGAATTCTTTGATGTTGATGGTTAAGCAAATGTCTTCGATTTCGATCAGAGCTTGATTGAAAATCAAGCTCTGATCAAATCAAATCAATCGTCAACATATTGTTATTAAATAAAATAATTATTCATTTGATTCTTGTTTTTTATTTTTTAAATTAAATTTAAATTCAAATCTGGTTAGGTTAGGTTTGTTTGTTTTCATTGTGTCGAAATGAAGGCGTTTTCAATTTACCAATAAATTTGCCCCTCGTTAACAGGATTTAACCTTTATCCATTTTACACTGGGATGCAATCTGTAATCGTAATGAATATCATATTGAAATGCAGCAATATTCAAATCAACATGTACTTTCGATTCTCGTTGCACGTTGGTCGTCTGATTTTTTATCGGATAGCACTCAAACGTACTTTTTCGGTTGTTACGTACGTGAATAAGCGATGAATGAAATGAAGCATTTTAAAAGTGCTTGCGATAAATAATTTGGATATAATTGACTCACGCCGATGGATAACCTGCAAATGACATTGACGTTTGACGTTTACTATTTGAATGCAGGCGTATATGACGACACGACGCCTCCTACTGCAACTTGTAGGTACTATATACCTATAGCCTTAGCAACGCCTTAGCAACGCATAATCTCAAACACGTCAGAATCAACAACTTTCACACATTAAGTTTTGAATTAAAAATCTACTGTAAGTTAATTGTACTATGCCTATGTCACCCCCTGATCCCTTGGCAATAAGTGGACCAAGTTTTGTCTCAATCCGATGAACGCGCATATCAACCCATTTCGCCCGAGCATTAGACGGGAAACGCAACTTATTTTTATATATTAGATGATATATTTCCAAATACATTCATATTATATGATTCAAAATACTTACTTCAAATTATCTCACTTTCGTTTGTTTGGACAGATTGTAAGCTGCTTCTTCTGCATTTGAAACTTAAAAAACCTTAAGAAATGATGAATATGTATGTGAAAGCCGATTGATGGCAAAAAAAATTAGAGCAATGAGAAATAAAAAGGGAGTATTTCAAATAAAAAGGAGAGTAGGGCTTATCGGTTTTCAAATCCCGTTTTTAGGCAAAAATTGTGGCTTTTTGAAAACCCATTTTTTAATCCTGAAAATCCGATATTAAATTTTTATTACCTACGAGTTTTGGACGAAAAATATTGAATCGTCGACTTGACAGCAAGCACTCGGCGGGACGGCATAACAGTCTAGGTAAGAAAAGGTTCTTCTCAGAAAATACTTTTGAACCTTTTTCGAAATAAATTCTTATCTTTACAATAGGCAGGCTGGAGTAAAATGTAAACCTTTTACGAAATTCTCGCTCTCAGGCAATAGAATGCGCGGACTGTTTATAATCTTGAATATTTTGAAATTTAATATTTTTAAATGTAATTATTTTTATATTTCTTAAAACAGAAACCCGGTTTTGAAAATTGTCGTTTTTTGTATACGAGTAAGACAAAAGATATTTTATTGCTGTGATAAAATTTATTATTGAAATCCTTGAAATGTGCTTGGGAAATTTAAATTTGATTCAGGCCAAAATTGTATGAAAAAATATTAATTATTATATATTTCATAATTAACTTTAAAATATATTTACCTAATCTTCCTGCGCTCAGCGTACGGCATCCATTTAAATTAACTTTATTATATCAAAAAAAAAATTAAAATGCTCAAAAATAGTTCCATGGAGTGTCATCATGGCGATACAGGTGCTTTAACATTGTTAGTTGCTTTACATTCCTATGAAAACCAATTAAACAGTCCCCAAAAAAGTGGTCTGGACAACTTGCCCGATTTACTGAGAAATGCCCATACATAATAGTCGTCTTATCATAGAGCAAGAAGTATAATCGACGATATATGATGGAAAAGCTCTAAGATATTCAATATGATAGCCATGAAATCAAATATTAAATTGTACTAAATATGTGAATTTAAAATGTTTTTAGTATTTGATTAGGCTCATATATTAACGTATTCATTATATCATAACTTTATGTTGAGCAAACATTTTTTTAAAAAAGTGACATAGAAAGCTTTTATAATGAAGTAGCGAGTGTCCGGCATGCGTTGCAATGCCACTCAAAGAAAGTGTTTATATTTTAAATTCGTTTATTGAAGTGACTTTGGATACAAGATATTTTTTGTTTTTCCGTCTGATGCATTCACTAATAAATCAGAAGATTGCTCCCGTTGCTCGACTGTTTCGGACGAACAGGCCTGAGCAGTGTTAACTCGAACGGTTTCCAATCTTGCTTCCCGTTGCTCGACTGTTTCAGACAAACGGAGCTAAGCGTTGCGTACTAGACCGGCATCCAGTCTTGCTTCCCGTTACTCGTCTGTTTCAGACAAACGGGCCTGAATCTTGCGTAATCGATTTGCTTCCAGTCTAGCTTTCCGTTGCTCGGCTGTTTCAGACAAACGAGCCTGAGACTGGCGTACTCGATCGGCTTCCATTCTTGCTTCCCGTTGCTCGTCTGTTTCAGACAAACGGGCTTGAAGCCTGCGCACTCGATCAGCTTTTAGTCTTGCTTCCCGTTCCTCGTCTGTTTCAGACAAACGGGCCTGAACCCTGCGTACTCGATTGGCTTCTAGTCTTGCTTTTCGCTGCTCGGCTGTTTCAGACAAACGGATCCGAGCCCCGCGTACTCGATTGGCTTTAAGTCTTGCTTCTCGTTGCTCGTCTGTTTCAGACGAACGGGCCTGACCCCTGCGTACTCGATCGGCCTCTAGTCTTGCCTTCCGTTGCCCGACTGTTTCAGACAAACGGAATCGAGCAGCGTATACTTGTTCGTTTTCCCGTCTTGCTTCCCGTTCCTCGGATGTTTCAGATAAACGGATATGAGCATGCCGTATTCGGTGGGCTTCCTGTCTTGCATCCCTTTGCTGGACTGTTTCAGACAAACGGGCCTGAGCCCTGCGTTCTCGTTCGGCTTCTAGTCTCGCTTTCCGTTCCTCGTCTGTTTCAAACGAACGGATACGAATTTTGCGTACTCGGGCCTTTTTCAGTCTTGCTTCCCGTTGTTCGACTGTTTCAGACAAACGGAATCGAGCAGTGTATGCCCGTTGGATTTCCCGTCTTGCTTTCCGTTCCTCGTCTGTTTCAGACAAACGGACCCGAATCCTGCGTTTTCGATTGGCTTCCAGTCTTGCTGCACGCTGCTCGTCTGTTTCTTTAGCTCGTAATAACTTTTTATTTTGTGCTTGAATTGTAGATCGACCGATCGCTTGTTTTTTAGGTGGCATGATTCATTTGACAACTATTCACTTGGAAAAAAAAGAAAATGCATGTGATACATATTATCTAATATTGAACAGCAATTAGATTTATTATACCGCTGTTTGTATTGAATAGATTGAATTGTGTGATGCGTGCGCACTCACACACCGAAAACACCCCAAGTGACGCTACATTAAGTACACATTTTTCGAAACGATTCGCAAGCCACCTTTTGATAACCACTGTGACCACTCGAAAGAATACGTAACCAAAACAGAAACATTAATTTATATATATATATATATATATATATATATAGCGATTAGCGGATACGCGTTCCAATATAGAAGAGCATGCGTGCGCTCACCGCCCGTCTTAAAGAGCGACTGACTACTCCCCTGCATCTCGCCCTATTACGCGCGCATGCTTTCTCTCTCCCTCCCTCCTTACCACCTATGGCGTGCGCATCCTTCCTCTCACATCAGACCAACATGCGCCAATACTGTGCATCCGTTGACATTTTGATGTACATAGCCGTCAAATTCCGTCATGCTTCAGTAGATAATACATATACAGGGAAAAAAGTTAGTATAAAAATGATTTTTATACCAGGGTTGACTGTACTTGCTATTTGCGCCAGATAAGTCTATGCATACCGTCTTCGTGGACACTTCAAATCTTATCTCGCCGAATCAAAATGAAAACGGCAACACATGAAAGGGAAGAAAGCTAACATGCCATCAAATTTTATAAATTATGGTCCCCAAGTGGACACATCAGTAATCTAGAAATCTATTGAGGAAGGTTATTTGATAACGAACCTAGGGGGACCAAAATTGATGTCAGTATACTAAAATTGATGAATCCTTTTCTCCTCAAAGGTCATCATGTTTTATAGACAATGTTTATAAAAACATATCATTATGTACTCGATTATTAGAACAAAGGACGCATACAACAGGGATATCACGTGTAAATAGAAGAGCAAATCCAGGAGAAATAACAAAGAAGATAGTTAAAAAAGAAGAGCACAAATGGTTAAGAAAAATTTATCGGCACGATACTAGATATGTATTATGCATTATGACCAAACATCGTCCTCGATTGATTGAAAAAAACGAATAGATATGGAGTCATAAAAATAAAGTTCATTGAAGTTGTGGAATACAACAATTGAATGGGTGGTGTTGATAGACTAAATTAGAGTAGGTCAACTCATATCATATTATTCGTGCGTAAGCTTGAAAGAACATAGTGTGGATCGGGCCTTATGGTACCGTTGACGGTTTGATCTCGCTCCGATCCCGGTCTGATCAAATATTCTTACACAAGAAACAATCAGAGTTAAACACTATCGGATCGTTCCAATTCCGTTTCTTGTATGAGAATATTTGACCGGACCGAGAGCGAGATCGAACCGTTACCGGCACCAGAGTGGGGATCGGGCCTTATAATGCAGTAGCGAGTATCCGGCATGCATTGCAATGCCATTCAAAGAAAGTGTTTATATTTTAATTTCGTTTATTGAAGTGACTTTGGATACACGATATTTTTTTGTTTTTGTTTTTGCGTCTGTTGCATTCACTAATAAAACAGAAGATTGCTCGATGGTTTCGAACGAACAGGCTTGGGCATGACCTACTTGAACGCTTTCCAATCTTGCTTTCCGTTGCTCGTCAGTTTCAAACAAAAGGTCCTGAGCCTTACGTATCCGATTAGCTTTCAGTCTTATTTTCCGTTGCTCGGCAGTTTCAGACAAACGGTTCAGAGCCAGGCGCACTCGATTGGCTTCCAGTCTCGCTTCTCGTTGCTCGTCTGTTTCAGACGAACGGGCCTGAGCCAGGCGTACTCGATTGGCTTCCAGTCTCGCTTTCCTTTGCTCGTTTGTTTCAGATAAACGGGCCTGAGCCTTCCGCAATCGATTGACTTCCAGTCTTGCTTTCCGTTGCTGGAAGGTTTCAGACAAACGGGCCTGAGCGACGCGTAGTCGATATGCTTCTATTCTTTCTTTCCGTCGCTTGCCTGATTCAGACGAACGGATCTCATTTCTGCGTAATCGATTGGCTTTCAGTCTTGCTTCCCGTTGCTCGTCGGTTTCTGACACGCGGGCCTGAAACCTGCGTGCTCGTTCGGCTTCCAGTCTTGCTTCCCGTTCCTCGTCTGTTTCAGACAAACGGGCCTGAACCTTGCGTATTCTATCGGCTTCCAGTCTTGTTTCCCTTTGCTCGACTGTTTCAGACACACGGGCCTGAACCTTGCGTATTCGTTCGGCTTCCAGTCTTGCTTCCCTTTGCTCAACTGTTTCAGATACACGGGCCTGAAACCTGCGCACTCGTTCGACTACTAATCTTGCTTCCCGTTCCTCTTCTGTTTCAGACACACGGGCTTGAAACCTGCGTACTCGTTCGGCTTCCAGTCTTGCTTCCCGTTGCTCGTCTGTTTCAGACACACGGGCCTGAACCTTGCGTACTCGTTCAGCTTCCAGTCTTGCTTCCCGTTGCTGGTCTATTTCTTTAACTCGTGCTAACTTTGTCTTTCGTGTTCGAGTTGTAGATTGACCGATCGCTTGTTTTATGGGTGGCATGATTATTTCGACAACTATTGCAAATTCACTTAAAAAAATAGAAGTAAATGCGTGTGTAATTATCTAATGTCGAAAGTCAATTAGATTTACCACGTCACATTTGAATAAAAACACAAACTGAAATATTGCTGTTTGTATTGAATAGATTGAACTGTGTGATGGTGGCGCACTCACACACCGAAAACACACCAAGTATCGCTACATCAAATACATACTGTAAAACGCTTGTATGTACTAATTTAGTAACCTTCGCGGACGTGCACACAACTCACCAAAGTTTCATCGCAATCGGTTGATTGCTGTAGGAATCCATACGTATTCAACAAAGAAACTTTCATTTATATATATGTATAACGATTAGCCAGTACGTGTTCCAATAAGTAAAGATATACGTGCTCTGATGCCCGCCGTGATGAGCGACTGTCTCCCTCTCTCCGCCAATCGCCGTATTGCGCGCGCATCCTCCCTCTCCCCGGTCCCGCGGTCAACGGGCTAGTTATTTTTAATAGAAGATTTTTAAATTGAAAAATGTGGAACCATCGTATTATGCACGTATATTATCCCTCTTATGAACAATAGGATCGGTGCTATTTGTTGTAGTCTTTTTATCAAGCATTTTACGATCCATTGACGAAATCTTAAAAGCATCGTAAATTTAGCAGCTGGTCTCTTTGTTTAGACTTTCTTTTCTAGTTTCGCCGAAGATCGCCGTTACAATGACTCAAGTAAGCAGAGCAATTTCGTTATCTATAAATACTCATTTTTGTCATTTATGAGCTTCTAAACATTTTGCATATATATATATGATACTCGCTCTCGCCTTTCGTTGAGTTCAATTGTGTATAACATTTTCGTTTTGTATTTGGATTATTTCGCATTCCGCTTTTAGTACCTATCAAAGTGATTTTGTTGATCGTGAAGTTTGGATAATGCCTGGACCGATAATCATGCTTCACAAGGAAATGATAATTGGACAAAGAGCCATAAAACAATATCAGATTTTGGTTTTGATTCTGCATCTTCAGGAATTAAAAAAGATATTGGAGATACATCTATAGAATTTTTTAGAAGTGTTTGGACTGAGGAAATTAAAAAACTGTTGATAAAATTTACGAATGCTTATGGAAAAAAGTTGTTGAAAAACAAATTACCAAAAACAAGACACTACACGGTGACCAAATTCAATGAAATAAATGATATGGAATTGGATAATTTTTTGGAGCTGTGTCTGCTCGGTGGGCAAATAGTTTTTCCAACATTAAGAAAAATGTTTTCACGTGCTCCGTTGTATTATCATCCAATATTTTCTTATATAATTTCGGGTAGAAGATTCGAAAAAATATTGAGATGTTTGAATTGTACATTAAACAATAATGACAGGATGTCAAAAATAAGCCCACTTATTGACATCGTTGTTTCGAATTTTCAAAATATATATTCTCCATCGGAAGAAATTTCTTTAGATGAATATCTTCTTCTTCGTCGAGGGCGACTGTGGTTATGGCAATACATGAAAGGGAAGAAAGCTAAATATGGCATCAAATTTTATAAACTTATTTGAGCTGCAGGTGGTGTTTGAAAAATAATAAACGTGCCAACACTACATGGAGATGCCAAACCTGCAATAAAAATCCTGCTCTATGTAGTGGAAATTGCTTTATTTATTTTCATCAATAATTTTTTTATAGATACTAATTTTTTGGATTTTTCTTTTGTAAATTGTAAATTTATAAAATTATTTCGCAATCTTATGACCTATATTATTATTTTTTATAGCTTTTTAAACCCTTTTTGTGTATTTTTAAAAGTGTGTACTGTGTGTAATTTTCGCAAATTTGTAAACCACAGAATCACCCCATATATATCCACATACGAAAAATAAATATAATACAATAAAAATAGAATACGATCCTTGGCAAAAATAAAAATGTTGAGAACAATTGTTCGACTCCCATAAATATAATACAATAACAGGAGACGGCCCGTCTCAGACGGGATAACCGACCCTTCATTGGGTGTTCAACATTCATTGCTCCCTAACAGATGGTACGCGGCCCAGTGCCGGGCCGCAGAGACTTCCCGCTGGGCCGCAAACAGCATGCCAAATTTTAAGAAATTTAGTCAGTTTCCTTCTTAAAGAAAATATGTTATAAAGTAGTGATGATACTCGGCTAAATGACATTCCAAAAAGGTTCCACGATCCGGCCCTACTAGAACTTTTTTTTTTAAGGGAAAAGAATGAGTATGCTCACATGTAAGGGAATCATATTTTGTCAACTTAATTACTTTAACTTTCTCTAATTTTAAACAGAGAAATAAGGTAGATGAATTTAAAATATGAAGAGGAATTGTCACGTATAAGCGGAGGATTTAGAAATACTTCTTTCTTTCTTTTCTTTTGTTAAAAACAATCACAATCAACACTGCTATAAATCGCATTTCTATATCGTATTTTTCCTTATCTTTTTCAGCGGTCTTCTCCTATAGCGCTTCATTGTGTTTCGTCTCTTGACTTCACTTAACGTTTTCGGTGTAGACATTCCAGAGATAAGACCGTACTTTTATAGCTGTGGAACCATTTATCATTAAGTAAATCAATCCACACTTTTTTAACGCATTGTTTACACTTTTCAGAGATTTTTAAACATCGTATTTTTTTATAATAAAACTATTTAATTATGTAATACGCGCATACCCCTAGTCGGACAACTGATTAAAAGAAACTCAATCAAATTATTTGAGTATTTAAAAGAAAAAAGAGATCAATATGAGGAAAGATTTATCGGTAATAACGGATGGTTTGAAGGATTTAAAATACGTTTTCTTTAAATGACATCCAAATACAGGCGGCTTCGAGCTTTCAAAAGATCGACTGCTGCGGCCGGGCGAAATACGTAATCAGTGCGCTCATAGACAAACTAAATACGTTCAAGATAATTTAAAATACAAAACTGAAAAAAAACCTAAGTTTTTTCCTATACCGTGGTTCCTATCTCCTATCTTATAGAAAAGTTGACTGTATATTTGTTAGTTGCAGTCATGTTCATCTTTCACCATTTTTATTTCAGTAATAGTGATCCACAAAAATGTTTTCTTCTTTTTAACGCAGGTGTTTTTACAACTGCGGACGTGTTTTTACACCCTTTTGGGTTGGGGAACACTGCGTTAAACGACTTGCAAAAAAACTCCGCACTCAAACATTGCTTGCGCCAATTCGAAAACCTTCGATGTGTCTGAATGTCTGATTTAAATACGGTACCTAAGAGAATGAATAGAATAGTATTGAACGTAACATTGATTTCAATCATTTGTGATTTGTGAGTTCTGCATATTGGATACGTATTCATAATCGATCTTTCCAAATATAAAATTTAATGGTCGTTTACAAACACACTTATCTATGCTTTACTTTTTGCAATGCATATCGTTCGATTCATTATATCTTCTTTCTTTTCGTTTCCTCATCTGAACGCTTGAAAATCTGGCGTTTCGAAATCTGGACGCTTGGAAACAGTGGCGTAACTACTAATTGGCGAGCTTAGGCGACGCATAGGGGCAGTAACTGTCTAATCTATGTATACATATATTCAGTACATGTATGTTTTTCAAATTGTTATAAAATCCATTCCCTACCGGTGATGTATTTACTACACCTCGCTTCTAATAATGGGAATATCGATATGAAATATAATAAATACGGAGTTCAGAATTTTTGTATTCCTCCGTAATATAATTACGAATCGCATCAAAATATTATAGTATATAATTATTCATCGGCAGCGACGAAAATAAATATTTTTTCGGGAAATCGGGAATTTGGAAAGTTTAAGTCCGGATCTTTTTTTTGGACGATTTTCCACGGATCGCATCTATCATCACATCGCAGATTCAAGTGTAATATTCTTTCATCAAACGTCTATATGTGCATAATCTTTGTTGATTTACATAACTTTGACATAAAATTTTCAACCACAATTATAAAAATACAAATTGCAAAAAAAAATTACGTAAATTTGCCATTTGTTGTTAAAAAAAAAAAAAGGTTTGAATATCGAATAAGTATTTAAATCGATGGAATTTCATTACAAAGCAAAATTATTAAATTATGTACCTTAAAAACAGTAATTAAATTACTTTGAATAAATACAATTTTAGCGACATCTTTTAAAAAAATTGTAGGGAAACTAAGATCGAGTAGGGTTCTGCTGAAAATGGTTTATTACTCGGGTATTTATCCTTAAAATTAACGCTTGTAGGAATAAAATATGGGAAAAGGTAATTTATTATTTGTAAATATTATACATTCATAAGCCAATATGAAAAAATACAAATGACCATTAAAATAATATTTTCAGTAAGAGTAAGGATTTTTTGTAATAAAAACTTGTACATTTGTGGTCAGTGAACGATCTTTTTATTAACGAATGATATATTTCCAAATACATTCATATTATATGATTCAAAATACTTACTTCAAATTATCTCACTTTCGTTTGTTTGGACAGATTGTAAGCTGCTTCTTCTGCATTTGAAACTTAAAAAACCTTAAGAAATGATGAATATGTATGTGAAAGCCGATTGATGGCAAAAAAAATTAGAGCAATGAGAAATAAAAAGGGAGTATTTCAAATAAAAAGGAGAGTAGGGCTTATCGGTTTTCAAATCCCGTTTTTAGGCAAAAATTGTGGCTTTTTGAAAACCCATTTTTTAATCCTGAAAATCCGGTATTAAATTTTTATTACCTACGAGTTTTGGACGAAAAATATTGAATCGTCGACTTGACAGCAAGCACTCGGCGGGACGGCATAACAGTCTAGGTAAGAAAAGGTTCTTCTCAGAAAATACTCTTGAACCTTTTTCGAAATAAATTCTTATCTTTACAATAGGCAGGCTGGAGTAAAATGTAAACCTTCTACGAAATTCTCGCTCTCAGGCAATAGAATGCGCGGACTGTTTATAATCTTGAATATTTTGAAATTTAATATTTTGAAATTTAATATTTTTAAATGTAATTATTTTTATATTTCTTAAAACAGAAACCCGGTTTTGAAAATTGTCGTTTTTTGTATACGAGTAAAACAAAAGATATTTTATTGCTGTGATAAAATTTATTATTGAAATCCTTGAAATGTGCTTGGGAAATTTAAATTTGCTTCAGGCCAAAATTGTATGAAAAAATATTAATTATTATATATTTCATAATTAACTTTAAAATATATTTACCTAATCTTCCTGTGCTCAGCGTACGGAATCCATTTAAATTAACTTTATTATATAAAAAAAAAAATTATAATGCTCAAAAATGATTCCCTGGAGTGTTATCAAAGCGATATAGATGCTTTAAAACTGTTAGTTGCTTTACATTCCTATGAAATCCAACTATGTATACAGTTCCCAAAAAAGTGGTCTGGACAACTTGCCCGATTTACTGAGAAACGTCCATACACAATGGTCGTCTTGTCATAGAGCAAAAAGTATAATCGACGATATCTGATGTTATGTTAAATGATGGGTGGCCACCCCAAATGATCTTGCGGGCCACTTTGGCAATTATATATCCCCATATTAAATTTAGATACACTATAGAAAAAAAATTTTGAGTGAAAAATTGAAATATAATGAGTTATTATTATTGTGTTTACTATTATTCTTTAATGTAAACATAGATAATATAATAATAATGATACTCAACTTACATTGTAAAGAAATATTAGGCAAAGCGGAAAGAAATGTCATTTTTTTGTTATTTGGAGAATTTTTTTAATAATATTTAGCTTAATAATATTTTGTGCAACATTTCTATGAAAACCAATTAAATAGTCCCTAAAAAAGTGGCATGGACAACTCTTAGGGCGACTTTGTGAAGAGAAAAATTTTCTTTAAAAAAGTAAGCATAAAAGTCTTTTATAATGCAGTAGCGAGTATCCGACATGCGTTGCAATGCCACTCAAAGAAAGTGTTTATATTTTAAATTCGTTTATTGAAGTGACTTTGGATACAAGATATTTTTTGTTTTTCCGTCTAGTGCATTCACTAATAAATCAGAAGGTTGCTCGACTGTTTCGGACGAACGGGCCCGAGCAGTGGCCTGAGCAATTCGAACGGTTTCCAATCTTGCTTCCCATTGCTCGGCTGTTTCAGACGAACGAGGCTTAATCTTGTGTAATCGATTAATTTCTATTCTTGCTTTCCGTCGCGCGTCTGTTCTAGCCAAACGGGCCCGAAGCCTGCCCTCTCGATTAGCTTTTAGTCTTGCTTCCCGTTGCTCGTCTGTTTCAAGCAAACGGGTCTGAGCCAAGCGTACTCGTGCGGTTTCCAGTCTTGCTGTCCGTTGCTCGTTTGTTTCAGACAAACGGGCCTGAGCCTTCCGTAATCGATTGACTTCCAATCTTGCTTTCCGTTGCTCGAAGGTTTCAGACAAACGGTCCCGAACGGCGCGTAGTCGATGTGTTTCTAGTCTTTCTCTCCGTCGCTTGTTTGATTCAGACGAATGGATCTCAATCCTGCGTACTCGATTGGCTTTCAGTCTCGCTTCCCGTTGCTGGTCTGTTTCAGATATGCGGGCCCGATCCCTGCGCACTTGATAAGCTTTTAGTCTTGCTTCTCGTTGCTCGTCTGTTTCAGACACACGGGCCTGTAAATCGCGTATTCGTCTAGCTTCCAGTCTTGCTTCCCTTTGCTCGACTTTTTCAAACACACGGGTCTGAAACCTGCGCACTCGTTTGGCTTCCAGTCTTGGCTCCCATTCCTCGTCTGTTTCAGACATCGCTTGTTTTATGGGTGGCAAGATTATTTCGACAACTATTGCAAATTCACTTAAAAAAAGAGAAGTAAATGCGTGTGTAATTATCTAAAGTCGAAAGGCAATTAGATTTACCACATCACATTTGAATAAAAACACAAACTGAAATATCGCTGTTTGTATTGAATAGATTGAACTGTGTGATGGTGGCGCACTCACACACCGAAAACGCACCAAGTGTCGCTACATCAAATACACATCTGTCGAAACGACTCGCGAGCCACCTTTTGTAAAATGCTTGTACTAATTGAGTAACCTTCGCGGACGTACACACAACTCACCAGTTTCATCGCACTCGATTGAACCAACAAAGAAACTTACATACTACATATATAGCGATTAGTCGACACGCGTTTCAATATAGAAGAGCGTGCGTATGCTCACGCCCGTCTCGAATAGCTACTGTCTCCCCCTCTCTCTTTAGCGGAGCTCAACCGCCGTATTGCGCGCGCATCCTTCCTCTCCCCCTCGCTCCTCACCGACCATACTGCGCGCGCAGTTTCCCTCTCCCTGACCCCCCAAACCAATATGAAACCAGTGCTCCCAAACCATTTTACACCTACGAACCAGTTAAAAAAATATTTTTTCTGCGAACCACTAATACTAAAATAAAAATGGTTAATTGTGTATTATTTTTTAATCTTATCGTATATTGTGACAGATTGACGTAACTACAACTAAAAAAATATACATATAACGATCTGACACATTAAAATTTAATAAAAACAATGAGTTTTTTTCAATAAAATGAGAAATTTGTTGTTGCACCTTGGCTAATATATTAGATATTCTTGGTTACAGTGCTACAGTCGACATTCAGGCGTATAGACATACACACGAAAATGCTTTTTTCACTGCATTGTTTAACTTGGCAGCTCGAACGGCCTCTTTTAAATTTTGCCACTTAACATTTTACTGTCGTAAACGAAGGAGCAGATTTTCCTAGAACATCTAGCTCGGATTTGATAATAGTTAGACTGAGATGTTGACTTTCCATTTTTGCCATGTTTACAATTTCACAAAGAAAGTTCACTATTAATGACTACCAAACAAATACTACACAACGTAGCGTATTGAAACATAATTTTTAATAGATAGACACCTTCTATCATAGTACTTAAAAAAAAAAAAACAGCAATCGCCATCTATACGTCGTTACGGCTCTGCTGACGAAAAAAAACGCCAGACACCGTTGACTTTTCTGTCATAAGAGGAATATCAGCCGTCTATTTCAAAGCAGTATGCAGTCTCGAAATTTCTTTTTTTAAATATTACATCCCCGTCATAGTTACGATGTGCAATAGTGTAATGGAAACGTTGAAGCCCCTAGCTTTGACCAATAACCGTACAGACTGGAACGTCTTTCGTGAGCTAATCAACGACCACTTGACAACAAACATACCCCTCAAAACGAAAAAGAACCTCATTGACGCAGTTTAACTTTTTAGCTTTTTTCTGCGGGAAGTCGCCAGTAATTCAACTACGGTATGGACGCAAAAAAATAATAAAAAAGATCTCCTGTTTAAGTTTCGCTTAAAGTGCGAGAGATTTCGTAGGAAATTCATGAAACTCTACTTCTTTCGTAAAATTGATATAATTCTTAAACCAGCCAAAAGATTGAAACGAAATTTTAGTGTTGCCTACAAAAGAGCTTACTGCACCGATATATTTAAACAAAATAGTGGTTTTTAATATGTGGTACGTTTATCAGCGTGATGAAATTCAAAAAATTATTTTTTGATATGAATTGTATGTAAAGGCATTGATTAAATGACACGTAAACACACAAACAAAACATAAGGACAACATTCAGTTAGTTTATCATTCTATATAAAAATATATTTGAATTGAGTATTTTAATACTGAAAATTGGCGTGTCTATAACTCTTCTCTGAAAAATAAATCCGCCACGACATGTAGAAACTGTACTAGGTCTTTAGTGAAAAAAAAAGATGAATAATATCATCGTAGCTACAGTTTGAAATGAAAACTAGAAGAAAACAGTTTGAAATTTCAAGAAGAGGTTGTGTCCCAATGATTCCGACTGATATGCTATTCGAATTGAAACGTGTACAGTTTCCAGTACGAGCACCGACAAAGAACAGAAACACACAGGGTATGCGTGCATGCTTCTCACACGGACAGCTGTATGTGGGCTGCTCACGCCCGAATCATTTCTTGCCAGACGGTACGCATCATGTGGAAAAGTATTGGGAATCTAAAAGCACTACATTAGCACGGCATAAGCGTAATCTTTGGGACGAACGTAACAACAACATGGGGATCCTCCTCTGACCATAGCTGTGTGATTGATCCCCCTATTTGGAAGCATGCCAGCCCGCTCCCAAAGTGCACAGCATAGTGCAAAACCATGAAATTAAAATTCCATGTCAGCAAGGACACGTTCCTTCTCTACTTCTTGCGATCACTTGAGCTCTGAGCGTGGGGAGAAGCTAGCTAAATATTTAAATTTTACTTTGACATCCTTAGGCTAGGATAAATATATATATCTACCACGAAGCGACGGTAAAGCACAGCCCAACATCGCACATTGGCAGCACTGGACGGAGGATGCTCACAAGGAGTATCACCAAGGCGCCGACAGCTATTTCGCGTCCATGAGTCCGACAGGAGACTCGAAATATCGGAAAGATATATATTTGAAATCTTAATGTACCTCTCTAATAATTACTAAGCGCGATCGTATACCTGTTTTTCAGTGTAAATAAAAATATATAAAACCATTCCAATAAACTGAATTAAAATTTATAAAACCATTCCAATAAACTGAATTAAAATACATTCACTTTGTATCTTTAACTCCTACGGGAGTACTATCGGAGACCCTTCGTTATCTCCTCCACTATTCAGAAAGAGTACTCTTGTGCATTGAAGCTCGGAGGCAGACAGAGACAGAGAGAACTTAGCGCAGTTCGGGAGACTGAGACGGAGAGTTTCCTCACATGCATCGCATGATAAAATTTGCTCACTAACGAAAATGTTAAGTGTGGCCTTGCACGCATGCCGGTTATTCACTAGTATAAAATAAATAAATTACATTTTTAAAAAAATACTGCTACTACTGATTATTTCAGGAAGATAATTTGTTTAAAATTAATCAAGCAATATTCTTACATCTAACGTCTATATGTTAATCATCTTTGTTGATCTACAAGACTTTGAGTTTAAAAATATTTTTTTTTGACACAATTATAAAATAAATAAAAATACAATTTGCAAAAAAATTACGTAAATTTGCCAGTTGTTGTTAAACTTTGAATATTGACTAAGTATTTTAATCGATGAAATATCATTACAAAATAAAATTAATTACATAATTAAATTACAACAAATAAACACAATTTTAACGACATCTTATAAAATTTTCACAAAATAATGTGGCGAAAATTAGCTCGAATGGGATTCTGTTGAAAATGGTTTAATACTTGGCTATTTATCTTCAACCATAAACTACAAATCCTATTTAGAACCACATTTCCATAATAAAAAGTTACTTCTTTAACAAAAATAAGTAATGCAGGATTGACTAGGACTTGATTGTTCGATTGATTGATGTCGATGTACATTTGAAATCTAAGACTAAATTTTGTACTAAATAAACAAAAAAAATATGGGAAAAAGTAATTTATTGTTGTTAAGTATTATACAATTAACATAATTGACCATTAAAATATTGTTTTCAGTAGAAGTAAGGTTTTTTTGTAATAAAAACTTGTACTTTGCCTTCATAATTTCAAATACATTCATATTATATTATTAAAAATACTTACTAAAAATTATCTCACATTCGATTACTTGGACAGAGTGTAAGCTTCTTCTTCTGCGGTAAAACCTGGGTAAGAAAAAGGTAATAGAAAAGGGGATATTTCAGATATTTTTGTCCAAAAAAATGTTGAATGTTTTCATATGAAACCAATATTTCTCATCAGTATGTGGTGGGTAACATTTATATTTGTAGAAAATTATGGATGGAAGATCAAAGATTGAACAAATTAGAATAAATGAGAATAACAATTCTATAAAGTTGATTTATAACATCTTGAAATGTGCTTGGGAAATTAAAATTTGTTTCAGGCCAATATTGTATGAAAACGTATAAATTACTATATATTTCATAATTAACTTTAAAATATATTTACCTAATCTTCGTGTGTTCAGCGTACGGTATCTATTTAAATTGACATTATTATATTAAAAACGTTTTAATTATGCTCAAACACAGCTCCCTGGTGTGTCATCAGAGCAATATAATTGCTTTAAAAGATTAATTTAATTAAAATAACATCCTTTGGAATACCAAAACCTTCTTTAATTTCGTGTACAGTAATATAATATAGCTTAATAATATTTTGTGCTACATTTTTATGAAAATCAATTAAACAGTCCCCAAAAAAGTGGTCTGGACAACTCTTAGGGCGACTTTGTGAATAGAAAAATTGTCTTTAAAAAAGTGAGCATAGAAAGCTTTTATAATGCAGCAGCGAGTATCCGGCATGCGTTTCAATGCCACTCAAAGAAAGTGTTTGTAGTTTAATTTTGTTTATTGAAGTGACTTTGGATACACGTTATTTTTTTGTTTTTGTGTCTGATGCATTAACTAATCAGAAGGATGCTCCCGTTGCTCGACTGCTTCGGACGAACAAGCCTGAGCGACGCGTAGTCGATATGCTTCTACTCTTTCCTTTGTTTGTCGCATTCAGACAATCGTTTCTCATTCTTGCGTACTCGAACGGCTTCCAGTCTTGCTTTCCGTTGCTCGGCTGTTTCAGACAAACGGGCCTGAACCTTGCGTATTCGTTCGATTTTCAGTCTTGCTTCCCGTTCCTCGTCTGTTTCAGACAAACGGGCCTGAAACTTGCGTAATCGATTGGCTTCCAGTCTTGCTTCCCGTTCCTCGTCTGTTTCAGTCAAACGGGCCTGAGCCTGGCGTACTCGTGCGGCTTCCACTCTTGCTTCTCGTTGCTCGTCTGTTTCAGACAAACGGGCCAGAGCCTGGCGTACTCGATTGGCTTCCAGTCTTGCTTTTCGTTGCTCGTCTGTTTCAGACAAACGGGCCTGAACCATGCGTATTCGTTGGGCTTCCCGTTTTGCTTCCCGTTCCTCTTTTGTTTTAGAGAAACGGTCAAAAGCCCAACTTACTCGAGTAGCTTCCAGTCTTGCTTCCCGTTCCTCGTCTGTTTCAGACAAACAGGCCCGAGCCTGGCGTACTCGATTGGCTTCCAGTCTTGCTTCTCGTTGCTCGTCTGTTTCAGACAAACGGGCCTGAGCCTGGCGTACTCGTGCGGCTTTCAGTCTTGCGTCCCGTTGCTCGTCTGTTTCAGAAAAACGGACCTGAGCCTGGCGTACTCGTGCGGCTTCCAGTCTTGCTTCCCGTTGCTCGTCTGTTTCAGACGAATGGGCCAGAGCCTGGCGTACTCGTGCGGCTTCCAGTCTTGCTTCTCGTTGCTCGTCTGTTTCAAACGAATGGGCATGAGCCCTACGTGCTCGTTCAGCCTCCAGTCTTGCTTCTCGTTGCTCGTCTGTTTCAGAAATACGGGCCCGAAACCTGCGTACTCGTTCGACTACTAATCTTGCTACCCGTTGCTCCTCCGTTTCAGACAAACGGACCCGAGCCTTCCGTAATCGATCGGCTTCCAGTCTCGCTTTGCGTTGCTCGTCTGTTTCTTCAGCTCGTGCTAACTTTATCTTTCGTGCTTGAATTGTAGATTTACCGATCGGCTGTTTTTTGGGTGGCATGATCGACAACTATTGTAAAATCACTTGGAAAAAGAAAAGAAATTGCGTGATATCTATTACGTATTTAATATCGAGAGGCAATTGGATTTATCACACCGCTGTTTGTATTAAATAGATTGTATTGTGTGATGCGTATGTGCACTCACACACCGAAAACACACCAAGTGTCGCTACATCAAATACACATTTGTCGAAACGACTCGCGAGCCACCTTTTGTAAAATGCTTGTACTAATTGAGTAACCTTCGCGGACGTACACACAACTCACCAGTTTCATCGCACTCGATTGAACCAACAAAGAAACTTACATACTACATATATAGCGATTAGTCGACACGCGTTTCAATATAGAAGAGCATGCGTACGCTCCCGTCCGTCTCAAATAGCTACTGTCTCCCCCTCTCTCTTTAGCGGAGCCCAACCACCTTATTGCGCGCGCATCCTTCCTCTCCCCCTCGCTCCTCACCGCCATACTGCGCGCGCAGTTTCCCTCTCCCTGACCCCCCAAACCAATATGAAACCAGTGCTCCCAAACCTTTTTACACCTACGAACCAGTTAAAAAAATATTTTTTCTGCAAACCACTAATACTAAAATAAAAATGGTTAATTATGTATTATTTTTCATCTTATCGTATATTGTGACAGATGAACATAACCACAACTAACAAATATACATACAACGATCTGACACATTCAAATTTAATAAAAACAATGTAATTTTTCAACGAAATGAGAAATGTGTTATTGCTCCTTAGCTAATATATTGGATATTATTGGTTACAGTCAGAGCCGTAACTAGGTTATGATGCGCCCGTGGCAAGAATCTAAATTGCTAAAGATTCTGCTCCCACAGAAAAAAAAACCGGTGCATCGACGTGTATAGGAAATCCAATCCCGAGTCAAAATTTCGATCCCGGGATTTCGGGATTTCAATAGACAGTCCCGAAATCCCGGGACTGGGATTTTCAATATTTTAAGAAATTAAATTGATAAATTTGATCAAATTTGTATGTTTTTAGGACCCAAAAATGTGTTTTCTTGAAAATATTGTTTATTTAAAACGTGCTATAAATTAAATAAAGGACACGATGGGATAAATTATTACTTTTTTCTTTCCGGCACTTAATACTAATGAAAAAATGAAGCTCGACCCTCAAACAATTCTGTGAGCACATGCTCTCATACATACTGCGAGTCTCTTTCTTCAACTTTGCAGAATAACATACGAAAGCAATAAATCAGGCTCATTTTACAGAACGCACTCATTTCACATTTCGGTTTGTTAATATTATTTTGTTTACAAGATTTTAGTATATTTCTGTCAATTGACATAAACGGACGCTATACCACTTTCTAATTTTTATACTTATATAATAATAAGAAAACTTAGCTTACTTTAATTTTCATGTATTTTTTAGCAGCGACTATAATATTTTATTTTTCATTTTAATATAAAATTTTGTGTTGTGATGGTTTGTATTGTATTGTGCAATAATTATAAGTTAAAATTAAAATAAAACAATTATATAAATCATATAAATTTTTCAGCGTATTATGTATATGCATACTTACATAGTTATATACATAATAGTGTTTTTAAAGTTAAAAATGATAATTACCGATAGAAATTTATTATTAATTTGATTTATTTTTACACTTTTAAAATTATTCAAAAATATTTGCCAATTTCTTTCACGCTACGATACAATAAAAATTGAATAGAATCCTCTGCAAAAATATACAGTTTGAGAGCAATTGATTCTCACTCCTATTACTCTGAGAATTGACATGAATGCAGATAAGATGAAGGAATAATAATTGTGTGTGTGGAGGGAGAAGAAGGATGCGCGCGCAACACGGCGCTTGAGTTCCGCTGAGGAGAGAGGCGAAGGGGGAGACAGTCGTTCTTCGGGGCGGGTGCTGAGCGCACGCATCCCTTTCTGCATAGGAATATTACATATATAAACTAAGGTTTCTTTGTTGGTTACGTATGCTTTCGAATGGTGGCTCACAACAGTTGTCATCAAAAGGTGGTTTGCGAGTCGTTTTGACAAAAGTGCATTTGATGTGGTGACACTTGGGGTTTCAATACAAACAGCGACATTTTAGATTGTGTTCTTACTCAAAAGTGGTGTAGCAATCCAATAGCATTTCGATATTAGACAATAGATATCACACGCGTTTTCTTTTCTTTTATCAAGTGAATTTGGAATAGTTGACGAAATAAACATGCCACCCATAAAACAAGCGATCGGTCAATCTATAATTCGAGTGCGAAAGACAAAGTTAGCACGAGCTAAAGAAATAGACCAGCAAAAGGGAGCAAGACAGGAAGCCGAACGAATACGCAAGGCTCAGGCGCGTTTGTCTGAGACAGACGAGAAACGGGAAGCCCAACGAGTACGCTATGCTCTACGCTGTTTGTCTGAAACAAACGAGCAACGGGAAGCAAGACTGAAATCCGGACGAGAACGCAAGCTTCAGATCCGTTTGTCTGAAACAATCGAGCAACGGGAAGCAAGACGGAAACTCCAACGAGCATACAATGCTCGATTTCGTTTGTCTAAAACAGTCGAACAACGGGCAGCAAGACTAGAAACCAATGGAGTGCGTAGAAATGAGAGCCGTTTGTGTGAAACAGACGAGCAACGGGAAGCAAGACTGAAAGCCGGACGAGAACGCGTGGTTCAGATCCGTTTGTCTGAAACAGACGAGCAACGGGAAGCAAGACTGAAAGCCAGACGAGAACGCATGGTTCAGGTCCGTTTGTCTGAAACAATCGAGCAACGAGAAGCAAGACGGAAACTCCAACGAGCATACAATGCTCGATTTCGTTTGTCTAAAACAGTCGAACAACGGGCAGCAAGACTAGAAACCAATGGAGTGCGTAGAAATGAGAGCCGTTTGTGTGAAACAGACGAGGAACGGGAAGCAAAACTGGAAGCCGAACGAGTACGCCGCGCTCATGCCCGTTCGTCTGGAACAAACGAACAACTGGAAACAAGTCTGAAAGACAAACGAGAACGCACGGTTCAGGTCCGTTTGCCTGAAACATTCGAGCAACGGGCAGTGAGACTAGAAACCAAAAGAGTAAGCAGAGAAAAGTGCCGTTTGTTTGAAACAGACGAGAAACGGAAAGTAAGACAGGAAGCCGCTCGAGCTCGCCACGCTCTGATCCGTTTGACTGAAACAGTCGACCAAAGGGAAGCAAGACTGGAAGCCAAACGAGTACGCTACGCTCATGCCCGTTTGCGTAAAACAGTCATGATACGGAAAGCAACACTAGAATCCAATCAAATAGGCCAGGCTCAAGGCCGTTTTTCTGCAGGAGTCGAGCAACGGGCAGCAAAACTGGAAGTTAATCGATTACACAAGATTCAGGCCCGATTGTTTGAAACAGAGGAGTAACGAGAAGCAAGATTGGAAACGGGCAGAATTGAGCAATGGGATCAACCTTCTGATTTATTATAGAATACATACGACGGAAAAACAAAAAAGCAACTTGAATAAACGAAATTAAAATATAAACACTTTCTTTGAGTGGTATTGCAACACATGCCAGATACTCGCTACTGCATTATAAAAGTTTTCTTGCTCACTTTTTTCAGGAAATATTTGCTCTACACAAAGTCACGAAAGATGAATACGTTAATGCATGAGCCTTACATGCATGCGACAGGTTTGAGTATAGCGACGGCCAGCGCCGCCGGATTCAGGATTTCGCAACCCAAGAATCCTTTTTTGTAACAATAAATGCTTTTTTGGCTTTATTTTTAGTATGTACTACTGATCTTCATAAAAAAAATTCTTCAGCTACCTCAGCCTCTTTTTGACTGATTTGGTGTATCTGTGAACTGTTCTAGCTTATTTAGAAGATTCGGAGCCTCGGCGGTTGGCAAGCCGTATACGTTCTTCGTTGGGCATCTCCATGAATATTATTACATGTGTTGCCGTGGAGGCGTAATTAAATAATTAATCTATTAAAAATATAGTGTACATGCGGCGAAATCCATGGGATTCCGCCGTTGGCAAATTCATACGGGCAAGAAACACGTGGCTTCCAGATGATGCGCGTTCAAAGTCCAGTAATTAAGGGCTGAACCGATGCCAGCCGGTCGGGTGTAGATAAGGACGCTGGCGTCGGTTGCAGAGATAAGAAAGGGGCCTTGGCTTCACTTGCCAGGTAGAATCGAGACCCTCTGCAGATATTAGTTCCGTCGACCGACCAACATCTCTTCGGAGACTTGGTCCGTAGAAGCCTCCGCGTGTCCGCACTTCGTCTGACTTACTAAATCACACGCCATTGCCATCCACGACTGTTGCGCTCCGCATTTTGTACGAATAAATGCGTTGAGCCGACATACAATCTTTGCTTCGTCGTCTCCTTCCACGATCTTCGTCGACAGACATCCCCATCCCTTAAATATCCTGACGTAATATCCGTAGTTCACCGACGCCGTCCTCGTGCTCCAAACAGTGAGCGTAGCTAGGTAACCAAGGGCCCTGGGGCAAATTAAAAAATGGGGCCCCACTGCTATGTAAACTGATTAGGTTTTATCAAATAAAAATATGAAATATACAAATACTTTTAAAATGCTAAGCTACTTAACGCTTTCGCGCGCGCACATCGTCAATCCCTTCGTCGCTGCTGCACATGAGTGCAAATAAACCTCGCTCAACCTAAACCTCGCGCCGGATTAGTCCTATGCCTACCGCGCTCCCAGACACAAAAACAAACCATTTACAAAACATGGATCCAAAACATAGAGGAAGGTTATTTGACAACGAACCTAGAGGAACCAAAATTGATGCCAGTGCACTTAAATTGATGATTCCATTTCTCCACAAAGGTCATCATGTTTTTATGGACAATTTTTATAATAATATATCATTATCTACTAAATTATTAGAAAAAAATACGCATACAACAGGGACATTACTTGCAAATAGAAAAGGAAATCCAGTAGAAATAACAAAGAAGAAAATTAAAAAGGGAGAACACATATGGCTAAGAAAAAATAATATATACAAAATGGCACGATACTAGAGATGTATAAAGCATCACAACCAAATATCACTTGCAACTCATCGAAAAAAGAATAGATATGGAGTCGTAAAAATAATAATAATAATAACCTTTATTTGATAAAATATTTTACATAAATAAATGCATCTAGCCTATACATATTTATTCAAACTGCTTAAACTTAAGTTTTGGGATTGTATCCCTTATCTTAATTGCAACATTTAAATCATAAAACTAAAATATAGCTACAGTTTGAAATGAAAACTAGAAGAAAACAGTTTGAAATTTCAAGAAGAGGTTGTGTCTCAATGATTCCGACTGATATGCTATTCGAATTGAAACGTGTACAGTTTCCAGTACGAGCACCGACAAAGAACAGAAACACACAGGGTATGCGTGCATGCTTCTCACACGGACAGCTGTATGTGGGCTGCTCACGCCCGAATCATTTCTTGCCAGACGGTACGCATCATGTGGAAAAGTATTGGGAATATAAAAGCACTACATTAGCACGGCATAAGCGTAATCTTTGGGACGAACGTAACAACAACATGGGGAGCCTCCTCTGACCCTAGCTGTGTGATTGATCCCCCTATTTGGGAGCATGCCAGCCCGCTCCCAAAGTGCACAGCATAGTGCAAAACCATGAAATTAAAATTCCATATCAGCAAGGACACGCTCCTTCTCTACTTCTTGCGATCACTTGAGCTCTGAGCTTTGGGGGAAGCTAGCTAAATATTCTAATTTTACTTTGACATTCGTAGGCTAGGAAAAATATATAGATGAAAACTGCTTAAAAATTAAATAGATGAAAATAATTATATAGATATATGTTGTATAGGGTAGGAAAGAGTTTTGAGTCTCACTTGCGGCCCAGAAAAAAGGGTGCGAACCCACTCATCGCTACCGGTCGCAAGGAAGGGTCTCTACGTCCCGACGGAGATCGTAGAAAGTCTCGGGGATGTGTTTTCCTGCAACACTTTTACAAAAGGCTTTTAATGCCTTAAAATTAGAGGGAGTGGCCACAAGGTTTCCGTGTCCAACCGGACTGAATTTCGGATCACTGACATAACGAAGGAACACCTCGCGACCGGACGCCATGCCCGAAAATGTCCACAGAACATGGTCTGCGTTCATGAACGGATCTCCGCATGGACACTACGATGTTGTTGAAAGCCCAAATCCTAACCAACGAGGCCCTAAATCGCCCGTGTCCTGTGAGGAACTGAGACGTCCAGTGATCCAGAACGACCTGTCGACATCTCAGGCGGTGCCTAACCGAGAGGAAGAAAGTGAGAGGTGGCGGCCTGACGACCGATGCAGACCACCTCTCCTGCCATCTAAATAAAGCCGAAGCTTGACGCGACGACGGAGATCACCGAGCGCGTCTAAGGCACCCGCCTCTATCTGGATTTCTCTGAATCTTTGGGACGGGAGAAAATATAGGAAGATATTTTTTACTGTCCAACATAAAGAACAAAGTAAAAAATGAAATTCAGGGAACTGAATTCACTTTATATCTTTAACCGTGTCATGAGTACTCACGGAAATATCCGTTTTGACCTTCACTATTCAGAAAGGGCACTCTTGTGCATTGAAGCTCCGAGGCGGACAGAGACAGAGAGAACTTAGCGTAATTCGGGAGACTGAGACGGATAGCTTCTTTATATAAATCGCATGATTGTATAGATCGTTAAGTTGTTGATCTACAAGACTTTGGGTTTAAAAATATTTTTTTTTTGACACAATTATAATATAAATAAAAAAACTATTTGCAAAAAAAATTACGTAAATTTGCCAGTTGTTGTTAAAAAAAGAGTTTGAATGTTGATGAAATATCATTACAAAATAAAATTTAATTTGTATTTTAAAATAATTAAATTACCACAAATAAATACGATTTTAACGACATCTTTTAGATTTTGATATAATAATGTGGCGAAAATGAACTCGAATAGGATTCTGTTGAAAATGGTTTAATACTTGGCTATTTATCCTTTAACCTTAGAATACAAATCTTATTTAAAACCATATTTGCATAATAAAAAGTTACAAGTATGTAACAAAAATAAGTAATGCAGGATTGACTAGGACTTGTTTGTTCGATTGATTGACTGAATTCACTCGAAACCACAAAGCTCTTACTTAGTCAACGTACACGTTGAAACGACATACATTTGTAATCTAAGGTTAAGTTTTGTGCTAAATAAACAAACAAAATTTGGGAAAAAGTAATTTATTGTTGGTAAGTATTATACAATTAACAAAATTGACCATTAAAATATTGTTTTCAGTAGAAGTAAGGTTTTTTTGTAACAAAAACTTGTACTTTGCCGTCACATTTTCAAATACATTCATATTATATGATTCAAAATACTAACTAAAAATTATCTCACATTCGATTGTTTGGACAGATTGTAAGCTTCTTCTTCTGCGGCAAACACTGGATAAGAAATAGGTAACAGAAAGGGGGATATTTCAGATATTTTGGTACAAAAAAATGTTGAATGTTTTCATATGAAAGCAATGTTTCTCATCAGTATGTGGTGGGTAACATTTAATTTTGTAGCAAACTAAGGATGGAAGATCAAAGATTGAACAAATTAGAATAAATTGAGAATAACGATTCTATAAAGTTTATTTTTAACAGTCTTGAAATGTGCTTGGGAAATTTAAATTTGTGTCAGGCGAATATTGTATGAAAAAGGATAAATTATTATATATTTCATAGTTAGCTTTAAAATATATTTACCTAATCTTCGTGTGCTCAGCGTACGGTGTCCATTTTAATCATTTTAATTAACCATATTAAAAACAGTTCGCTGGTTAGTCATTAAAGCGGTATAGTTGCTTTAAAATATTAATTTAATTAAAACAATAACTTTAGGAATCCCAAGACCTTCTTTTATTTCGTGTACAGTAATATAACTTAACTTAATTTTATTTTGTTCTATATTCTTATGAAATCCAATTAAACGGTCAATAAAAAAGTGGCCTGAACAACTTTCTTAGAGCGATTTTGTGAAGAGCAAATGTTTCCTAAAAAAAGTGAGCAATATAAAGCTTTTATAATGCAGTAACGAGCATTTACTAATAAATCAGATTGTTGCTCTTATTGCTTGAGCAGAGCTTATTCGAACGGTTTTCAATCTTGCTTCTCATTACTCGTTTGTTTCATACAAACGGGCCTGAACGCTGCTTGCTCGTTCGGTTTCCCGTCTTGCTTCCCATTGCTGGACTGTTTCAGACAAACGGGTTTGAGCGACGCGTACTCGTTGGGCTTCTAGTCTTGCTTCCCGTTGTTCGACTGTTTCGGACAAACGGGCCTCAGCCTGGCGTACTCGATTGGCTTCCAGTCTTGCTTCCCGTTGCTCGACTGTTTCAGACAAACGGGCCTGTACCTTGCGTAATCGATTGGCTTCCAGTCTTGCTTCTCGTCGTTTTTCTGTTTCAGATGAACGGGCTTGATTCCTGCGTACTCGATCGATTTCCAGTCTAGTCTCCCGTCGCTTATTTGTTTCAGACGAACGGGCCTGATTCCTGCGTACTCTTTCTGCTTCCAGTCTTGCTTTCCATTGCTCTTCCGTTTCAGACGAACGTGCCTGAGCGCGGCGTATTCGATTGACTTCCAGTCTTGCTTCTCGTTCCTCGTCTGTTTCAGATACGCGGGCCTGAACGCGGCGTACTCGATTGGCTTCCTGTCTTGCTTCCCGTTGTTCATCCGTTTCAGACGAAAGGGCAGTGAGCCCTGCGTACTCGTTCGGCATCCAGTCTTGCTTCCCGTTGCTCCTCTGTTTCAGACACACGGATCTGAGCGACGCGCACTCGACTGGCTTCCAGTCTCGCTTCCCGTTGCTCGTCTGTTTCAGACGAACGGGCCTGAGTCCTGCGTACTCGTTCGGCTTCTAGTCTTGCTACCCGTTGCTCGTCTGTTTCAGACGAACGGGCCTGAGCCCTGCGAACTCGTTCGGCTTCTATTCTTGCTTCCCGTTCCTCTTCTGTTTCAAACGAACGGATTGCAGTTCGGCGTACTCGAGCCTTTTCCAGTCTTGCTTCCCATTGCTGGACTGTTTCAGACAAACGGGCCTGAACGCTGCGTGCTCGTTCGGTTTCCCGTCTTGCTTCCCATTGCTGGACTGTTTCAGACAAACGGGTTTGAGCGACGCGTACTCGTTGGGCTTTCAGTCTTGCTTGCCGTTGCTCGACTGTTTCAGACGAACGGGCCTGAGCAACGCGTATTCTATCGGCTTCTAGTCTTGCTTCCCGTTGCTCGTCTGTTTCTTTAGCTCGTGCTAACTTTATCTTTCGTGCTTGAATTGTAGATTTACCGATCCGCTGTTTTTTGGGTGGCATGATTGACAACTGTTGCAAAATCACTTGGAAACAGAAAAGAAAACGTGTGTGATATCTATTATCTAATCTTATCTAACACCACTTTTTAATAAAAACAAACTGAAATGTCGCTGTTTGTTTTGAATAGATTGTATTGTGTGATGCGTATGTGCACTCACACACCGAAAACACGCCAAGTGTCGCTACATCAAATACACATTTGTCGAAACGACTCGCGAGCCACCTTTTGATGACCACTGTGGTGAGCCACCACTCGAAAGCATACGTAACCAACAAAGAAACGTTAATTTTCATATGTATATCGATTAGCCGATAAGCGTTCCAATATAGAAAAGCATGCGTGCGCTCACCACCCGCATCGAAGAGTGACTGCCTCCCCCTCTCCACCTCTCCTCTGAGTGGAGCTCAACCGCCGTATTGCGCGCGCATCCTTCTTCTCCCTCGCCCCCTAACCTCTCTATTGCGCGCGCATCCTTCCTCTCCCTGACCCCGCGGCCCTCCAGACCAACGTAGTGCACACGTTAAACCAGCGGCTCCTAACCTTTTTAGTCAGGTTACCCCTATAGCCTAGGCAGGGAGACTGATTTTACCCCCCTTTAAAATTGTTGACCAACATATACATACAATTATCAATAAATTACACAAAACTATACGAAATTACAATTTTAACACACTTCCTTGGTTAATGACAGATGTTTTGTATTTGTAAGTTTTTTTAATGTTAGGTTTAGTTTCACTCAATGCACATTCTTAGAGGTGTCAGCTATAATAGTATATTTAGCACCCTTTTTTCGCCAAAATGTACAAGGGTCATAGTTTTAAAATCCTACTTCTCTGAAAGTGCTATTCTCGGGTAGTTCGAGAAATTCTACTTTGGCTGACACATCTTCGTCTTTAAAAATTTCATCATTAGTCCTGATGGTCCTGGTTCTGGTCCTGGTGAATGGTCCTGATATCTAAGAATTAATCTGAAGACTGTCCATTTCCGGGAAATATTGCTTCAGTGAGTCTATTACTGCGGATAAATGGTGAATCACAGAAATTTCAAACGTGATTTTTTCAGATTTGTAATTTTTTAATTGCTCACACAGTTGTGTAAACATCGATATATCGTCAACTTGAACTTTGCGTTTGTAAAGTTCCAATCTATGCAGAAAACTTGCAACTTTATCCTGTGCTGTCAAGATATTGATCATATTCCCTTGTCATCAGACTGTTAATTTCACTGAAAAAATCAGCAAGATACTTCAGTATTTTGATGAATAATTTATCTTTTATTTTTGAGTACAACTTTATTTCTTTTTGTTTTCTGGTTTTCGCGAAACAATTCAATTTCCTCACGGAGCTCATAAACCCTGTTTAAAATTCTCCCTCTCGACAGCCAGGTTACCTTTGTGTGGTACAAAAGATCATTGAATTTGGTTCCAACTTCACCGCACAAAACTTGTGTTGATGATTCACATGTGATATGATTCACAATTTTTACTACATCACTCAACGCGCTTAGTAAATCCGAAGGAAGCTTCTTAACAGTCAAATCGTATCATACAGTGATAAGACAAAACTTCAGGAGCAAATTTTTAAACGACTGTTCGAAATCCAGAACGTATTCCCATCACAGAAGGCTGTACAAACGCTAACTAGCTTTGACAAGTCCAGTCCTTTTTCCAAAAATAGCACACTGATGCCTTTCTATATTCCTGTTAACAATATTCGTGAAACTCCATTATAGAAATGCTTCTTTATACAAGCGCTTTTTTCCAGAAGTAGAAGTAATTTCACTTCAAATACTGTTACAAATGCGAAATGTGCAAATTAGTGCTCGAGTAAATTGAAATTGAATCGTCTCCGTGTGCCTTCATCCCTCTACTTGCGAAAAGGATTGCTAGAAAGGGATTAGAACGCAAAAGACTTTTTGGAAGAGAGCGCAAGCCGCATGACGCTCATCTGTCATTTTATTATTATATCCACATACCAAAAATTAATAGCGTCATTACTCCCGCAGAATAGCCGTTTTACCCCTCGGGGGGTAATAACCCTCCGGTAGGAACCGCTGTGGTAAACCATACACCGATACAGGTGTGACGCGGTCAAATAAAACAATATCCAGCGCCTATCGCCTACTTATGTCGCCAGACACCTAAAACCAGACATTAATATTTCTATTCCAGGATTCATTTGTCGTCGTGCTGACAGAATAAATAGAATCGAGGGAGGAGTGGCGAAATTGTTTATTCCACCATCAGAACTCCATGCAATCAATTCATAACCATAGATGAAACATGGATCCATTTCTTTACATGTGAGATAAAGGGACATGGGGACCCTCCTCTGCAAAACCAAAATATAATATCCATGTCCGCAAGGACATGCTTATTCTCAACTTCGAGTGGATACTTGCGCTCTGGACGCGGCGGAGAAATTAGCTAGATTTTGTAACTTAAAACTAAAAAAACTAGCTAAGATAGTAGCATAAATTAGTAAAATAGTTTTTATGTAAAATATATAGTTTTTATGGATGAGAGGAAGACTAGACTCGTTCGCGATCACATTTGGCGTGATCGTACAAATCGTATACAATGCCGCAAAAAACCCTAAAAGAAGACGGAGTGGCCATAAGGTATGTATGCACAATCAGTCCGCTTTTCGGACCGCTGACGCTATGAATGAATACCTCGCGATCGAACGCCATACCCGAACATCTCTATAGAACGATTACGAACTCTCATTACAAAACGAAGTTGTCCGAAAAAAAGACTGATCGAGTGGGTTGTTTAAATTTTACAATCGGTTGAAAACATTTTTGTCTTGACCTATTTAGAGCACTATTTGACCAAGAAATGTTTGTTTATTAGAAAAATTAATTCACAAGGATTGGATTGAGGTCCGTTAAAAAAGAGTTTATTCAAGAGGGCGTCCGCGAAAAAAATTGCTCCAGAGGGGGTCCGCGAAATAAATTTTGTTCAAGAGGGGGTCCAGGGACTACATAAGTTTAAGAAGCGCTGCTCTAATATATAAAAATCAATGTTTGTTTATCCGTATATAATACGCTGCCATACCGTTCATTCGATTGCGATAAAACTTTGCCAACTTATTCTTCGCACTTTCTCAAATAATATACGTATAGTACAATTAACTTATAGTAGATCTCACATATAAAAATCAATGTTAGTTAGTTTTTTCATATTTATAATAAAACAAACAAAATAAAATAAATTTCTATCATTAAGCAAGATAACTCTTTCAAATTTCAAACAATATTTTTAGAATACTTCTGTGACAGCAACGCGCCAACTGTTTATAGTATTATATAAACAGACAGTCAAACAGTGTTGATTTTTGTAAAGTAGAATGGTCAAGTAAAATATAAACCATTTACTACTCTCGACTGGGTCGGTATTTCTACTGTCCTTTCAGACTATTTTCAGGCAAAACCCGCTTTATTTTAGGCGATTTAAAGGAAAGATAGGAGAAGGTGATTATATTTTGCATAAGAAAAGCTCAATGCGATCAATCCTTCTATAGCGTCGAGATAGGGACGGCGTCATAAAAACAACGCTATTGAAAGTTAGGCCATAAAAATTTTGACACCGCAAGCGCTATAGGGAAAAAATCTATAGAAGGGGATGCTATAGGAAGGTTGACTGTGATTTTCAGCAATTTATAGCGAAATTGATTCGGATCAGCTGCTGTTTATCAATGACGATGGTGAAAAAGAAGAGTGCCATGGATACATTTAAAGCGATAATTTTATTAATAAATAGTTTACGTCAATAAATTACATCCTTATTAAATGCTTATTAATACTCCGGCTTAATTAAACATAATAAAGTGACGTTCTTTGATTTGCAGGACTAGTAATCGTGGAAATGGCTTGGAAAAATATATGATATTTTTAGAAGCATTTCCTGTGGACGATGGAAGGACCGGATTCGTCGTATTCCTGTTTGGAGATCCACATCTGCTGGAAGGTGGACAGCGAGGCGAGGATGGAGCCTCCGATCCAGACTGAGTACTTCCTCTCCGGAGGAGCGATGATCTTGATCTTCATCGTCGGCGGGGCGAGAGACGTGATCTCTTTCTGCATGCGGTCGGCGATTCCGGGGTACATGGTGGTGCCTCCGGAGAGGACGGTGTTGGCGTACAGGTCCTTGCGGATGTCCACGTCGCATTTCATGATCGACTGGTAAGTCGTCTCGTGGATGCCGTTGTTTTCCATTCCCAGGAACGAAGGCTGGAAGAGGGCTTCCGGACAGCGGAATCTCTCATTGGCGATGGTGATGACCTGTCCGTCGGGGAGTTCGTAGCTCTTCTCCAGCGAACTGCTGGCGGACGCCGTCTTCATCTCCTGGTCAAAGTCGAGGGCGACGTAGCAGAGCTTCTCTTTCATATCGCGGACGATCTCTCTCTCGGCCGTCGTCGTGAAAGTGTAGGCTCTCTCCGTCAATATCTTCATGAGGTAGTCTGTGAGATCTCTTCCTGCCAGGTCCAGTCTGTAAATGGCATGAGGAAGGGCGTATCCTTCGTATATGGGAACCGTGTGAGATACGCCATCCCCGGAATCGAGGACGATTCCCGTAGTTCGACCGGACGCATAGAGGGATAAGACCGCCTGGATGGCCACATACATGGCTGGAGTGTTGAACGTCTCGAACATGATCGACGTCATCTTCTCTCTGAAAACAAAAGCGACCTGTGAAACTGAAAATTCAGAAGTTCGCATCTAAGGGGAGATCGCATACCTGTTGGCTTTCGGGTTGAGGGGAGCTTCCGTCAGCAAAACGGGATGTTCTTCGGGAGCGACTCTGAGCTCGTTGTAGAAGGTGTGATGCCAGATCTTCTCCATGTCGTCCCAGTTGGTGACGATGCCGTGTTCGATGGGGTATTTCAAGGTAAGGATACCTCTCTTGCTCTGGGCTTCGTCACCGACGTAGGAGTCCTTCTGGCCCATTCCCACCATGACGCCCTGATGGCGAGGTCTTCCCACGATCGAAGGGAAGACCGCTCGGGGGGCATCGTCTCCTGCGAATCCGGCTTTGCACATGCCGGAGCCGTTGTCGACTACGAGGGCGGCTACTTCTTCGTCGCACATTTTGATTGGGATCTAAAATATCAATTATCAACAATCGTACAGAATATATTTCTTCTAAGTGTTCCAAAGGAAAGGCGATGCTGATACCAATAGCTGTTTTATCAATTTTCGAAGTCCTTGGCGTTATTTAAGTGGACCCAATTGATATGCGCGGTTTCTTATTACGATTTTACCATTACGCGGTGTCAGGGCAGTGAATGGCCTAATTTACCAGTTGAAAGTTTATATTTCAATCACGATTTCTACATGCCACGTAAAAGTGAAACCGTCTATTTCAAAGGAAAAAGCATAAATTTCATAAATACAGTGAATTACGCTAAACAATAAAAACATGCTTTTCTGGTTTATTACTATATTTTTAAACCTCAAAAATCTTATTGAAGTAACATTTTTAAAATTGAGCTTCATTTTGGCATATTTTAAGTACACTTTTAGGTCTACGCATCTCATAATTGATTAATGCATTTTATAAAATAATTTGGGATTATTGTCCAGTAGCTGGGGAACCACCAAAAAAAAAGCGTCTTCGAAGAGGAAGTTTCTTTTATTTCAAATTAAAAATTATGATGATGCTATTGATTAATTAGCATTAATATGAATCACGCGAATATAAAAAAAAAAGTTGAAAGCAATGCAAAAATGATAATTCAGCAGTAATTAAAAACCATATCGATCAAAATCATGAGCCGCAAACGACATAAATGCATGATTCAAGCAATTCAACAACCTCATTTAATGTTAATTAAATGGATTAATACCCATTTTATTCTAAAAATAACACAGATATCTACTTTGTATCCGATTTGCGCGGTACTCGCTTTACGCGATAGCTTCGAAGTGGCACAACGTTGTTAAATTTCAGCTCAGGCGCATAACAATCAGTCGTCGATAGCAACGATTCGGCACATTTCGATATTGTAAATACGCGATTTTTGACAAAGCGCGCAAACGGAGGTACAATTGCACATCGAAGAAGAGCCCACTTTCTAATCGGAATTGATTAAACACACGTCTTGCACAGATTATATGAGAAAACTCACTGTATGAGATGACAAGACACGACAGTCGAATGCGGCTGTGGAGCAGACAATGTTCGAATATCTCAGTAAATGTATTTTATAAATCCGCGCAAACCTCTCCCACCTCCCCCGACGGGCTTCTGCTCAATTGCCCATATATGGAGATGCACTCACTGGAACCGAGCTCGTCTTTCCATCCATCCATCCATCAAATACCTCTAATACATATATTCAGCTAATCCATTCAAAATCTCAATATATTAGGAAAGCCACATGAAGATTCGGAATTTCAATCTTATGCCCTTCCTTTGAAATACACGCTTTCACTTTTGCGGGGCATATATCATAGAAATCGTGGTTGAAATATCAACTTTCAATTGATAAATTAGGCCGTTCACTGTCCTAATGCCGCGTAATAGTGAAATCGTAATAGGATACCGCGCATATCGAGGGCCGAATTTATCTCAAGCTGAACAACTAATTTATGGGGCCTCAAACCTAAATTGTGCCAAACTAAATGCTAAATCCTCCACTGCAACGTAACGCAAGTTTTGATCTAAATAAATCATTATTTTATGCAGTTGGTTTAAAGAAAACTATTTCTGAGCTTTCAAAGTCACAAAAAATGTGCAAACGAATGAGAAATCTCAAATTCTAAATTCTTTAAACAAAAAATAACAACTATTTTTAACTTAATTTAATTTTTTCTAGTTTATACCCTTTCTAACGATATGCTACATGTCATGCAAATCATTCAATAAGTTGTTAAACTTAAAGAGGTACCAGTTTGCCGGCGTCAGGGTTAAGAAAATACTTTTTATGTTCAAGATGTTTTTATTAAATTTGTTTACAAGATTTGTTCAAATTGCCCACCTCTGTATGTACCCACGACACGACGTCCCTAGACGGAGAAATGCAGTGGTGTCAGATTTGAAGACCGTGTGAGCCACGGAATAGGGCCCGTCTCCAGACAAAGAAATTCATTGGTGTCAGGTCTGTAGATCATGCTAGCCACGGAATAGGGCTGCAAAAAAAAATCTAAACGACAGAGCTATCTGAATTGAAGGGATAAGCACCACCTTTGCAAAAATGAAAGAAGAAATGCTACTTCAAATAACTATAGTTAGTTTTAAAAATACATTGCAAAATCCCAAAACATTATTTCGTGCTATTACGATCACAGATTTAAAAATTATGACAATTTAAGTTTTGGGTATTTTTTCAAAATGTCGAAAAAAAAAATTATATTTCAACAACTCTGGCACTTAGGACATAGGGCCTATGTGTGAAACGTAGCAAGACTTCCCTAACTCCCAAAAAAATTATCGGTACATCAACAAAACATCTCAGTAAACTGGGCAACTCTTTGTCTCAGACGACCAATATTGTATGGTAAAGTATAAATTATTAATTCCTTCTTAAATCTTCTTCGTCCCGGATCACTGGATGCCCCAGTTCCTCACAGGATACGGGCGATTTAGGGCTTCGTTGCTTAGGTTTGGGCTTTCAACGATTTCGGCATGTCCATGCAGAGATCCGTTCATGGAAGCAGACAGCGAGGCGCTCTTTCGATGCGTCAATAGTCCGAAATTCGGACCGATTGGACACTCTCTCTAATTTTAAGGCATTTAGGGCTTATTATAAGAGTTTTGGGGGAAATTGTATTCCCCAGGCTTTCTACTATCTCCTCCGGGTCGTAAACTCTTCCCGGCAGCCTAGAGATTTTATTTTCATCGCCCCATACAATATATCTAAAAATTAATCTCTCTTTGTTTGTATGTAGTGCGCTGCCATGCCGTTCATAAGATTGCGATAAAACTTCGTCCACTTATTGATAAGGATTGCGCGAGTAATTTGTTTGTTCGTATTTTATGCGCTGCCATACTGTTCATTCGATTGCAATAAAACTTTGCCAACTTATTGTTTGCACTTTCTCAAATAATGCAGGTATAGTACAATTAACTTACAGTAGATCTTATATATAAAAATCAATTTTTGTATATATTTATAATAAAAACAACAACTTTATTCAAATTTCATTATTTCTATCATTCCTAATTAAACAAGATAGGTCTTTCAAATTTCCAAGAATATTTTTAGAATTATTACTTTTGTGGCAGCAGCGCGTTGGGTACCAGCTAGTATATTTATAATTATTCTTTCCTTATTTATGTATTTATTTAATGTCTATTTATTTATTCTAAGGACTTTGTGAGCGGGCTAGCATGGTCCCAAATAGCGAGATCAACGTATAGCTTGGGTCGCTGTTGTATAATCTTCCTGTGCTCAAACTTTATTATATAAAAAACAACATAAGTACTGCTTATTATTTTTATTAACAAATGCTTATAAAACTAAAAACTTACAATATGATTCAACATTTTTAAAATAGTCTCCCGCCTAGCTATATTTTAAATTAGGCGCCGCGTACTCTTCAGCTTAAATTATCCAGTCCCCTGATAAGAATTACTTTTTAGTTCTTAATTATATTTTGTGCCAATATCCAATTAAATAGTCCCCTGTATCATTCCAAAATGATAAGTGGGTGCCGCATGAATTGTCAGAAAAACTGAGATGCTCAGAGGTGTGTTCTTCATTGATGATTTTTAATTATAGACCCTTGTTTTTAAATCGCATCAGTATTTGTAATGAAGGATTGATTTTAAACAAAAAGAAGAGACCTAGGCTTTCGATTGAATGCCTAAAGGCTGGACAAATATGGCCATAATATATTATTCCTTCTTAAACGTCGTAATATCTAGCTATTGTTACATAGAATATGTAACGTAGAGTAAATACCGACCTTCTATCGGTATTACACCACTGTTGGCTCATATTAAGTAATTTAGTTTAAGCAAAATATTGTTTTAATCAAATAAATTGTTTTGTAAAAGGCGTTGTAGTTCTCATTTATGAACGAACTAATGTAAGTATAATTCCGGATCACAATCGAATTTTATAGTATCAGAATCTTATAGTAGATTGTCGGACAAAGAGATGAAAAATGGTCGCACATACATTTTTCAGTTAAACGGGAACATCATCCATATGTAAAATCATAAATGCATATCTAATAATAATACAACAGTTGCAAATAAATAATACATAAGCTATGCATTCCTTTCATCCAGGTTTATAAATAGTAGACTTTATATTAAGAATTTTATGAAACTCGTCTTTATATTTACAGGCTTCGATTCAATCCAAGGAAATGTTTCATTGATTTAATTACGATGCCTTGTGAATTAACGACAATGCAGTGTGTTTGACTTTCTGATTGTATCCCTGAAGTTCGAGACGAATATAATCAATGCGTCTGAAAATATAAATGCGTACATTTGGATGAAAGTATTTGTAATCCAGAGCAAAAATGGAAGCATTACATTTTGAATTAATAGCTAACTAAAATAACGCGTCGAATTCTGGAGCATATCTCGAGAAAGTGTTTGAGAAGACGGCGGCATATTAATTCAGCGAATATGTAAATCTATAAAATGTACATACAATCTGCTATTAATTTATTACAAATTAACATGTAAAAATTGTGCTGAATTAACAACCGACGCTGATTTTGTGCAGAATTTAAAGTAACCTTCAATTAACGGATGATTAATTGGAAAACGCTAAATCAAACTGAAAAAATTCTTATAACATTGGATAAATTAGCATTTTTATCGTTAATAAGGACATTATAAATCTCTTTTCTACTTTATTTTATTCATCCTATGCGTGCTGAAGGTTGTCGGTTAGTTACGTACGTCCAAATAGGTTTTAATATGGGCTTTTCAGTACATCAGCCGATATAATATTCACATTTTAAATTAGAATTTACTTCTTTTCTTACTGATGTGCATCTTCCATGATGTTAAATGTCTGTCCAAGTGCATATCGTCATTGAGTAAATCAGGAAACACGTCTCTTTTCTGATTTATGCAACACTTCTTGAGTTATTTTTAGATATTATCGATTTTATGCCGGAGTAGTTGAGATTCATCTTTGCATTCAACGTGGAATGTTCTATTTATCAGATATAATTTAAGTATGAAGAATTCAGTTGAAAAATGTATTTGTTCCACAGTCGCATATTGTTTGCGGGAGCCAAATTGTTGATCCATTACTTATGCTCAGGATCTGCTGAAATAATATATGCATGATGAATTTTAAAGACTGCATAAAAATCAGACTTGCGTGCATTCAAATGTATACAAGAACATTTTTATTACTGCAAATTTACCGACCGTCTTATAAAAAATTATATTATGATATAATTTAGATTTATAAATGTGAGCGTACCATATTGAATTATAATTTTAATACTCAATTGCCGATGGAATAGCCGTGTAAAATTTAGTTAACTGAGATGATTATTTTAATAGCAGCGACACCTATTAGAAGTGTCGACGATATTGAAATTAAACGCGAGTAGTATTCTGTTGAAAATGGTACGTTATTTGACTACATATCGTCGATGAAATAATTAAGATTCATCTGTGTGTTTAAATATATTTTTATAAAAAGCAACATCTTGTGGCGTCGGATTTAAATTCTTCGATATAAATTTATCATGTCTTTTGAATATAACCGTCCGTTGCCGTTATTAAATCCTATGCATATTTCTATATTACCGTCTCTCATATGAATGACTCGGTGTTGCGTGAGCGTTGAAGTCTCCGCGTTGAAATTCCACGCATAAGCGTTTGTAAATCAATCTGTAAAAGGTTGGATAACTCTTTAGATCGGTCTGATATCTTCGAGCCGTAGCATTCTTCAAAACTAATTTAAATAGTTCATGCAATTGAGTATTTTTGATAATTATTGTGGAAATCAAGCATCTCGTTTTAATGAATGATCTCGTTGATGGATTATATGCATTTTTTGAAAAGATGACAAATAGCATCATTGCAGTCGATAAATTTGCATGCAGTACAAAACTCACATGAACGGAGATGCATTCGCTCGAGACATGTGACAGTTGACATGACTCATTCGCCCATAGACAATCAAAAAATTGGTCCAAAGTGTGCAAAAAGTGAAGCATGCGCGCGCGCTCTATGGATCGAGCGCGTCGAAGTCTCCGGGATTGAATTAAATTTGAGGAGAGGAGGGACGTCCAAAAAAACAGCAGAGTAATTTTGTAATTTTTATGTTTTATTTCTTTTTTTCACTTCGAAAATATAAACGACCTAGGAGTATTAAGTCTCGTTTAGCTAGTCTGGAATATATATTTAAATAAGAAAGCTTTGGCGTGAGTGCAAACGCTCCCGGGAGCCGACGGAGGGGATCGAGTCCGGCGGCGGGTTCGGTTCCGATGCAAAACTCTTTACATTTTTAAATAATAAAATGTATTCAATAATATATAACCTTAGAAATTACAAGTAATGAGATTAAGCTTGAGCGGGCTCATCGGCTGACAGACGACGCGCCGTCGCGCTAACACAAACATAGCGCGGCAGTTCCTCAGCGGAGGGCGCGGCGGGGGCCTAGGGGAGGGGGCGAGGGTCGCGCCCTCTAGAAGCACTTCCTGTGCACGATGGAAGGACCGGATTCGTCGTATTCCTGTTTGGAGATCCACATCTGCTGGAAGGTGGACAGGGAGGCGAGGATGGAGCCTCCGATCCAGACGGAGTACTTCCTCTCCGGGGGAGCGATGATCTTGATCTTCATCGTCGACGGGGCGAGCGCGGTGATCTCCTTCTGCATGCGGTCGGCGATGCCCGGGTACATGGTGGTGCCTCCGGAGAGGACGGTGTTGGCGTACAGGTCCTTACGGATGTCCACGTCGCACTTCATGATCGAGTTGTAGGTGGTCTCGTGGATGCCGCAGGCTTCCATTCCCAAGAACGAGGGCTGGAAGAGGGCTTCGGGGCAGCGGAATCGCTCGTTTCCGATGGTGATGACCTGTCCGTCGGGGAGTTCGTAGCTCTTCTCGAGCGAGCTGCTGGAGGCGGCCGTGGCCATCTCCTGCTCGAAGTCGAGCGCGACGTAGCAGAGCTTCTCCTTGATGTCGCGGACGATTTCTCGCTCGGCGGTGGTGGTGAAAGAGTATCCTCGCTCGGTGAGGATCTTCATGAGGTAGTCGGTCAAGTCGCGACCGGCGAGATCCAACCGCAGGATCGCGTGGGGGAGGGCGTATCCCTCGTAGATGGGCACAGTGTGGGAGACGCCGTCTCCGGAATCCAAGACGATACCGGTGGTACGACCGGAAGCGTACAGCGAGAGCACGGCCTGGATGGCGACGTACATGGCGGGGGTGTTGAAAGTCTCGAACATGATCTGGGTCATCTTTTCCCTGCGGAAACGAAAAACACGGTGAGAAATCCGGCGATGCGATGCGAGCGACGGTAAAAAAGCGAGGGACGCGACCTACCTGTTAGCCTTGGGGTTGAGGGGGGCCTCCGTCAACAGGACGGGGTGCTCCTCCGGGGCGACGCGGAGCTCGTTGTAGAAAGTGTGATGCCAGATCTTTTCCATGTCGTCCCAGTTGGTGACGATGCCGTGTTCGATGGGGTATTTCAAAGTGAGGATACCTCTCTTGCTCTGGGCCTCGTCTCCGACGTACGAGTCCTTCTGGCCCATGCCGACCATGACGCCTTGATGGCGAGGCCTTCCCACGATCGAGGGGAAGACGGCCCTGGGGGCGTCGTCTCCTGCGAATCCGGCTTTGCACATGCCGGAGCCGTTGTCGACTACGAGGGCGGCTACTTCTTCGTCGCACATCTTGATCTAGATCTGCAAACAGACGAATCGTTGTGGGCAACTTTTCTAAAAAGGGGGCGTCGCCGCCCTTTAAGAAATTTATAATTCATACGAAGATTTGATCGTAAATATTCGGCAGCCGAAGGGCGCCATTTTATTAAAATTCCAAAACGCGAAACGCGCAAACCGCTGGCGTTATATCGCAAGTGTGCGATTCAAATCGAAGACCGCCATGTTTCGTTAACGACGCGCTATAAAAGTCGTTAGGATTCAAAACCGGCGGCGATCGGAGGGGACGCCGAGTCCGGAGGGCGCGGGGGCTCGGATCGATCCTCGAGCCGGCCGGCGAACAAAGGCACTGTCGTGTTCTAGAAATTTCACTGAGGGCGGCGGCACCCCTTTCGTCGTCTCGAGAGGCGAGTCCGATCGTTTCACTCGACACTGGATGGCTTTCACTGCGGGATGTTCACACTTTGCACTCGGAGGGCGCTTACCGGTTGGATTCGAGGAGGAGAACGGAAATGCCTCAGATGCGCTCGTCGGCTCTGCTTGCGGCTGAATGCGGGTGTGGGCGCCGCGCGCGACTATAAAGCGGCCCCCCCTCCCGCGACTCTCGACATGCCCATATATGGAAGCGCACTGCACCGACACGCCCGACGAACGAGAGAGGGCGAGCGAGCAGACCGAGCGCTCCCGCCGTCGCCCGTCGGGAGGCTTCCCGCGAGGAGGCGAATTTCGAATTCGAAATTGGCGCCGCGCGGCCGGCCCGAGCGGCCCGACGCCGGCCGGCGGGCCTCTCGCGGATCTCCCGCGGGACCCGCCGGGAGGCTCGGGAAGTCCGCCCGCCGGGTTGCGGACGAGCCGTCGATAAAAATGCGATAGAAAACGAGGGAAATTATCCCGCACTCACCGGTCGTGTCCTGCCCGGAGAGCCTTCCGCGCGCGAATGAGCGCGCGTCGCCGGTCGCCCGCGGCGCCGGACGCTTCCTTCTCCCGCGGATTCGAATCGAACGGAAAACCGGGACTCCGGGTCCGCCGGGAACCTGGGGCGCTTCGCCGGGGCCCCGGGCCGTCTCGGGCGATGGCCTCGACCTCGAAATCGCGGCGCACAGTCACCCCGGTCAGGTTTGCGGGGCGCGGGGGGCCGGCCGCTCCCCTCGCCGCGCCTCTCCCCTTCGGCGAGACGCGAACCGTCATGGCCTTATATGGGCATAAAGAAAACCGAGAGCCGCGATTGGTCGAGCCCCGCTCGCCGCTCGCCGCCCGCCGCGCGCCCCGTCCTCGCCGCCGGTCGACCGCCGCGCCGGCGGAGCCTCGCTCGAGAGCCTCCGCCCGCGCCTCCGCCTCGGGACGATCCGCACGGAATCGTCTTCGATTCGAATTCGGAACGATCCAACAGAACGCTCCGATCCGTCGGATCCTTTGCGCCCGGCAACGTCGCTCGATCGCTCGCCTTCGATCCGGCATCCGAAATTCGATTCGCAGTTAGCGCAGGTCAAAAATGCGGAAGCGCCGTTTTATCGTGCGATAAGCTCCGCATGTCGTCGCATCCTCGACGTCACCCGACTTATCTCGGATCTGATCGATATCGATAGCGTCATCGCAGTGCGACGGCGATGCACGGACGATGCGAAAGGGCGGTGTTGCAGCGATCGATCGGTCGAAAGGGTGTACCGCATTTTCGAACAAAACCACCCCAGACTCTGCTTCTGAGGGGTTCTATTTATTATTCGACCTTAGAATCTGGCCTACCCTATCATTCGAATCGAATAAATCTAAGCAAGTCGCCCGGAAAGATCTCGTTTCAAATTCTCGTTTGGAACAAATCCATCGAGTATTACAGTCGGCTTCCTAACGTATGGATTTTTTCCATTCTTCCAATGTTATCAAAACATTTTTAATTTTACATCCGCGTTTCAGATATATCATTAGCTTCATTCTCTTCAGAATGCATTAAATCTGTTTCCTTGTCGGAAAGAATATTTTCCCATGATCGAAGCACTTTATTCCATGTATAGCATCCAACATCGTCATTTTTTTCTTGTAAATGATCTTCCTCGGCAAGATTTTTTATAAAAATATAAAAAATCTCCCTATCCATCCATGTCCCCTTTCTGGCTTTAAAAATCGATAGGAAGACTTTTCATTTCAGTTCAAATTGCGTCAAATGCCTCTCAAATGCTAAATCTGCCACTGTTTCTCAAAAAGGATTCGGAACATCTACTTGCGATCGCTTGCCCTATCTTCTTCAGCGTTTTGTAGCAAAATTGACTAGAATTTATCCGCTGTCGTCGACAGTCGAGCTTCATCACCACAGGCTTCCAGTCGCGGTCTCGCGCCTTCTTTCGTTTCCATATTTGCGAACGGCCCTCGAATCGATTTGAAAATGTCCGATGGAAAAACGAAAATGAAAACCGAAGAACGGCCGTTCCTATAATTCTGGTCGCTTGTCATCGTTCGTTCCGTTGTGCCCATATATAGACAAAAAGAAGGATTGCAAGCGTGTGATTCACTTTTCAACTAATCGGAGTCGACCGCATGCTTTCCTGTCGTTCGCCACCGTTAAAACATCGACCATATTCTACTTCTAGATAATGGGGCGATAATCGATAATAATGCTACAAGACCTAGACAGTTAAAATTACGTAGCTGTAATTTAGCACGCACAATCGGGGATTCCCCGATTAGATTGCTCAGTATTTCCTGATCAGAACTGATCTTATCAATGCTTCCACGCGGTCTGATAAGAAAGACGATTGTTACTGTTCCGTTTTTAGCCGCTGAGCGACTTGAAATACTTGAATCGAAAGGATTTCCAACGACTCACATTGTGCGACAAATAGGGTGAGGAATGACATAGCGATCGGATTCGATACAACGCGCACATGTTGTAGAAAATAGGGTACAAATGGGGAGGGAGAACATCTTTGTATTGCAAAGCACCCCAAAGAGTAACATTGCAAATTTTATTGTGCAACGCAAGTGTCAAAAAAATCGTTTCTTAGATCGTTCGAGCGATTCTTTCTCATTTGTTTTGTTATTGTAAATAGACAAAACGACAGTCTATATTTAAAACAATTATATACCTACAAGAAACTGTGTAGTAGCTGCTTATGACGAATATTATATGCACTTAATAATGCAATGCTTTGAAAGTTGCATCAATCAAGTTCGCGCACTACAACTTTAGCCACGTCTACCGAAGCCTTAACCACCTTGCATCGAATGTAGACGACATGTATTCAACAATAATCAATGTAAACTACTTGTGAACAAAAAGGCAGCTTTGTTGTTTTAATGCCTGCATAAAGCTTGGTAGATTGTAACGCTCCTGATTTACATTGTATAAACACTAATCGAAACGAAACGCTTTATAGAAATGGATGCAAAATTTCGGTCGTTACCTCCTTTGCTATAATGAAGTCTTGTAGGAAATTATCTCTCATTAAAGATGACCGCCTGGACTCCTACTCGTTTAAATTTACTGTTTCTACTATTATTACATCACATTCTGGTGAAAATTGTGAGATTATAACCGGATGCCTGTGCTGGGTTTCCGCAGATGTCCTAAGAATCGACGACAGGTGGTATTCGCTGAGTCAGATTTGAAGTAACTGCAGATTTAAGCGATGCATTATAATTCCAGCGTTCTTTCTGAATCAAACCTCATATAAAAATTCCAAGATTTCATATATTACATCCAACTAGTGTTGGCAAATACGTTTTTTTTTTTTTGCTAAGAATCAGCGTGGATGTCGACGCGATATGTCAACAATTCGCAATTGCTTTACAACGTGTGTTCCAAAAAAAGAAGAAAACGCTTACGCACATGTTCTGCCATTCTCATAATACGTACATATATGCTTAGCTTATGATATTTTTATGAATATCCGTATTTTTAATTCAAAAATATTTTTTAAAAAAATGATATTAACGCTTTTCCAGATGCATCTTAATTTTAACCAGAGCTTCAATAATTATTCTGGCAATGTCTTACTAACGTGACCCATCGCATAATTCAAAGGATTCAAGAAATGTTTGTTCGTCCTTTGAAATACACGGTTTTATTTTCACGCGTCATGTAGAAATCATGGTTGAAATACCAACCTTCAATTGAAAAACTAGGCCATTATCTGCCCTAATGGCGCTTTATAGCGAAATCGTAATAGGAAACCGTACATATGGAGGGCTGAACGAGAATTTATTCCAGCTTCAAAAAACCAAATTATTCCAGGGGAGCCTCAACCTTTTTGCTCACAACGTAACAAAAACAGCGTTGTACTGATGTTTTAATCGAGGATTTGGCGATGGTTCATAGCAATAATGCCGAGTTTTTGCATTAATTCGGGATGAAACATGGGTCCATCATTTTACATCTGAGAGAAAAGAACGTGGTTAACCTACACCGATCCGAAATGTTTATTGGTCCGCAGATTTTGTAGCTTAAAACAAAAAAACTAGCTAAGATAGATAAATAACGTTAGCTGTCTCATTTGGCGCGAGCCACTTATGTAAGTTAGCCTCTGAGGGAACTTCCATGATCGTACAGATCATAGAAAATGTAGTTAAAGGCCCTAAATGAGAACGGAATGGCCACAATGTCTGTGTGTCCAATCGGTCCGCTTTTCGAATCGCTGACGTGACAATTTTGGTGACAAATGAAGACATTTGGTGAAGCTTGAAATGTATACATTGTGTACACAACATGTGAGTGCATACTCATCAAATGGTTTCACCGACTTTTTTGTAGTCGAAATAACTCAAATCGCTATTTGAGGCTTACTAAGCTATCGATTGAGATTGAGAGATTCTGAAGACAATAATTTATCGACTGAGCATATAATTTGCAGATTTCAATAAGGGTGACACCAGCTGAAACAGCTTATTTGCTCATCGACCCACTCAAACCCCACGACTCTATTATAACCCCTCGATAACTACGTTTCGCAAGTATAAGGTGTCCTTATGTTCAATATTTATATTATATCAAATATTTCAAGTCAACAATGCCCTCTTTCAACATCAGGTCTGAGGGTAGATCTTTGGGCGTCGACGAGATCTATTGTGAGATTTGTGACCCATCCCCGGTTGTCGACATCGCTTCCGGTCTTTGTTTATGTATAGATAAAGCCTTCCCTTGCATATTTTATTAGAATGTTTCTTAGAACCGAAAGCCTTATAATGCCTCACAAGCTCACAAGACATACTCCAAATCGATAATCTGACGGCGACAATGCTGAGAATCGTGTATCGCCTGGATTTAAATTATTTCAATGGAATACTTAATCGGCATTAAAAAAATATTTTATGCGAGTGTTAAAAAATGTTTATTATTTTATTTATAATTTTTCACATCGCCGTACCTGAATGCGAATAACCCTGAGATCCGCTAGCTCGATTGTCGTGTTTGAATTTGATTTTATTGCTTTTTTTACGACAACTTTCATATGATACATACGTATTCGTCGGAATAACAGTATTCTAAGGCGAGAATAACTTTGTTGATATTTTATAATTGGTTTAATAAGAGCGCAATTTGACCCCGATCGATCGAATCGATCGAACGAATATGGTCGGATTGTTTGAGCTTACGACCCTAGTGCGTTCAAAACACATGATGCATCTGTCAAATGTAGCTGAAGTGCGTTTTAATATTATTGTTGGCTTCGAAATATTTGTTGTTTACATTTTGATGTCTGTCTTTTTTTCCGGACATTTATAGGAGTCTTCCGGAATTCCGGGAGTATTTTAGGCGATCTAAAAAAAACATAACCTAAAAATAGTATAACCGAACGCTTGACGTTTGACATTAGCATGGAATCGGAACTTAACGCATAAATTATCGACCATGTGCGAATAATTTGGAATGTCGACGATCATTTTATTAATTACTAATGTCGTTGTTGCATAATGGTTGTATCGAATGAAATCGATCCATTAATGAATTTCTATCCAAATAGGCCTATTTTATTTCCATAGAGTGGCGAATTTACGTATAGGCCCGCATCTTGGGCCTCAAAAAAAAAGGGGGCCGCATAAATTTTAAGGGGACTCAGAGAGTTTTTGATCCACCGCTTATTTCAAAGGATTAAATAAATAATCGTGGTTGAAATACCAATTTTCAATTGAAAAACGAGATCGTTCTCTTCTCTGTTGTGTAGCGTTATAGCGAAATCGTAATAGGATGCGCCGCATATATCGAAAGCCGATTGGACAGAATTTGTCCCAGGTTTTTTTTTGAGGTGGCTTTTAGCAATCCCTTTTATAGGACCTTTACCAATCATTTTGACATGGTTTTCATGGCGTATAAATATTTTTAAAAATGTGGTCGTCATACATAGATGTCTAATCCCTCTTTTCTTCGTTATCGTTATGTTCAGGTATGGCATCCGATTGCGAGCCGCTCATTCGTCATATCAGCGGTCCAAAAAGCGGACCGATTGAGCATACATACCTTATGGCCACTTCGTCTTCTTTTAGGGCATTTTGCAGCATTTTATATGATCTGTACAATCATAGAAGCAATGTAGCTTCTAGGCACATTTTATCACAGTAATTTTTTGCAACAGTAACAACCATTTATACGTTAGGTTGGGTATTTTTAGGACTATCTTTGTATATTATTTTAAAACATATATTATAATAGTATTTAATATATTGCATTTATAATAGTATTAGTTAATTTAAAAAAATAAATTGAATTTCTGGGGGAGGGGGGTGTTAAGCTAGATACTTGCCACGGGTGCTTCTTACCCTAGTTATGGTTCTGTGATTGAGTTATGAAGACGGACTACCCACAGGTACCAGGTTGAAAAATCAAATGATCCTGAGGGCCTCAAATTGAATAGGGCCTCTCAAGTGGCACTGCATAGAGAATTTTTCTCGTCGAAAGTGGATTTGTCGATGTTCTGAAATCTGCCTTGCCAACCAACAGCTGCTCTGAATGCAGGCGGCCGATTTGCGTAGAAAAAATGTCGTATGCCATTTCGCAGTGGGTTAACAGGTTCCTTGGAGTATTTTCGTAGTATTCTTGCGTCACCAGTATCTGGAGGTTGAAACAATTTATTTTGTACCGACAATGGGCATCCACTGTGGGAGACATCTCAGCGAAACGCTGATCGAACCCACGCGCTCTATAATGAGCCAATCTGTTATATGAGGATCGACCAAATTCTTCCTTCGATTGTATAACCGACGATGCTGCAGTTTTCTTTTCTTGACATTTTTTACAAAATGAATTATGCACGTCTGAATTACAATCGGTTTTTTTTTGCCTTTTCCCATCACTAGACGGTGTACACTAATGTTTACTATCTTCGAAAAAACTCATTAGCCAATCTCGCATATCATCCTACGTGTTTTTCCGTTTTCATCCGTCTATCCGGTCACGAGATTCTTCAGCCACTTGCAGAAATCTCCGATACCATTATATCGTAATATGGGCGTTTCTGTTCTGTTAGCGGTTACTGTTTTTAAAAAATACTATGATAGAAAGTGTCTAGACGCTACGTTGTTTCTGTAATCGTACAGATTATAGAAAATGTCATAAAAAAACTCTAAAAGAAGACGGAGTGGCCATAAGGTATGTATGCACAATCGGTCCACTTTTCGGACCGCTGACATGACGAACGAGCGCCTCATGATCGGATGCCATACCTGAACATATCTACAGAACGATTACAAACTCTCATTATGAAACGAAGTTGTCCGAAGAAGACTGATCGGGTGGGTTGTTTAAATTTTACAATCGATCGGAATTATTTTTGTCTTTATTTATTTTATACCGGGCTGCATTTTACGCCCCAAGTTCAGTTGCGCCCGTGGCGAGCGCCTGCTTTGCCACCCCTTTGTTACTACATCCTTATATAATTACATCTTTACAAAAAAAATCCGGACTACAGGGGGTCGGAGGCAGTACTCTATAGTCCGACAACGCCTTGCAAAACGTTTTTCGGATTACCGTAGGCCTACTGTATATCATTTGCTTCATTTTTTTCAAAATACATTAAATCGGTTTCCATGTCATCAAGTGTTATTGGTTTTACTACTGACCTTTACTTTTGTATATATACTATATATAGCATCCAAAAAAAAATTACAATCATAAGTTCATCGTTTGTTTTCAACACTTTACAGAGTACACTGTGCTTGTTTACAAGTGCACCGATTTTTTTGCAACGGTGAACGATTTATGTCACTTGCTCGGTTTTGTCCAGCCCGTCTACCTGCCCAAATTCTGGCGGGTAATTCCTGGACGTTCTTATTCTATTGTTATTTTTTCTTGTCTGGGAATCCGGATATTTGATCCTCGATATACCCGCACATCCGATAATAAATTTGCTTCAGATCCGAGCTCATCTTATGCTGGACCAGTTCAACTTTCTATCGCGAGATTGAATTCGTCATCCGATTCTGATGAGTCATTGTAAATTCTTTTAGCCTTTAAGTTAAATTCCAGGTCTCATGATTTAGTACTTGGCGCCCTGGGGCCCTCAAATCCCTGTCGGCCCTCGATTTGCGTGGACGAATACCTCTACAGCAGTAAGCAAAAACAACTCCAATTTCAAGTTTTTGTTGTTATGCTTCGAATATAGAAGATTTTTCACGATGAATTTCATCAAGATGGCTACCAGTTCAGCATCAACAACAGCGCGTTCTTCTTACTTTTTGTATGAATTCAAATTGTGACACAACGCAGCGAAAGCAGGTAGAAATATCAACAATGTGCATCGAGAAAGACCCAAAACAGTCGTTAGCGATGAAGATTCAAAAGCAATAGTGGAAGATAAGTCACATATAGCAGTTAGAGCATTCGCTTTAATAAAAATATTAAATATCTAGATAAGTGGGTGCCGCACGAACTGCAAACGACCAAAACATTGGAACTCGGAGATGTGTTCTTTGTTTATAATTTGTAATGATAAAACCGCATCAAAAATGGATGTTATACAACAACAGGCATTAGTGGATTTATCTATATGTGCAAAAGGCGCGCGCCTCGGGCCTCAAAAATTCTAGAGGCCTCATGCATTTTAGATGGCCTCAAATAGTTTGACTCACCGCATAATTCAAGGAAATCAGAAAATGTATGCTCTTCTCTTGAAATCATAATATGACAACCGCGTACATGTGCATGTTATGGCGTTTTAATCTCATCTACATATTCCGAACCTTCATGCGGTACACCCTAATAGTAATGCCGAACTTCTATTTTAATTGCTCATAATAGAAGTTCCAGCGGAGTGGGTCATTTGCATGATGATCGATTGGCCAATTTATTGTCGATGTATTATTTCCTTGGATTTTCTACGTAAAGCTGTAAATCAACTCGAGTTAATTCTACCCTTGATATTGAGTTCTATCTTGGTTGTCGTTGATTGGATGATTTTTATCGTGGATCGATAAGTGCGGTTTCTGCAAAGAGGAGCCGGTCTATCGAGTCTGGAAGAGCAAGAATGCAGTCTATTCTTCATTGAGAAATCGTAGCTCAGATAAGTCGGTCACACATTGAAAATGCAGAACGTATTTCTTGACGTTGACAAGGTCAAGAACTCAGCAATGAAAACTTTTAATCTCGTTGAGTGTACTGATACTTATAAGTCTCAATCAGTCTGAGACTTATAAGTCTCGGTACAATCGATTTTGAAGGAAGAATCTCTATTTTTGATAGTCTGTCCAGTGCTGCTGCAAATTAGGTTTGACTTTTATTTTCAACAGTAGGTAGCAGTTCGTAGCAGTTTGGCGATTGGAATGCAGCAATGCTTGCTGATAACCCTCGGGCGCAAACAATCGGTGACTAAGAATCGCTTGTGAGAAATATTGATGATGGTAATATCTGGTGACGCAGAAGGTCGAGGCTCTCCACGCGTGATGACAATGCGTCTCACTCTGATGATGAGTCAGCGCCGACGAATTATCATATCTTAACGACCAGTTCTATTCATTGACATCTGATTATGTTTACCGGCTATGGGGCAACCCCGAATCTAGAAGGAATTCGACATATTTGAATGGCGTCATCCATCAAACAGAATGCATGGATATAGAGTGTTAACATTGAAGATTCGGCTGCTGAGGGTGTCGTTGACCGAATACTGAACCAATGTGCCACAAGCGATAAACAAAAAGACGGATGAAAAACGAAAGATGATTGTCTGGTTTTTTTCTTCTTTGGAACGTTTGTAGGTGGAAGATCTACAGCTCGACGTTTTTAAATCCTTGTTGGAGTTTTAAAAAGGAAAAGCAAGAAAGCTGAAGATATACACAAAAAATAAAAACAATTTATAACGCTTTCAAATGAGGTTTTTAAAGAAAATCGTGTTTTTTTTAAAAAAGAACCCGAACGAAATTGTGTCGTCCACTCAAAATGTACGTCACGTACTTTTTGTTCATCACTTTATGTGTTTTGAAAAATCGTAAAATTTACATGCGATTGATATTCATGGCGTAACAGATATATTCTCGTTATGGCGACAAAAAAAATGCAAAAACTCGCTAGAAAGTAATATAATAAAAGTGTCTGTAAATATTTTGCAAAATAAATTGATATGAAAAAATATTATAAATGAACACGGCGTAGATAGTCTGACAGGAGTCGCCAAGCATAAAAGATGTCCTTGTGAAATATAGCCGTAGATAGAAGATAGAAGTTGACAAAGTTTTATCGCAATCGGATGAACGGTATGGAAGCGCATTAAATACGGACAAACAAACATTATTTTTTATATATTAGACTATGCTTATGTTACTCGCGCAATCCTTGGCAATAAGTGGACGAAGTTTTATCGCAATCTGACGAGCGGTATGGCAGCGCATTACATACGAACAAACAGAGATTAATTTTTATATATTAGATCAAGAAGGCTAGTTAGTAGTGGTTTGTGGGGATGAAACATGAATTATGACCATCCATAACGTGATGTGCCTGGAGGTTGCCTGAGCATCTGAGGGGGTGCAAAAAATTAGCTTAAATGAATGTCAGTAAAGTTAATAAATGTCAATGATCTTGCACACATGAAAATTGTTTTCAAAAATATGTTTTCGCTTAAATTTAAACCAGCCCACGGGTTATGTGATCGGTTGATGATGGTGGGCGTCGGTTCATGCGGCACCCAATGATTTAACTTCAGCTATAATTATTGCCGATCTATTTTCTTATGGCATCAATATTTTCCTTTGCGCTAAATTCTCGCACCTTTTTTTAATAAATATTTATTTAAAAAATGCACAATTTTTATAGATTATGTAAGTATACAGCCTCGTGACTAATCTGCCTTATTTAAGAATCCCGAAACAATATAGTCGGATACAAAATCGGATATCCGGGATGCCGACTTCGAACGAAGAATGTATTACCATTGAATCGCATCGACGGCCATACAATAAGAGATATGCTTGATTTTGCATAATTCAACGATTTGCAATACTCGATTCGTCTGCATCTTGCATTATATTACCGATGTTGGTGGATGTTTTCTTTGAAATTCTAAAATTTGGAGCATCTGCCGAGGACGACCTCACGCCTTCGACGCTCGTGACATTTTCGCAGGAGAGCTTCGAATTTGGAAGAACGTTACTTCATCGAAGAATGTGGGCACGCATTGCAAACTCTTCGTCACTTTTCCTTATAGGATCTCTGATAGAGCGTTGAAATTATTGGATTTCAATATGTGAAAATTTATAGAAAACTAGTGAGTATTCGGTTGCATGCGTTGCAATGTCACAAGCGCTTAGTAATTATTTGAAAATAAATGTGTACACAAACAATGCTTGTACGAATTTAAAAATATTCACAGAGGTGCGCACAACATCTCCCCAAAGTTTCATTGTAATCAGATGGATGATATAGGAACGCATACGCGACAAACGCACAACAAACCTCAAACATTCATTTTTATAGGAAAATTTCATTTTTTAGGGTTTCAAATATACTCAAATCGTCTGAGTACTGAGTACTTTAGCTACAAATAAATGAATTATCTCATGAAGGAAGTCGATTTCATCCGTCGAAATTTTTGCCATATTTTGTCCACAAAAGCATCACAAACCAAAAGAAACGCGACACAGCGAAGAAATGACAAAAAATGACCTCAATGTTGACTGATTTCACATTATTATCTGCATATAAAAAAGGCATATTGACTTATTAGCTGTCCTGAAACTTTCTTCTATTTATACTCCAACAATTCGATAATGGGTTCAACGAAACCGATTCCATTGTCTCTGCTGCGAAACAAGTCTGTTGCTTCAATTTTACCGCGAAAAAACTGACGATGACGCCGAGAGCATTGCGAAAAACCGTCATGTCTGTAAACAATCGGCAAAAAATCAATATTTGGACGATCTGAAGCGGTAGTAGAGTAATTTGGATGTTTTTCCGGATAATTGTATGTGTCGTCATCGAACGATGTCACGTTGACTTGTATGCTCTTAAAATTCTCAAGCTTGTTGTTGCATACGAACAATATTAAACCGATCAACTGATTTAAATTTGAACATGAAATTGAGATAGAATCGCATCCGGATGAGCGTGACATGCATAATGAAATAAATTCATTGATGATGAGAAATGCATAGACGACCAAATGAGACGGCAGCCAAATTCAGAAATTATGTTTGACATCCAAATTTGGAAGATTTGGAAGCAGATACGCTAAGAATCCATTTGCACAGCTGAACAGTGTTTAAATAATGTGTATACAAAGTGGTTCCAAGCTCCAGCTGTTTGTCATATGAAATCTTAGCACCAATTGTCTTCAAATGCGTTTCGTTATTATTGGGAGGACCGACATATATTCGCGTATTTAGTACAAAAAAGGTTCAAATTTAATAGCAAAAATTCACTTTATTATTCAACAGATCTCTAATTGCTTTGGTAGTCTTTGAGGTCGTATGCCAGTGCCATAGACGCCGTCAGCTCTTTTTGGATTGTCTTTTCGATTCTTTTTTTTTTTTGTATTGTTTGTGAAGGGTGAAATCTTCAAAAGACACCACTATTTTGCGGTAGTGTGGGATTTCTACCCACTAAAACCCCCCTCCTCTTTTGCTGCTAGCTGGCTACTAGTTAAGTATTGCGTTAGGGAGGCAGCGATGTGACCATCCTGGGCTTTTCAGTAAGGAGTGCTTCAGAAGCTCTTCTTCGCCTCTCACCTTTGGCGTATTTCTTCTGCTGCCACAATACACTTTGTGTATCTGCACCATGCATTTCATACTCTAACATCCTTAAGCATTGAAGGAATCATATTGACGGACGAGAGCATATTTAATTCGAACGTCATGTGTGCGACATCGTCGTTGGTTGCTCCACAATGATGGCATTCCTTGGCTATTTTGTGGAGGTACGCTCCAAAGCAGCAATGCCCCGGAAGGATCTGGGTCAAATATTAGCAGAACTGATCATGTTTCCTGCTGTTTCACTCTTCCAGATATGTGATCAATCGGTATGTCCATCGACCTTTTGTGAAGCTATTTGCCACACCGCCATGGTGGTTTCTTTGGCAGCCTTCCTTGTTGTTCCTTTTTGGACAGCCTGAGCGAAGAGGTACTGTGCGGTATGCAGCAGCCACTCTGATCGCGCTTCTGCGTTGTATCCTGGCCATATTGAGTCTGACCCTTTCAAATTGTAGTGCATCAGCTCATGTTGGCGCATCGTACAACAACACCGACTGCACTACTTCGTTACAAAGCCTCTTTCTTTTTTTTTCGTTCTGGGGTGTAGTGACACGCCCAGGTATCCTCCCACATCACGATAGACTCTCTTCCTAGAAAAGCTTCTTCCTCCAGTGCAAAACGATCTGCACCAGCATTCTAAGCACCTATTGCACACAACTTATTATAATCAAGTGTTTCCGACACAATATCACCAAAGAGATTCGAAAAATGTCAGGAAGTTCTTAGTGAAGGTCTTCAAACGTCACATGTTGATCATTTCGCATTGTTCTTCAATTTTTTGCGCAAGTTCGCCAGAAATTACGGATGGTATCCCACTCCTTGTCTCGTCGTGAGTAGGGAATCCAATCCCGGGATCCCGGACAGTTTTAGGTGCTCATGAATCCCCGGATTAATAAACGTAATTCCGAAAAAATCTGGATTGAAATTTGTATCTAACAGATATCGTACACCTCACCAGTACGTTGAAGGCTACTAAATCGAGACGTTCTCGCCGAAATCTGGACACTTGGAAACAGTGGCGTAATTAGTAATTGGCGAGCTTAGGTGACGCCTAGGGGCAGTAACTGTCTAATAATAATAAAGTACATATATGATTTTCAAATTGTTATGTTAACCTTTCACTACCGGTGATGTATTTACTACACCTTGACTCTAATAATGGGAATATCGATATGAAATATAATAGATACGTCCAAAGTATTATAGTATATAAGTATTCATCTGCAGCGACGAAAATAAATAATTTGTTGGGAAATCGGGAATAAATAAAATTCTTTCGCCCTCAAATTATTTTTATATCAAACAAATGGACTTACTTGGGGTTAACTATATGTTCTATAGTAAAATATATCTAAACGATTATACTTCTCACATACAAATGTCAAAGTGTTTTTTTTTTTTTAAAAAAAAATCATTTGACACGTGCTCAAAGATAATGGATAAAAGTGATAGAGGCAATGCCTTGTTTATCGAGAGTGAAAGGTCTTCAGTGCTGAGTTTTGTGTGTCAATAGCTCTGGACACGGAGAGAAGTTTGTTTTGGTACAACGAATAGAAATTACAAATGTATGTATTAGCAAATATTGTAATCAGTCATGATTTGGCATCCTCGAGTATGCTGAAGGTTGTGAAGAAGACTGCTGAAGGATGATAGGTGTAAGAGCATCATTAAATTCGAATAAGCACCGGTAACGTCGGTTGCTGACTCGGCCGAGTCAATGATACCGACGCGGAATATGAAATTAATTCGTTATTCTATGGCCTTGACATCCAACGGCTTTCAATGAGCTGCTGCTCTTGGATCCAGTCTGCCAACTTACATCATCCTAAGTGTCATGCTCATTTCGCCTATCATTTTATCACTGCTGGTTTCAAAGCTCATCTTACTGTTGATATTTTTAAAAGTCATTCAAATGATGTTTTGCTTGAAATGTTATTAACGACCACAATAAGAATGACCGTTTATCTCATTTATGCGGTTTATTTTAAATGTATAAAGGCTACTCAATCAAAAAAATTAATTATGTACAGTCAACCCTTCTATAGCGTCGAGATAGGGACCAGTTTTTTTAACCAACAAGGTAAAAACGTCCCTTAAATGTAAATAAAACGAGCCGTTAAATCGCACTATCTCCATCATGCCCTCATATCGCTCGTGCAGAATGTCTTTGGTATCCATATCATCCAGTTTAGACCACAAGAATTTGCTTATCATGGATCTGTAGCGTTCATCGTTAAAGGTTTTGGCAATGGTATATAAGCGTCGTGCATGGAATATCTATTGCAAATACGAAGCATGAAAATATAAACATAAACAAGAAACAAATTTGCTATTTATTTATCTGCATTCAGATAAGATTATATTTGATATCAAATGACGTCCGATGATAGTCTAATCGAGCTTGATAGCTAGAGGACACCATAAATTCTTCAGATAAGACTATCATAACACGGTCAATGGGCTTATCCATGGCCTAGTCAATTATCTAGGTTAAATGCATCGAAAATTTGTTGACAAGTTAATAACACGTGCGATGATGAGCACATATTTAATCCGTTGTTTAGGTAAAAGACGCCGCAAAAAAAGTGGACGCTATAGGAGGGTTGACTGTATAATATGACACAGTCCAATACAATATATCTCCGACTTATAAACATCATGTTTGCAAAATTAAAATTCAATCAAAAGACATCTTGCGGGTCGTCTTTGAGGGTCTCGCGTACTAGTCGTATAAGCTTATTGATTTGTTTGAGAAAGACATTAAGTTCTGCTGACTTCAATTCAAGCATATAAAATTTCAAGTACCGGCAATAAAAAGAATTCCAATTGATGCATTTTTGAAGTGACGCTTATCAATTTTATCATGTTCAATGTTTGTGATGTGCATTGAACGCCCCGATTAATTGATAACGGCGTAATCTGTTTGCGACTTGGAAGAATGACCGATAGCAGGCTCATTATCGCTCATAGATAATATTTTTTATGAATCAATGCCGGATATCGATAGCGAAATCCAGTCAACAGTACTCAGAAATAGTCGTAAAAACATTGTTGTTTTTTCATTGGGTCGGATAAATCCGAACGTCGCACTTGTGAGTAATACACGACTCTTATATGCACTTTTTTATATGGTGTCAGACTATTCTCGCTACTCGTTTTAATCTTTTTGCTGTATGTATGTACTTGAGCGAAGAATACCGAGCTGATTTAAAACAATTTGACAAGATTCTGGATAAAATTCATTAAAAAAGGGAAGAACGATATTTATAAATTATTCACCCAGGCGACCTAATTTCTTATATTGGCGTTTCTCAGTAAACTGGGAAACTAGGTGTCTAAATACTATGATAGAAAATGTCTAGATGCTATGCTGCTTCCGTGATCGTACAGTTAATAGAAAATGCCGCAAAAGGCCATAAAAGAGGAAGAGGAGTGGCCATAAGGTTTGCATGCTCAATCGGTCCGCTTTTCGGACCGCTGATATAACGAATGAGTGGCTCGCGTTCGGATGCCATACTTGAACATAACGATAATAAAGAAAAGAGGGATTAGACAACTTAGCATATATTATAAAAATGGACAGTCAATCAATGTTGGTTCATGTGAAGAAGAAGTCCTCTGTACCAATTTTTCAGAAAATTCTCAATATTTCCCAAGGCAGTGGAGATATTTTTTTCAATACTTAAGCAATTATTACAGTAGTTGGTATTTATCGATTTGCTTCAATCGCCAGTGGTGTAATATGGCGATGTTCATCCGAAATGGTCAGGCGAGCGTTTCGTCGGTTTCCTACATATAAACAAGGCAATCATACCAAATCTCGAGCCACCATATGTTCAATGCAAAAGCTCAGGTTAAATCCGAACCTCGCATTTATTGGCGACCTCAAACATGTGAAGCCGTTCAATCCTACACTAATGTGCTCGTAGGCTATTTACAAAAATGGAAATGAACTGGATTCAGATGTTTTATGGTAGCGGAGCTGCAATTTGAAGGTTTTGCCATTATCTCAAATAGCCGTGAAATCAATAAGGAGAGCTTATGGTGACTGTGCTTAAGTACTTCTACTTTTATGGACAGCGCTCCGAGAACACGCCTGTCTTACTTTCTATGAATGCGACGGTATTTGGTGAACTTTAGCCAACCGGGTCGTCGACTTCTCTCGTCCTAGTCGAGATAATGGAGTCGATTCCGATTCGACGATGCCGCTGATGTATCAATAAAATTGATGTTGCTGCCGATGGAAGTATCGAGCGAAAGTAGTCGCTCGGAAGTGAATGTCAGCAGTGATCGAAAAGAATTGACATTGGCCTTGATGTGATGTCCTTTCGAAGGTCAAGCATTTTATTCGGCATTGGTGAGTTGGACGATTTTAAAAACTTCGGTCACGTCCTGGCTGTAAGAACATCGAGAATGATGCATCGTCGACCGGTTTTGGTGGTCGCCGCGGTCCTGCGACGTGATATCCGCAGGAAGTACTCGCTGACATGGTAAACTATTAAGATAAGAGCTGGAACCTCGTCTGAAGATTATGTGCATTGCAAAAATGATGCTTGAAAATCACACGAAAGCAGTGCAGTAACAGCTAACTAGTTCAACAACTTCAATTGACTTCTTCCGGTCATATGTCTCACATGTTGTATCATCCATTTTGTTCCGAATGGTTCCTATGATACACATGTTGAAACATCGATCGATCGAGCAGAAACTGAAAGAAACCTGACAACAGAGATGGGATCAGTCCAGCAACTCAAAGCAGGATTAGTCCTGGCAGAACAAATTTGGATGCTTCAGAGGAACACGCTGAAACAAGCACTCGGGGTGGCTGAGATCAAAGTCTAGAACATGATCCACAGTATGATGGTGAACAAGGATAACGGGGACCTTTAAAGGGACAATGCGAAAAGCGAAGAAATGGTTAACAGGGGGTGGACTGGAGTTCGCTATCCAAAAGACGGAAGCGCTGTTCTTCAAGGCGCAGGAAACTTGCGCCTCTACTTCTGATTAACGATGAATGTGAGATCACATTTCATTCGATACTTGGGGGTGGAAATCAACGACAAGCTCCGCTTCACCGAACAAATGAAGAAGGCTGCCAACATCGCGAAGGATCTGACCAGGTTGTTGCTTAACGTCGAAGGCCAAAACTAGTAGAATATTACAATGAAGTAGTGCATTCGGTGCTGTTGTACAGAGCGCCAATATGGACCGAGGCACTGCAGGAGTCCAGAGAAGAAGTGCGCGCCCAAAAGAGACTGGTGGTCCAAAAAGCAGAAACAAAGAAGACGACCAGAAAAACCACGATGGTAATGTGGCAGTCCCGATGGAACAGCTCCATAAAAGATCGGTGGACATACGGCTATAGAATGGAGCAGAAGGAAACATGCTCTGTTATCATCCTTACCGGGTATGGCTGCTTCAGTAGCTACCTTAAAAAAATAGGAAAAGAGGCCGGCGCGGAATGCCATCACTGTAGAGTAAGCAATAACAATGTCGCACACACGACATTCGTCTGTCCAGCATGGAGCATTGAAAAGGATACTTTACGTGAGGAACTGGGAAAAAAAAACGCTTTCGCCTAACAATATGATTCTTTCAATGCTCAAGGATGTTAGGGAATGACATGCGTCTTGCAAATACACAAAGTGCGTTATGCAGCAGAAGTATGATGCAGAACGTAGGAGAAGGCGACTAATGGAAACATTCCCACTAAGCTGACTTAACGACGAAGAGCCCAAAAGGGACACATCGCTGCCACCCTACTAAAGTACTTAACTAGTAGCCGAGTGGCAGCAGAAGAGGGGGATTTTAGTGGGTAGAAATTCTACACTACCACCAGAATTGTTGTATCTTTAGAAGTTTTTCCCCATTCTCAAACAAACAAAAAAATAAACAATGCTAGGGAGAATGGAAACGAATCAAGGAAGGGGTTTAGTTAGTATGAATGCAAGATTCCCCTCCCACAAGAAAAAAAAAGTGGCCATAAAAAGTCACTCGGCATTGATTTGTATTGTACATCATCTTCGAAGAAATGTGGCACAATTATTCCATTTGTCAAAACAGTGTCTTTTTTGGATGTAGACATCTTTGCTGAATAACTGAGGATTTTCATCGCCCCATATGGTTGAAATTATACTACAAGCAACGATGGTTCTCTTCATTAAATAAAAAGGGATCGAGTTCATTGCATTAATGATCAACATTCCGAAAACCATGGCATTTTTTTGTTTATATGATCAACGTCGACGAAAAAAGAAAGTTGATATCCCCATGAAGATTCATCTCAGCTGAAAGCTGCTTGCTGCCTTTTGCGAAGCTTCCATTGATGGCAAGATTCGCAGCAGCGATATTATTACTTCTTATGGTTGTGTCACCAATTACCTCGTGATATTCATCCTTTTAAAGAAATCCGCTTAGGAACCTTCAATGGATGCGATTGTCGCAATGACGTAATCTTTGGAATCGATGCAGAACGTAATTAGAATCGTGCCTTGCATATCCGATGCTCGATTATGTATTTAATTTTGATAAAAATGAAAAAGTTCAGTGACATCGCCTTGGTTTAACGCCAGATTAACGCTACGTCAGAGCGAATAGATTCAACGTTTGGACGTTGATCGAGGCCGACGCTGGATGGAGTGACTTCATCAGCTCGGCTGCCATTGACCGATGCTTGGAAATTTGAGTATGCGAATACTTTCAATGCCGGCGATTAGTAGAAAGTTCGTCTAGAGATCATGCAAACTGCGCTTGCTTGGCAGAAATGGACTATTAGCCTTGCCAAGAAGTAGAAACGAAGTGCAGAAGACGCCAAATTTGGTAAACAAAACGCATACTCTGCTCGGCGTCGGTCTTCGTAGACGACGACCCAACGATCTATTTATTTAATGAATCTTGGATACCGCAATCAATTCCAGGAATTCCTAATCGGAATCGGATTTGTGGCATTCATTTTTCCTGTCTAATTAAGTGGTTTCCTCAAGGCGTCCGGAAATGCTCAAACCGACTTGCCATAATCTATTTCCAATATCTTTAAATACCTTGTGGCAAAAAATCGTCCAAGAATCAGTCGTCAAAATACTTGTACAAAACCCCTAAAAATTAAATCTAAATCGGAGTTTACAGTTTGATGTAAAGAATATATAGATGTCACCCCTTCAACTATTCCAAGAAAAATGGGGGTTGGAATTGGAACTCGCAACAACATCGCCGGATAGTTCTTCACACGACCATTTAACATGGATATGGCTGTCCACTGTATCATCATTATGACCACTTCGACCAAATCGAAGTCAAGTAATGAAATTGGGCATCACATCTACCAAAATGAAGACGCAATTTCCATTATCATATGATTTATATTACGTTGCATGTAACGTGTCCCTAAAGTACGCTTACGTTTTCATATTTTTACCGGCAAAAATGAGCTTTATTGGACATAATTCGAACCAGTTTGAAGTACTATTATCTAAGATAGCTCAAATAGGGCACAGTTTTAAGACAAGAAACATGTCCCTCAAGAAATTACTTTAATGTGACCTATTTGTACATAGTTCTATGTAGGCATATGACAACACATCTTTTGATAAGTTTGTAGGATGACGAAATAGTTTGGCCTAACGTGAATTGCAGTTGGATTAGATGGCTAGTCAGAAGGTAGAGTGGCAAGAAACGGGTACCATGTTTGCTCAGACTCGATAAAAAGCAACAAGGCGTCCATAATTCGGAGCGCTGTTTGAAGTTGTTTTGGCGCAATAAAAATGATTTTTTCATGCGGTATGTGACAATGGATGAAACATAGATCCATCACTACACTACGGGATCAAAACGGCAATCAGCTAAGCGAACAGTAACCGGTAAAAACAGCCCTAAACGACCAAAAGCATAAATGTCAGTTGATGAGGTTCTGGATTCCGTATTTTGTTATTTACATTTGATGGAAGAAATTGATCCCAAATGAAGAAGAAAAAATGCGAAGTGAAAAAAATCCTACGTATTTATTGATTGAAATGCATAAATATTAAATGGTGGCGTTACTATTACAGAACAAGACCCCTTGCTAGACTTGTACAACCTTGGAAAAAATATAATAACATGGATGCTATAAGCAATATCGACCTCGCTCGGCAAGAATTAACTGATCAATCCATGAATATCTAGGGGTTCCCGACAAGAAAATTTTACCGTTGGCCAAATTGTTAACCGAAACAGCAGTATTAATGGATTACGCCGATCTTCAAGAATTAACAGAACTAGAATTTATATAGAACTTGAATTTAGTGATGCTGAAAAAAAAGAACTTGCAGAACTAGCTCCAGAATTAAATTGGTTCAATTTTGGTCACATGTTGATCTTTCCCTATTTGGTCTGTATTAAAATTACATCGTTTAACGCTGCTTTATCGCTTAGAAACGCATAAATGAGGTCTTACTGTATTACTATTGCTGTATAATTTATGCTGAATTCTTCTTCTTCTTAAGGCATTTCGCTGCTTCAGAATTAGCATATGGTCCAAAGCTCGTCATTCTGGCTATCATATTAATTTTATTGTATTTAACAACGCGTCGCGAAAATGACTTTTACATCAAATAGAAGATGCGTACATATGTTATAAATAAGTTCTTCGTTAGTAAGGTTTACTCATGGGACCCTATCCATAGTGCAAATATACTTTGGACAGAGTTTTATTCTTGTCAAACAAACAATCTCGTGACGCACCCAAGGATGATATAACCATTTTATCTAGCGAAAACAATTATTTTTGAAGAATCGGAAGAATTCGAAGCGATTAACGGTGTTTTAGCACACGTATGAAAGTAAAATTGGCCAAACAAAATTGCAGTCAACCTTGATTTCGCTGCCTACGCAACATTTGGCCTACATAAGAAAGAGCATTTTTTACGACAAGGAAGTGCCAATGTTGTTTGGTTTTTTTTTCGACTAACCTTCCTCTTCGTAAGGTTGAACTCTATAAACGCTGACATGGTTAGCATTATTATATACAGTCTTCGTGTGCAATTTTAGCACACGTAACGCACGTCTTCCGTAAAAGGCAATGAGGCTCTCTTCAATTTTCGGCGTCAATGATGGAACTCCGCCGTCCGATGTCTAATTAACTAACAGTAAAATTAAATCAAATCTGAATAACGGCAGCCTCCGCTGTATATTGTCGAGATTCTTCGTTTTATGGGATCGCAACTGTTATTGCAACAATTTACTGGCGATGGTGTTGAAATTTCTTGCTCTTATGAGCCATTTTAATCGTCCGGATTAATTATTATATCCAGAGAAGCAGTTCGTCGTCTGCATGAGAACAAACAATGAAGTACGCTCGTCTTGCTGAAAGGGTGCGCCCCCTGATTCCTCAGGATGGTTCGTTTTCAATTCTGGCAGACTTACCTTGCGACAAAAAGAGGGGAAGCGAAGAAAGCTTAGGTATCTTACTCGAAAACTTAGCCTCAGTACCGCAAGAATAATTAGCTTAAGATGAAGGGTGTTGCCAAGCGAAGGCATTCAATCGAGAACAAAAACCCATAGGGCTCATCGGATTTGTTTCCGAACCCTTAGAAGGTTTGAAAGCATGAAATTTCTTGGAAACTTTGAAGATTAATACCATTCATCCATGTATTATGCAAGTAATTGCTAATATACCAGAACAAATTTATATATATTAGGTTATCCCGAAAGAAATCTATTTTTTTTTTAAATTCACATAAGGCAATACAAAACATAGTTGCCTTTATTATTAACAATGAATTGCCACTTCTCCTGTATGTTATATTTTTTTCCCGAAGGGGGGAAATCTTCAAAAGACACCATTGTTTTGTGGTAGTGTGGGATTTCTACCAACTAAAACCCCCCTCCTCTTTCTGCTGCTACCCGACTACTAATTAATTATTGCACTAGGGTGGCAGCGATGAGTCACTCCTGGGCTCTTCTTCGTCTCTCACATTTGGCGTTTTCCTTTTGCTGCATAACTGCACTTTGTGTACTTGCACCACGCATTCCATGCCCTAGCATCCGTGAGCATTGAAGGGACCATGTTGTTGGGCGAGAGCGAGTTTGCTCCCACCTCCTCGCGTAGGGTATCCCTTTCAATGCTCCTAGCTGGACAGACGAATGCTGTGTGTGCATCATCATTATTGCCAGATCCGCACTGATAGCATTTCGGGCTTGTTTCTTTTCCTATTCTCTTGAAATAGCTACCAAAGCACCCATACCCGATGAGAATCTGGGTCAGGTGGTATTGGATTTGGCTATGTTGCCTGACCATCCACAATTCCAGGTTCAACCTTTTGTGGAGCCGTCTCATCCAGACTGCCATACCGCTATGGTAGTTTCTTTGACCCCCTTATTTATTTCTCCTTTTTGTTCCGCCAGTTTCTTCTGGGCGAGCAGGTCAATTGGCGGTATGGCAGTCAGTGCCAGTATAAGATCTTCCTATCTCCTTTTATTTTCAATAGAGTTACACTGTCACTACATATTAGTCTCACAGACTAACAAAATGAAGCTTTTTATCAATTGATTTTTTATTAAATTTATTGAAACACCATGAAATAACTGTAGCGTGGACGATTTAACATCCCCATGCAATATCGCTGTTAATCTGAGCAGATTTAATTCGCCAGATTAACGGCGACATCTTCCGTCTCTCTTTAGGTGCAATATATCAAATTAACAGCGCCAGCCAGATCTCTCTTTCTCTCTCGTGATAATAAATAAGTAGCTAGCGAGTTGAACTACAGTTAATCGATATCTTTGACAAACGTTGGTTGTTGTGAATGCAAATTTTCTATTCGGAAAACATTTCCATATTTTAAGGATGAAATAAATTTAAAAAAAAACTTTTTCTGAAAAATATTTTTTCATTTAAATACACAAACTCCAGACATAAATAACAGTCCCCTGTATCGATTTTCATCGACAATGCCCAATATTTCCTAAAGCAATAGAAAAATTTTTGGTACATCTGTGTTTTTTGATTAATATATAAGCGAAAAAGTTTCCTGGACGACTTTTTTTTGCTCGACTCGCCCAGTTTACTAAGGAATGCCCATTAACATATCATTTATGGATGGTAAATGTCATCATTAAAACAATTGGACAGAAATAGAAATGAAGTTATTGGATTATTTTTATAAAATTATATTAAAATGTGAAATTACGAAACAATAATTACAACAAAGAGATTATTTTAAATGACAAATAGTTTAGAATTTAAAATGTATTGCAGTTCAATGCGGTTAACCGATGTGATTACGATGTATAAAGTTATTCGCGATTGTTATAAATGCCCATGACTAAATGCTCTTTGATAAAATCCAAGAAATGAAGCAGAAGATCAGCAGAATAGATGAAGTATTGTCGCTACGATAAATATTATAATTGATAACGAGGTAAATTACTGTTGGGAGCGCTTCTTGATAATGATTCGTCAGCTTCTCGAAAGCTCAAAATCAGTTCCCTGGTGTGTCATCAAATATACAGTCCTCTGAAATAGACAACAGTTCCCAGTATATGTATAGCAAAGAAGAAATGTCAATTGCCGAGAAGAAAACATTAAATTGTCCTTGTCTTTTATTATTTCCGTACGTTTTGGAATATTAAATAACATTGTAAGTATTTTTGTAGGCCACCTAACCTTAAAATATTTTATTTTAGCTCACGTTAGTCTATGAGTTTGACACCCCTGATTGTACATGAACTTATCATCACAATAAAGATCATTTTCGGTATCAATGTTTTCTGTTCATTATTAATTAATATTAGACCGATAATTGAATGAGCTCACCAATTTTTAGGTTAATTGGTTTCAGTTTGCATGATTAAAATACGCCATCATTCCCGTAGCCAATGTCTTAAGAATCACCATGGGTTTTTTGTCGATCAAATAATGTCATATTTTGACGTCGGCACCATTGAAATCTGTAAATATAAAGCACGCTTCGCATAGAATTTGAAGAATTTATAACATAATAATATTTTCATTGAGGCGCGCCGATAAATTCCAACGAACATCGTCGTCCTCTGGCGGCTGCGACGAAATCGAGTGAGATCGGGAATAAAAAGATAACTCATTATCAGGTATGTATTTTGGCGTGTTTAGTTTGAACGCTCAAAGTTACGTCACAGATTATGAATATATTCGCACACATTGTGTAACCTCCGTGCTTTATTATGCTCCGAATTTGAATACGTACATAGTTCCGAATTTAACCGCGAACCTGGCGCTCGAGACGAATCGCTCCTAACACCATCCAAACGATGCATCAGACGATATAACATCATTCAAATGCGACCCGTTTCATTAGTCACGATCGAAGATGTTTAGCGTCTATTTAAGATCGATAGCATATTTTGGAAGCGTCGAAGACTGATAGCAGCACATGTATCGAGCAAAAAATGTGCTCGCTTGAAAGATGACATCATTATTAACGGCCACAACAGCCGACTCTATCTACCGGAATGTCTATCAATATTATTATAAAATCATTTTTTTGTTTGTCAGCTTTAAAAGTTTCATAATCGCGTAAAAATAAGGCAGCTGATAATAAAATATTGTGAATTTCCGATATCATGATTATGTAAAACGTTTGTCAAATATTCAAACCTGATGATAATTTTAAAAATGTTATTTTTATATAATCTTTGTCTAATTATTTTTTTTTTATATATTTTAAATATTTGTTGATCCGGTGTGCATTAGTTGATAAATTAAATTTAATTTAATTTAAAATTACGACAATAGGCATGTATTTTTTGCCATATTAAAAATAAAATGAGACATTCGAAACGCTTTTAATTTATCGGAGCCAAGCCCTTCGATCGATATTTTTATAGCTCATTTTTATTTAATAAATGATTCAAAAATTAATTTAAAATTTATAAAACGGTCTAAATAATGTCGAATAAGCGGTGCGTTGCTTCTTCTTCTTTTGATGTAAAATAAATGAAAGGTGTGCAGGATAGACCACTTTTGTTGCAGACGAAACCTCTCCACGGCAAAGGATGCACTTATTGATCAGAATATCCAGACGCAACGTTGCAACGTTTATTTTTCCCACCCGTCTGGATTTTTTTCATTTGACAATTAAATAATTATAAAATGCTTAATATATATATTTTCGGTTGGTATTCATGTCTCTGAGGAAATATAATATTAACGCAATCGACGATCTAATTCGCAACGTCGAAAGGTCGTTTATTTTATTGATGTTAATTTTAAAAAATACTTTCACCGGGCGATCGTTTTCGAACGGCGATGTGTGAAACGACCTTTTTCTCTGGCCGAAAAAAATGAGGTCTTCGACCTTTATCTCGGAGTCGATGCGTTGACATAAGCGTATTTGAATTTTTAAATTCTGTCTAACGAAACATGACGGGCGCTCGGCTTCCAAATTTTTAGACGATGCGGCGGAACAGTCGCTTTTCAAAATCCCAAGAAGTCTCGTTCGAGTTCGCTGCCGAGCGTGCGGGAAAAAAAGACGAGCTCGGAAACATCTTCGACCCATTTCTCACGAATTTTCTCATCGATTGTGAACTAACAGTGTTGTTGCCGGCTGCGACGCGTCAAAATTCCATCGATTACGGAATTCTCACCATTCTCGAATGCACCGAAACAAACGTTACGGCTTTCCGCGAGACGAACGATGCGTTCGATATCCGAATGTCAAAATCGAGTGTTGTCATCCGGCGGAGCAAAGTGTCCCGCGAGTGCATTGCCTTCGCTTCCGCGCAGAAGTGCGAATAAAAATGTACCGGTCCGCGCTCCGGTCGGTCTACAAATAATAATTCATTAAATTTCATGGTCGCTGGTCCACATGGCCTGGATGAGGAGAAAAACCGAGAACCGGTCGTCTCTTAATTACTCCAATATCTTATACCATTAACTGTGCACATGACCAACTACTCGCGACTCAGTCGCTCTCAACTATCGCTACGAAAATATTAACGATCATCATAAATTCGAATAAAATTTTAATTTAATTTAATTAAAAAACAATCAATTAGCGCATTAAAATATAAAAACAATTCGATTTGTAAAGCCGATATTAATATATGCTCATTTATAAGCTCGATAATTGAATTAAACGTATTAAATTACAGTTTTATTAATTGCAAGCGAAAAATTTTGACATCAAAAAGTTGGCCGAATAAAATCGTGTTAAGTTCATACGAGCGCTCGCGCAGTTTGACATTTAACCTTAAATTTTTAAAATTTTGACACTTGTCTCATGCATGCGAAACGAAAGACGCGCTTGTGATATTAAAGGTAATCGTTGAGTGCTCATACGAAACAAAAAATCGGCAGTCCGTTTGCGATCGCGTCGCTTCGCAGTCCCTGCGAAATGCAATAGCCGCGAATGTTCTCTCGAAATCAACATAATCGTCCGCCGTGAACAGAAACCGAAAAACATATCTAAAATTTATAACGAGGCAGAGAATAATTTACATTGTAATGTCGGATTATTCATTGTTTCGATGTGAAACTTTAATCGGCACAGATCGGTGGACTATAAATATGATTTAGTTAAGTGCTCTTCCGGAGCAATTTTTTAAATGCCGACGAATAATCGACTCAGGGGAGCTCAAATTATTCACGGCGTTGCGATAATCTCAACAGTTTTGTCTTAATTTTTGTCCAATCTATTTGCATTTAAATCGTTCCGTCGACGATCATACGCGTCCGACACGCTCTTGTGCCTGCACGGCGAGCATACGTTTTGGATATTGTTTTCATTTATCAAATTAAATACATTCATATGTTAATCTTTTTTCCATAATTATATGTGAAGAAAAATAATTAATCTGATTTAAAGAGGAGAGAAAATTTTTAAGCATGCTTTTTAGCAGAAAATAAATATGAATGTAGATGTTTTTACATAATCGGCTCAATGTGAAGACTATTTATGGTTTCCATGGTTAACATTTCCGATTTCTGCTCTCGGATTGTTTTTAGCCAACAGCTGTTAATGATCAACAAAAAAATGTAAACATCCCTTTGTGCAGCTGCAAAACCCACCCTCATCCTTGTCGAGAGACAACCAGAATGAATTTAACTCGTTGACCATATTTTATATTTTTAAAATAAAGCAAAACAATATATTTTATCAGCGTTGAAAGAAAAGTTGCTAAATAAATATGATACAATATAAAGCTATTAAAAATTGTGTAAATTTAAAAAAAAACAAACGGATATACATGAGCTTGAAAGTAGTGACGGTAGTGATTTTATGATGTTTATTGTAAACGGTCCCATATGGAAGATGTTATCAATGGTGATGATTACAGTCTAAATATACAAATTTTTGGTTGGCCACCGAAAAGTCGTATTCAATTTTTGTTGATCAACTATAATCGGTCAATTATACTTGACTCGTGAGAACGCACCTTAAATGAGTGACTTAATTCTAGAAGACTATGTTCGGGAGGATCTTGCAAATATCCTTGATATATTGCCATCAAGGATAGTAGATAATAATTTGAACCCGAACTGTCTAGAAAGCATCAGCTGTATCCGGAAGGAGATACAATCAACGGAAATAGCAAACCTGTTTCTTCACTGATACGAACATTTGACTGATCAAAGCTGGTCCACATAGAATTATCAGATACAAGAGTTAAGGATGATATCGTAGATGGAGCCGCCTGCTAGTTTATGATTAGACTTTCACACGAATGTGGCTTTATTGTTATGGTTGTCGGCAGTCGCTAGACTAGTAAAAAAAAGTGAAAGATGGGTTCTTGCGGCGGGCTACAAAGAATATGAAAGGTTGTCGTGTTGAATGAGGCGTGATCTCGTGAGATGCTCGGAGTTGGGTGCACAATGGAGAGTAGAGAAAAATAAAACGCGCATAATTAACCTAGTCTCTTTGAAAGTGGATGAAAACGGTGAAATCCTCATGCTGCATTGTCTATCTGCTAATTATACCATCCGAATACATCGATCATGCCTTCAAACTATTCACCTCCTCTGTATCATTACAAACCTCCCTTAGATCCCCTTTAGACGAAATCATTCATTGATTGAAGTTGATACAGTAGGAAGAAAAATAGTAGATTATTTAAATACTAGTTCGAGCTGATGACCTGCGTGAGTCCCTAATTTCGTATAACACCATCAATGTGACTGATACAATTCCTTTCAGCTGTAATACTTTGATGTGATTCGTAATTATATTACGGAGGAATACAAAAATTCTGAAGCCCGTATCTATTGTATTTCATATCGATATTCCCATTATTAGAGTCGAGGTGTAGTAAATACATCACCGGTAGGGAAAGTTTAATATAACAATTTGAAAAACATATATGTAATATATATATGTACGCATTGATTAGACAGTTACTAGGTGTCGCCTAAGTTGCCAATTAGTAGTTACGTCACTGTTTCCAAGCATCCAGATTTCGGCAGGATTTAGCCTTCATCATGCCGGTGAGGTGTACGATTTCTATTAGATAAAAAATTCAATCCTGAATTTTTCGGGATTATGTTTACTAATCCCGGGATTCATGAGTACCTAAAACTGTCTGGGATCCCGGGACTGGGATTTCCTATATACAAACAATGCTTGTACTAATTTAAAAACATTCATTAAGATGCACACAATAATTCCCCAAAGTTTCATTGCAATCGGATAAGCGGTATAGGTGTCTATAAAATACAAACAAACATACATATAGACAGTTGACAAATATTGTCAACTGGTTGACGTCAAATGTGTTTTCAGCATAAGAAAAATACGTTTTAGGTGGGGAACGTAATGCTTATAAACAAAAACACTAAAAACCAATATTGAACGTAATTGTTTAAGTTCCTCTTTAAGTTATAGGTAAAAAAAATGATAGCCCATACACAATTGATAATTAGCATATTCCACCAAAATACAATTCAGATCTATGCGCTTGCATTTATTATTAGTACATACTTCAGACAAGATTGCCATAATTTTATACGATCTTCATGGCTTTTTTTACGCGATTTTCGCCGAGATTGTCATTCTATTGAGGTCAATGATGGCGATATATATATGAAATATTTTTTAGATGGTTTTAAATGATTTTGAAGCCACAAATTTATGACTTTAATTAAAGTTATGATATTAGCCGTAAGTACCGAAGGGTTTTAAAGGGAAGGCCGACTTTGTTTGCCTAATGTCCATGGCGGAAACCAAAATTCAGATAAATGATGATAATAAACCATCGTGGTGGTGAACGCACACTTGGTTGAAATTCAGTATTGTATTAAATAATATTGTTAATTAATTTTTTATTAATAATTTCTAACGCGTCAAGAATTTAGGTCGATTATATTGCGTGGGATCGTAATGAACAGACAGACATACATTTAATATGCGGACATTTCTTAGTAAATTGGACAATAAACAATAAAATAAGTCGTCCTAAGAAAGTTGTCCAGGCTACTTTTTTGCTTTTACTTTAGGAAATATTGAGCATATTTAGAAAAATCTATACAGGGGACTGTTGTATAGTCAAGCGACTGTGTATTTAAATTAAAAATACTGTTTTAGTAACCAAACAATTTATAAACAGGTCTAATTAACAATTATGTATTAGGGGTATCGAAAAGAAATAGAAATTTTCATACAGTTATGAAAAAAACATTTATTTAAAAAAAAACTTAAAAACTACTCTATAAAATAATGTCCATCGTTTTCTAACACCTTTTTTCCATCTTTCAGGTAATTTATCTATTCCTGTTTTGTAAAAGTCTTTGGGTTTTTCTTTAAAGAACTTTTCCATATGATTTTTTATCTCATTCACATTAGTAATTTTTTTTTCACGAAGAGAATGTTCTAGGGCACGAAACAAATAATAATCCGATGGAGCAATGTCTGGAGAATATGGTGGATGTGGTAGAAGTTCATAGCCAAGTTCAATAATTTTTTGCTGCGTAACTTTTGCCGCATGAGGTCGTGCGTTGTCTTGTTGGAGAATTCGCTTATTATTGTTCACTAAAATTGGCCGATTTTTTTAAAATTCTTTTGTCATTCTTTCTAATTGTTCACAATACATATTTGCTGTTATTGTTTCACCGGGTTTGAGTAATTCAAAATAAATAACACCAAGGCTATCCCACCAAATACATAACAGCACCTTATTTACAGTTAAGCTCGGCTTTGCCGTAGGTAAAGCTAATTGACCGGGTGAAAGCCATTGTTTTTTTCGCGTGGTATTGTTATAGAGGACCCATTTTTCGTCACAGGTAACAATTCGCCTTAAAAAGGGTTCTAAATCGTACCTAGATAAAAGAGAAGTGCAGATAGTACGTCGCTGCTCTAGTGCAGTTTGTGATAAATCGTGAGGGACCCAAACTCCTTGCCTGGAACACTTTCCAATGCGGTGAAGGTGATTTTGTACAGTTGTCCATGGGCATCCAAGTTTATTTGATATTTCTCTGATTGATTGACGAGGATCAGACTCTACTAAATTTAACAGGACATCATCATCGATTTTTAGCGGTCTTCCCGATTTAGGCGCATCTGTAAGATTTCTGTCACCAGTTTGGAATTTTTTCAACCACCTATGACATTTACTTAGTGTCAATATATCACCATATGTTTCATTGATTTTCTGCGTCACTTCTTTAGTTTTCATTTTTTGATCAAATAAAAATAGCATACAATGACGCAAATGTTCTTCACTAATTGTTGGTCTGGAATTTTTTATTTAAATCACGGTAATTTTTTTTTTGTTAAAAATAGTAAATTGACAATAGTCTTAATTTACAAGCACTAAAAAATAAGTGTTTACTGCACCGCGTCACAATATAAACTGACCCTAAAGCCAGGTATAAAAAAATTTCTATTTCTTTTCGATACCCCTAATAATATTGATCCAATAATTTGATTGATTCTCAAAGTTATTATTTTAATGAACTTAATCTAAAGCAGTTATATCGTTTTGGTGATACACCGGGGAACTGTTTTTGGGCATCGATTTTTTAAAAATAAACAGGAAGTGTGTTGGATTGCATATCAAAAATGCCATTATCACCAGCTAAACAATTCATAGTCAGCATCACGACAAGTGTCGGCTGATCTCTCATGAGAATCCGGTACCCTGAGCTTCCGCTGCGAGGGGTACTCGATAAGTTCCAACGAAATTAATATATTTATTTAAAATACTAGCAATAAACTATTGTTGGCCAATTTTGTTTGTTACGGGGGTGTATTGGTATATTTATTATGTCCTCAATATTCATACTCATTTGGATAAACGGTGCTAATATTCTTATAGCCTTATTGTGCAAAATTTAGTCGATCGGCCACCATCGTGATTTGCAAGAAAATCAAATCTACATGGACGCATCAATCATGTCTAGATGACAGGTAGGGATTTTTGGTTGTGTATAGCATAATCGATATTGACTTCCTCCATCGTTTTGTATATTCCAGGCTCTATAATGTTAGATTGTCGTTGCAAGAAAGGAAATCGCTTTATAAGATTATGATAAATTAGCGTCGATGTATAAAAATAATAGGACCACATGTTTTTTGTATGTGACATTTGCTTGAGTATTATAATGTTTAAAGCTGATGAATGAAGTGTTTATGGATGCTGAACAAGAATATTTATACTTTGGAGTTATTTATGTTAAAAAAACGTTAATTTGAACACAGAAGCAGAAATCTTAGCATGGTTGCTTTGGGCGCATTTCACCGGTTGCTATCCATTCAGGTGACTATCGATTTAACTCTGGAATATAGGGATGGATTCATATTGCATCCATTGTCACATACTGTATAAAATAATCATTTTTATTGCGTTGAAATAACTTCAGCGCTCACGAAAACAGCGCTCCGAATTGTGGACGCCTTGTTGCTTTTGATTGAGTGTGAGCAAATGCGGTACCCCACTTCGAACAGAGCTTTCTCATGGACGGAAGTTGATGCAAAATAGTAAATACACTGCCTTCTGATAACTTTAAGATGTTGGCTATCTAATGCAACTTCAATTTACAATTGCCCAAAACTATTTTGTGGACTATTTTGTTATAAAATATCGACATTTCGATAAATTCTGCATATTTTTTCGAGTGACTAATCGAACATCCATCGCATGGAATGTGAACGATGATTAATGAATGATGTGAATGTATTACGCGGTTAAGGGAACACATTTCTGTGAGAGAAATGCACATAACTGGACTTGATGCTCGCGATCACATCCACCAAAATGAACATCGTCATCAAGGATCACACTTTTGTGTCATAGCAAATGTCATAGTCGTCATCTAACAAATCGCATTGAGGCTTTCAGCCCCAAATTAAGCCCTCATGGCTTCTGAAGTTCCAGGGGAAATGATTGGTCGTTTAAATAAATTGAGCCATTCCAATGAATATTTAAATAGATCGAATATAAATGCGTACATGTTCTCTCTAAAATCCCACAATTGACATATGAAGGTCGACTTAAACAGGTCAAAGCCGAATTTCTATATGCTGAATGAAGACCGTTATGAGATGTTTCTAGTAAAAGTATTTCACATCAATAGAAATTATCACAGATCTGAGAAAGGTATTCCATTGTTCCAAGCATTGATAATCTAGCCATGACATGCGACCTTCCTTAAACATATAAATTCAAAAATCATTCATCAATCATTTGGGCGATTGTCTCAGGCCAATATTGTATGAAAAAGTATGAATTATTATATATTTCCCAGTTAATTTTAAGCGATAAATACTGATTATTCATGTGCTCAGCGTCTAGTATCCATTTATTATATCAAAAACGCTTTTATAATACTCAAAAACAGTTTCCTGATATGTCACCAAAGTCCCAATCTAATCCGGCGTCCCCTGTAGTCCGACATCTCAATCCAATTATAGTATGTACATATGTACGGTAAAGATTCATCAATGTAAATAATGAAAATATATGATTCTGGACACCTTTTGGTCGAAACACTTGTTTTTATATTGGCCATGAAAGCAAAGTTGTTTTCCAAGGAGATTACATAAGTGCGTTGTTTAGGTATATCTTATAATTTTCATAATTTTTCGGATTACAAGTACTCATTTGCAAAAGAATCCGGACTACAAGGGGTCGAAGGCAGTATTCTATAGTCCGACAAATTCGACAATTCGACATATCCCGAAAGTAAGTGTACTAAATTTTTATATTTATTTAGAAAAATCGTATTTGAAAAATAAACAATAGGTTGTTGTTACACTTGTTAATTAATTTTCAACATGCCCTCCTCGAAGAACACTCTTGACATCTCCTTCCCCCACTTCAGAACATCTTTCTGCACTTGCTCGTCGGTTGAAAATTTAATTCCACTCATGTGTTCTTTCAGAGAGGGAAAAAGATGATAATATAAAGGCTAATTCAGAGGAATACGGGGAGTGTTTCAAAACATCCCAATCAAATAAGTCCAAAAGCACTTTGATGGCTTTATCATGCAACAAGCACAATCCTCTCGTCAGCATACACCTCCTTTTGGGTAATGAGTCACAATAGAGCTCAGAAAATCCTCATTTTCCTATTCAAGTCGCGCAAGAAACTCGCTCGGGAACTATCGATCGGCTCGCATTTGGCGAGATTTCTTACCGACATCATTCACGCAACTGGACACTGCAATATGAATTTACGTACTACCGTGTTTGTGCTATGCTCACTTTGCCAGGAGATCCTTTTCTACCTCTCAGAATAGCCAACCCTTAAAAAACAAAGAAACACAGTCCGTTATTGTTACAGTACACCTAGTTTCTGGATATGGCTCGTATTATAAAAAAACTTAATTTTGCAACTAAAACAGTTTTGTTTATATAAATACATAATCCCCTGACATGGAAAACAGTCCCTTGTATCGATTTTTTTTAGTAAATGCTCAATATTTCACAAATAAATGGAAATATTTTTGGTTTTTCTGTGCTTTTTTATTAACCAGGTAGGTATCTATCGTATCCTAGACAATGACTTGCCCAGTTTACTATGAAACGAAGAGCTTACAAACGATTTTAGACATCTTCGTTGAGATTCGCAAGTGGTTAACCTTGCAATTTCGTATGATCGTCATGCGTATCAATCAGGCGTCGTCTTTGAAAAGTGTTAAATTAATAATGGAGCTCTTGCGTTCGATCGACATTGAGACAATGATTATAGAAACGAATTGTTCGGAAGTTGCGTGCCGAAGAACGACACACTGTCGACATGCTAACTCACCGTAAACTGTATAATCACTTCGGTAATGACGATGACAGAAAGACATTGAACTCCAACAGAAAGTGTGCCAAAGGATCGATATTTTGCGTATATCGGTCATGTCTATTTTGCTACACGGAATGCTGAAAAACGACCTTCGGGAATAATTAAGGGTGCTTACATACTATTCGACCTTTAAGCTAATTAGGCTCAGTCCTGAAGATCCGTTTAATCATGTTTTCAGACGATTCCCAAGGGAGCAATTCAAATTGATGTCAATTCCTTCGCAGCTTGATAGAATGATAATTTCTTCAAGCTGTTAAATTTTCTTGCCTATCTGATTGAAGCATTGTATTCTATGCGGTATCCATTTAGTGCCTCAATTAACGGTATCGTACTAATTGTGTCAAAGGCCTTTTCGCAGTCAATAAATCCTAAGCAAAGTGGCATTTAATTCGTTTATCTTTGATTTAATTTCGTATTTGTTATTCGGGCGCGTTCTCACGAGTCAAGTTTGATTGAACGAATAACCGATTGGTAGGCCTTTCAAAAAATGCTGTACATCGCATATTGACTGAAAATTTGAACATGAGAAAGCTGAGATCCCAGCCCGTTCAACAAAAGTGCACAGTAAGGTGCAAAACCTGAACTTAATATCTTCATTCCTCAATACGCGCATTCTCAACTTAAAGTGGACGGAGAGCCCATAATATTTGGGTGTCCAATTGGTCCGCTTTTCGCATCACTGATATGACGAATGAGCGCTCCGCGATCGGACGCTATACCCTGAACATATCAGCAACTACAGAATGAATCCTAATGGAAATCGTTGCAAAAAGTTGTGGCTATCTATTGTTTAATATATGATAAAATACGCTTGTTAATGGTGTAGGGGTTGCTTTATGCTTTGTATAAATACACACACATTAACCATTTGAGTAGTGAGCTAATTTAAAATCAACATAAACTTAGATGCTATATTTGTATGTCCGCCACTTATCAATCGGTACAAATCCATTTATCCATAAGGACCATCGCAGCGTGTATGAAGCTTGTATATAAATAAACAAACACTGTCGTTAGCACACAATATTCGATGTTAAGTATGGACTACCATAAAAAAGTCATACAATAGTTGATTGCAAACGATAATCTTGACAGATTTAAACGTTTGCAACAAATTTATAGCTAAAATGATTAATAATATAAATTACAAATCTTATACATGTCTTAAACGCAGTACACTAATACTCACTTTTACTCTTACTGAAAGTATTATACTTTCTGATGAGATTTTAATTTCTCTCACACATACACAGCGAATAAGGAAAATCACAAATGAAAAGGTTTTTTTTTAAGCAAATTTGATTTTTTTATAATTTCATAAATTCCAATAATTTACGATCGAAGTCCAAATTTTATTCAGTATTACTCATGCTTAGTTTACTTTCGCGTATTTCTCATAATTGAGAATGTCGATTCTGATATGGATTGGCACTCATTTTTTTTCGCGTTAACGGAGTCTACCAAAAATAGTCAGCATTCCAAATGAGTGACCAAACCATCTGGGATGCTAAGATCAATAAAAAATATAATGGAAGTTCTAAAAACCCTAATGAACCTATTTAGAATAGGCTGAAAAGACCTACAGTACGGAAGACAACGACCGAAATTTCGCACCCCGAATTAAATTATAACATACCGACATTAAATTGAAATCTATAAAGCTGCTTCTTTGTCTACAAAGTTGTTTATGTTAAGTACTATTAAATAAACGTCGTCTTATTTCGATATAAAGTCGCTGGGGCTTCGGTAGACGTGGCTGAAGTATTGCACGATACTGCCTCAAAATAATTTTATCGAACGCTATATGAAACTTTTATTTAATAAGTAAGTTCGTTTTTAATGAGTAATTAAATACTTAGCTGCTGTAGTGAGTCGATATCTATGAGGCGTTTAACGGTTGCACCATGTTGGCGCATATTGGCGATAAGATTATATTTGATATCAAATGACGTCCGATGATAGTCTGATTGAGCTTGATAACTTGAGGGCACAATAAACTCTTCAGATAAGACTAGCATAACACGGTCAATAGGCTTATCCATGGTCTAAGGTTAATTATTTTGGTTAAATAAGCTCGCGCGTGTTGGACACTTGCACTTGTTACCCCTTGCGCTGGTCCCTATCTCGATGTTATAGAAGGGTTGACTGTATTTTGATTTTTCACCATTAATACTTTACAATTCCTGAGCTAGTTTTGGAGGGTCTTGACTAGTTTTGACAAATTGGAGTCTTCTATGTGCTGACCTCGAAGTTGCAGGAGTGGTTTCGGAAGCTATTGATTCTTCTTTGTCGGACACTTGACAGAGCCATATGCAGGATGTCGGAGGTGCTGGGGGCGCACCATGACTCAGAATCACTCCGGAGCCCGCATCCTCACATTGCTAAAAATCTAGTTCACATCCTGCTGTTCGCATCTAAATGGACCAAAAAGTCATTTTCTGTCTTATTTCGGATCTCATATCCGATTCCACGACCACAGTGAGGATCAAGGATCAGTTCGAGGGACGTTATGAAATGGTGGAGTAATCCAGCATTGGAGATATGGCTTTATTTTAAAAGAAAGAAGAAAGTAATTATAAGTTCCATGTCAAGTATATTATACTTGGATGATGATATCAACAGACCCTGATCTAGTTCTAAACATTCGCATATGGATCAAAAGGGGGGACATTTAATAAATTGGCGTGTTGCTGAATAGGCAGGACGTGATCTAAATTCCATTCCGCTCAAATGCTCTTGCTGTTACCTGATGATGCTGTATTATTTGGAAGGCAAACACGATTCTCTCCTAAACGGTACACCGAGTGGCAGTAGAATTGAATGTTTGCTAAAGAAGGGCATCGATGGAAGAAGTTTTGGTGTGGTCGGCTGCAAGGCCAAATTGATCCCAAATAGGAATATCGGCAGCGAAGTCCTCTGCAAAAGGCCGGACGTTGCAGACAGCTCGTGTTTTTAACACCATAATTGGCAATGAAACGCTGTCGACGGCCACGTGACTCTTTAAGGCGATCACCCAGTTTCTGTTCACAGACCCATCTGTCTGTAGGCCTATACAAATTGCTCTCCTTCTGCAAATCTGACTGTCCCAGTGCGAGGATCACCATTATCGAGATCCGCGTCTCGGACGATAATTCAGCGATCACGGAATCCAAGCGCCGAGAAGGCCATCGCGTCCGCACGTCTATTTGAAGCTTCACGCTTCGATTGAATCTTCAAGATCTGCCTCGTCCGTAATCAAACTAAGCATCATCAATTTAACATCGTGCCACATTACCGTTTCGAACCTGCTCAATTTTGCGATATGCAGACATTCCAGCAGCAACGAAGACGTCTCGCTGCTTCCTCTCCGAAACTGTTATGCAATCTGTCTTCGTATACCGAGAATTTCATTAGTCAATTGCATGCCATTTTAGCATCCGATTTCCATTCGTCACTGTGCGTCACATTCGGCGACACTCGAGGAATGAGGAAACTTTTATCTTTCGAAACTCGAGCGAAATTCTTGCACGCAGCGACGTGTGTATCAGATCAAATCGACATCGGATCAAATCTTCTCTAATTGCAGACGGTCGTGAAACATTTGACGCAAGAATTATGTCAATATTTCGCAGAACTTATGAAAGAATAACTAACTTATATAGAATAATAACGTATTTCGCTCTGATTTCGCTGATAAGTGATACAGGTACATTGAGTGCGAGAATCGAAGACAGAGACGGATGTCTTGCGTCTCATCAAACACTTGTACATCGAAAGAAAGCTTGTTCGAAAACACAGAAGAAACACATGAGCATTGTTTATGTTCACGCGAAGAAATGTGCTATCGACAGTGTTAAGGCCCACTTATTGATATACAACATTGACTCACGTTGCGCGTTCTTGAGAGAAAAGTGGATTTATGTGGACGATAAGTGATGGACATACGAATATGGCATCTATATTTAACTCAATTTAAAATTAAATCCCGCAGGATGCATATGCTAAGACACACAAGTCAAGGTAAAAAGCTAGAAAAATGTGGCTGTGTGTTGTTTAATATATAATAAAATAGGCTTGATAATGGTGTAGGGGTTGCTTTATGTTATGTATAAAACGCACACTGCATTAAAGGCGACGCGACGCATGCGCGTGGATAGACTATAAAAGATTCTCCCTTTCTTTCTATCCAACTGCCACTTGGAGTTTCACGTTTCGTGACGTCGAAACCAATTTGCTTTACTACGTCCGTACAAGTGTTACTTACGCTATTTTTGAAGAATTATATTATCCTTTTGCCATTTAAATACAGCGTGCAGCAGGGAAACTTCCTTATTTTAAACGTACACCCTGAAACGATAGTTATTCCATGAAGGATGGGGTGGCGAATGAAATTTAAAGCATATCGTCTTTTCATCACCTTTTTATCAAATCTAAAATCAACCTTGCATTTTTTCGGAAAGTTTCTTATGTTTTCGCTGGAAGCTCAATTTTTTTCCTGCTAATTATGGTCGAAGTCATACCCAAACGTAGTTCTTTGACGCCCAAGGAACGAGGCAGTTCGTGCTCGCCTATAATTGTACGCATTAGCTCATACATAATGTATAAGAATAATGATTATGGATTAGAAATTAGTGGAATCTGCCAAGTCCGTAAAACACTGATCATTCACGTTAATTATCTTGTAGATTGCGTTTTCTCCTAATCTTCAAGCCTCGGACGATGTGCATCTATGCATTTATGAATTCGAAAATGAATGACCGCCGTGGCCAGAGCCGTAAAAGCTTCATGTGCGGAACAGCTGCTTCTTAATTCAAATCCTGACCGTCAGAATGAGGCAGCGTCTTGTAAAACCTGATTTGCATCTTCGGAAGCAATGGTTCGAACCAAAAATATACGGAATGTTTTGCAGGAAGGAGTCAATCGTGACCTTCGACGTTGATTTTGCCTTGGGGGAGCAAGTTCACTATCGACAATAAGTTTGGAAACACTTAGTACGCCTCGAAAAAGCATAGTCTGTTGATATTAAAAACAATAAAAAATATGTACATTGTTGAACACATCCTCCTTTAGGTAATCACATTTTAAAAATCATTAAAATTATGACACGTATTGGTTAAAAAAGACTTTATGTGGCACATCCATTTTCCTATAAAACATTTTTCAATCATCGATCATTCAGTTTCATGTCGTTACACACACATACATCTACCGTAGTAGAATTTGGACGGCTCGGTATTTTCCTGTATTCAAAGTCACAGTCTCCTGGTGTCTTATTTTCAATATCAATTTCAGTAATTTCTCTGATTGAAAAGCCTTTTTACATGGTGTTAGGCGTTTCCAAACTTATTGTCGATAGTGTACATCTTTTAAAACTTGGATAGATGTTTATGCTTCATTTTGATCCAATTAATATAGCTATCGAACAAATATGTGTACAATACACATGATTTTGATTTTGATCTTATACGGCTTTATTAACCTTTTGATTAGTAAGTTAATTTTAAATTGACTTAAACATATACAGGATGTTTTGCACATGAACCGTAATTTTTTTTGGAAGATCAGGAAACTTTTTGCTATGTTTCACACATAGGTTTTATGCACTAAGTTTTTGATTAAAAAAAATTATGCAATGCAAGTTTTTTTGATAAGGCAAATGTCCTCAGGCAAAATAAATTCAGCGGTGTCAGGTCGGAAGACCGTGCAAGCCACGGAAAAGGGCATGTCTCCAGATAAAAAAACAATGGTGTCAGGTCTAGTGACAGCGCGAGTCACGGAACAGGGCTGCCAAAATACTATTGAAGGAATAAACACCGCCTTTGTCAAAATGAGAGAGGAAATACTACTTCAGACAACTACAATTGAAATAAGAAAAAGTTGTTGTTCGTGAATTTGAAACAGAGATGCTCAATTTGAACAAATTTTGTAAATACATTTAATAAAAAAATCTTAAACATGAATTGTATTTTCTTAACCCCGACTCTGGCAATTAAACTAAGTTCAAAATAGTTGTTTTTTGTTAAGAGAATTTAGAAGTTGACATTTGTCATTCGTTTACACATTTTTTGTGACTTTGAAAGCTCTGAACTAATTTTCCCTAAACAAATTGCACAAAATGATTTATTTGGATTGAAAATACAAAAACAGTTATTTTGTGCTATTACGACCACAGATTAAAAAGTTATGACGATTTAAAGGTGAAATTTTTGGGTATTTTTTCAAAATGTTGAAAAAAAATTGTTGGTTCATGTGCCAAACATCATGTACATATATGCTATATTCGTATGTCCACATAAATCCACTTTTCTCTCAAGATCGCGTAGCTTGAGTGATGCTGAGTGTATATCAATAAATGAACCTAAACACTATCGATAGCACACAACATTTGTTACATTTACTATTAATAATGATTCTAAGTAAACCACCCTAAGTAGACCCCATACCTAATGGTCTTCAGCCGGATACATTCAAATTCCATTATAATTTCAATGTTTATTTTGTCGTCATCTGTTGATTTTGTACTCTATGAAAAAAAAACATTGAAAACGTAGTGCAATATTTGAGAATATTCAAACGTGTAGGGGTACTTTACAGCATGATTTTATCATCGATGTATGAGTGTATGTTGAGACGCAAAACAATCGTCTCTGTCTCCGATTCTCGCATTCAATACACTTAAACTTTTTTTGTGCGGTAGATGTGTTCCGCGGAAAATCGCATAAAAAGAAGCTATGACTTATATAGAAAAATTGAAGATGTGTTCCATAAATTTAAAAATCGCATAACTTTGAAACAACTATATAAAATATATCCAAAATCGCATAAAAAAAGTTACAACTGTTTAAAAAAAATTCAGTCAAGTCATAGTCAAGTTTTTGACCTTATTTTGTCACAATTTTATTTTTTTTAAAATAGTTTTTGATATAAATTTGGTAGGAATAATAGAGGGTTGTATAGAAAAGATTCGTATCCAGTTTGAAGTAAATTATTTAATTAAAACTTGAGATATGATGTCAACCGAGTTGAAAAAAGTAGTTTAGAGAAAAACGCGTTAAAAGATTTCATTCTTGTAGGACCGGCTTAGTGGCCGTCTTACGAAAATTGCTATAACTCCGTAAGTAATTGGAATTTTGGAAATTCCTTTGGGGAATATATTTTTAAAAGTGGAAACATTAGAAAAATGCAAAAAAAAACGAAATAATTTTGTTTTTTCAAAAATCTAAACCGGAATAAAGGGCGCTTATAATATTTTTCCAAATTTCTGTTAGCGTTGATGATTTATTTCCTATTTTATCCAAAATATCTCGATACGTGCTCTTTATGATATTAAAAAAAAATCCCTTAAAAAAACCGCATAACTTCGAAATCGCACAAAAAAAAAAGTCGCACCAAAAGAGGTCCTGGCTCCATGCGTTGGCTATATAATGAAGCATAAATTTGCAGCGATTGATTTAAATTTAGACATTTTTTTCAAAGGGAAACTATATATATATATTTAGTACAAGTTCATGGATGTATACATTAGCTCCCCATTGAAGTCGTACTTCTATTTACCAATCTCGAAATCGAGTGTGTAAATATTTATTTTACGATATCGTAATGAAAGCGTATATGCGCCGGTTATCTATTAACTTTATTTACTAACTCTGAAAGGTAATATGTAAATACGATGATGTTTTAATTCGATTCGAATTGAAATTCCTGTATATTTTTGTATGACCCTAAGGATCATCATGAGCACATGCTGCAGCAGTTTATCAACGTCGGTCTTTGAGAGCTTGAAAACGATTAAATTTCATAATAAAATTCATACAAATTCGTGTACAATTTCTGGCATTTGTTGTGCCAATTAAACCGAATGAATCGATAACTCCGTGATAATGCGATAATTTCAAGCTGTTAAAACAAATTTCGCGCCTATTAAAGCTCAATTTATTAATAAGTCCCAATTGATATAATTATTATGCGGAATTCCCGCATTAAATAGATTTAAAATAGAATAAAATTATCTGGTGTTATTCTTATCGGCCATTCCTTGCATGTGTATACGTCATTGCTTTGTTAAATGTATGGCATGCTAGTTTCATCCTATATAATATACAATTAAATTTTTATAATTTATGTAAAACATATTGCTATGGCGTGCAAACAATGACTTCAAAAGATAAGATTGTTTCTATATTAAATAGAAAATAATTTAAATATAATTGCTAAGAAATTGGCAAGAAAGACTGGTAAAGTATAAGGGGTAAAAAAGGGCGTGCCCTAGTTGACACAATTTCAACCCTTTTAGTCATCTAAAATTTAAAAAAAATCAAAAATTCTTAATTAATAAAAATGTCGCTCTAGTCCCTACCTCAATCATAAATAAATAATTTCATTTTTATAAAATGGCGACTCTTCAAAAAAAAAATCATTTTTGGCCTTATTTGTTCACAGTTTTAATTTTTTTTTTTATAAATAGTTAAAAATCAATTTTTGACATAACTCTAATAGGAACAACAGAGGGTTATATGTAAAAGGTTCGTACCAAATTAGAAGTAAATCAGTGTCGACCGTGTCGAAAAAAATAATTTCGAGAAAAACGCGTTTAAAGATTTCATTCTGGACGGACCGGCGTCACTAAAATAGCCACAAATCCGTAAATAATAGGAAATTTTGCAATTTTTTTTGGAGGGTATATTTTTAAAAGTATAAACTTTAAAACAAAAAAGACACAAAATCGATTTTCTTAAATTCTAGACTAGAATATCTCAGAACAATATATTTATATTTATTTGTCCAAACACATTGATAGAAAATTTCATAAGCTATTTTTTGGTAAAACTATTATTAAACATTATTTTTATGCAACAGATTTGTTGATGTTCAGACCCGAAACTAACCAAGTCCACTTTCAATGTATGCTGTTTATCTTTGATTTGGGTTGGAATCCCATAAAGGCTATATCAAACATATTCATGGTTAAGCGATAACATTCCGCAAATGTCAATATCGGTTCCAGAAATTTAAATCGGGCAATAGAAGCACAAAGGATGAATTGAGAATGGGACGAATTTTGATAACAATGCACTAAAATCGTTTATCTAGTCTAGCCATTCACGATAAACAATTGAGGTGTTAATGCAAATACCGGGATCCCATTGGGATCATCAAAAAAATCATCGGCAAAATGAATAGGATGGGTGTTATGGGGTAGGATCGGTACTGCATTCTTTGACCGAACACAACAAAAACAGTCTATTTTTTAATAACATTGTAATTGATGATGAGAAATGGCTAATTTATGCCCTGGTGGATCATCATTTCAGGTCCATAGAGATAAAAATGATTCAAATATGCAGCTGAAGTGGAAATGCATTCAAATCATTTTTAGCTTCTAAGACTTAACGTAATCTGCAGGACCAATAAACAGCGCTCATTCGTCATGTCAGCGGTCCGAAAAGCTGACCGGTTGGAACACAGACCTTGTGGCCACTCCGTTCTCTTTTAGGACTTTTCCCGGCATTTTCTATGATCTGCAATCGATCACGGAAGCTCCATTAAGGGATAATTTACATAGGTGACTCGCGTCAAATGTGGTCGTGAAGGAGTCTAGACTTTCCTCTACCCATAAATATATATTTATCTATTTTACTAATTTATGCTGCTAGTGAGATAGTTGCTAGTAGATTTAGAAATAGAATTCTTACATGTTGAGCTCGGAAACCAAAGACAGAGACGAAGTACTTCATATAATTAATCGATTTCATGTGTATTGATTATGTTTACTTGAATAAATGACCGAATATTGTGTGCTATCGACAGTGTTTATTTATTTATGTACAAGCTTCGTACACGCTGCGACGGTCCTGACAAATAAGAGGATTTATACTGATGAAAAGTGGCGGATATACAAATATAGCATGTAAGTTTATGACGATTTTAAATTACCTCACTATTCAAAGGGTTAAGGAAACTGCTCTAATGATAATAACGTCTTGATTGATATTATTTTTTAGCGACTAATAAAAATGTTGTGAACTTCTGAGAGTATATTTGAAGTTGCTAGACAAGCGCCAGACAGTCTTGATGAATCAGCCGATCGATGCAGGGTGTTATTAAAATTTCTATCAATTAATTAATTTTTGAACTGTCTCTAAAATGAGATTTTCCAATGATGGCATAAAAAATGACAATGGCAATAAATTATTCTTTGCGTTCACCATTTTTTTTTTCATCTTAAAATTGACAATCTCCATCCATAGAAGAGCATTTGGACTTCTGAAGTAATTTTAATTAAAACTTCTGAGTCAGCAAATCTAAAGTAGATTGATTACTGCTCTTGGCATTCCAAAATTTAATATTAATTCATTGCGGCTATGAGCGTTAAGGTGCAATAAAACTATGAGAATTTTGCAAACATCTTGGCAATTTTTCTGATAGCTCACGCCACGAAAAATATAGCAACCTATTTAAAATAATTGAAAACTCTCACCCGCAACATAAGCTGCAGATAATATAAAAAGTTTGAAATAATATGGGCGATATGTCAAGTCAAGTGTTATCAGCTTTCAAGCCTATAATCATAATAATTCACAGGTGGCAGATGAAATTACCTTGCAGGAGAAAAGGGGGGCTTAGACTGATATATTCGGATGGATAAAGTCGATCGTTAATGAGAGAAGTCGCATTCTCTCAATCGTTCTCGCCATCGGAGTCTCGCAGATGGGATCATTGTCTGTCTGAAAAATTGCAAATAAATCAGTATTTTTATGGCTTAACGTTTTTCGGGCCTCTCTACGACTCTCTACCCGACCTAACAAAGAAATAGCCTACACCTTAACTCCTCAAAAAAGCCATCAATCGCCGACTCCATCTCTTCATTCTGTAGGTATGACATCCGTTCGCGAGGCGCTCGTTCATCAGCGGTTCGAAAAGCGAACCAATTGGACATACAAACCTTAGGGCTTTTTGCGACATTTTCTTTGATCTGTAAAATTGCGGAAACAACGTAGTATTCTAGACACTTTCTATCATAGTATTTTTTTTTTAACAGTAACCGCCATCTATATGATAGATACTTGGGTACTTGAGACGGGTACTGCAGAGATCCGTTCATGGATGCATACCATGTTTTGTGGACATGTTCTGGCGTGGTGTCCGATCGGGAGGCGCTCATTTGTCGTGTCAACGATCCGAAATGCGGACCGGTTGGCCACACAGACCTTGTGTACACTCTTTCCTCAAATTTGGTGCATTATTGGCGAAAAAATCATACCCGGGGGCTTTTATGATCTCTACGATCACAGACGCAACCCCCAGAGTAGAATCTAGCTCGACTTTTGTTATATTGCAACGCTTCAGATATGTTATCTTATCCATTGAAAACTTCCGCAGTATTGGCTAATTGAATTTCATAATCGCCCTGATCTAATTCGATCCCATTGCTAAATGGCTTCATCAGATAATTGGAGTCCGCAAGTCTGTTTCGCCCGTAACAATGATCTGATATACTTGTATCCGATTCTGTGGCCATTTATTATCTCGTCGAGTGAGTTCCCATTTAGGCAACGAGGCGCGACATTACGAGAATCAGCCACTTTGTGACCAAATATGGTCAAACATTTGCTTCATTGGTGTACAGGCATGATGAATAACAGTACCACAAATGAGACTCATTATGAAGATTGCCGGCAGACGTTTGGAGTGATGCATCGCAAATGCCTTGGTTGTTATCACTCGGACGATGCAATTCATCATCTTCGGCCGGATTCGTCAGCTGTCTTCGGAGATCTGCTGCTGTTGGACAAATTTCCATTTATGAAAGTTCTCGATGATTGTCATCAAAGGAAATTAATGTCCATATGTGACTTCAGCGTATCGTGTCCATTGCTTTGCATTTTATACTCTGGTTCAGGTATGGAAGACAATGGGGAGTGGGCAAGAATCGAATTCTACACTTTTCTTCCATTTAAATCATACGATAAGAACCGGAGGGCCTCAAACGAAACGAAGGAATGAGAAAGCCCAAAAAACCACAGACAAACCAAAAATATTTCTATTGCTTTAGGAAATATTGAGCATTTTCTGGAAATCTATACAGAGGACTGTTGTCTAAGTCAGGGGAGTGTGTATTTAAATGAAAAATATGATAATAAAATTTTCCATATTGTCAATTCCAACAATTCTATTACTGTTTACGACGTCTTTCCACATGATCGATTCATTATTTTTTCCCACAATCATTGTATGGTTACATTACAAACAATATAACAACATTCATACACATTATGTTCTCGGAATTGTATTTATAATTTAAGCATGGGGGACATGTGAGCAGCTGTCGATCCAAATAAGTCTTCGATTCGATTATAAGCCTTCCATATCTTGATAATACTCAATAGATTTCGCCAAAACTGTTCAAAGTGAACATTCTAAAAAGATCATAGATCAATAATAGTTTCTTAAAAATCAATTTTTTAACCAGAATGAACCAGTCAAATTCATCGATGATTCCGGCTGTAAATCCAATGCCAATCAATGTTGATTGACTTTTTATGGCCACAATTGAATCGAATTGATGTATCTGATGTCTATTTCCAGCAAGAAGGCGCTACATGTCATCCAAATCAAGAAAACATTACACACAGGCATCACATTTGGATGACCCTTTACGATATTCGAATACATTTTAATCGATTTAAGTCTTAATATTAATTACATTTGTATATATCGACCAAATATCCATGGATAAATTCATATCTCGTCACTGGTCATTTACTGGCAATTCACTGGTAAATGCTATATTTTGCAAATTCTTACTTCTAATGTAAAGTAAGTATTTGGATGACCTTTATAATAAAATAATATATATTTTGAACAAATCAGAGTGGGGAGGTTTAAGACGTTTAGGCGTCACATTTGGATGGTTCTGCAAAATCTGCAAAGTTGCAGCACCAACGATGGTTAGAAACATCAGTTGACTCACCCGACTAAATATAGATTTGCAGAGGGTGAATCTATGATAAGCTGATTGCTGGTGCAATAGAACTTGAATTGCGGTGGTGTTTGGAATACTTTCAATGCTCTTCGTTGCACGCCACAAATTCCCTGGGAATGCAGTTACTCCAAATTGGGAACCCCTGCTTTGGCCCCATGTACACCAAAACTGGAAGACCGGTTGAATGACTTTTAATTTGGGTTCCCGCCCTAAGTATTATATGCCTTTTTGGGAGATCCCGATAGAGGTATGGCTGTGAGTCATAGGCGATTATGCTTAGAAATACACGCTTCCAAACATTTTTTGCCCTTTTGTAATATAAACATATTTATAAATGATTAAGGCTAATTTCTTTAAATAATTAATTTTTCATATAACCCCCTCAGTGCCGGACAATAGTATATCGTCGCTGTTGACGCTTGCGAAAAGTGCTAACGTCCGATATATCGTCGCGTACGCAATGATGCCTTACTTTTCTTATCATTAGTTAACTCTGTTTAGCAATAACTTTATATAGTAAAATGGAGAACTCGTTTTCTTAGATCAATATTCATGTGCTCAGCATACAGTATCCATTTATTATATCAAAATCGTTTTTATAATGCTCCAAAACAGTTCTTTGGTGTGTCGACTAAAGCGATAAGTCAATCAAAGCTTTAGGAATCGATCAAATTATATGATTATTTATGCTCAATCGGTCCGTTTTTCGGACCGCTCAATGAGTGGCTCACGATCGGATGCCACACCCGAACATAACAATAACGAAGAAAAAAGGGATTAGACAACTTTGCGTATATTATAGAAATGGACAGAGTCAATCAGTGTTGACTCATGTAAAGTAGAATGGCTGAGTAAAATAAAAACTATGTAACAGATAAATCACAAGAATTTATAACAAGACTTATAGGGAATCCATATGCTTTTAACGTTATCAGTATGATAAGATTCAAAATGTTTACATTGCGTTTCTCAAAACTACTTATTTGGAGCTGATTCTTGTGATATCTTATACATTTAATGGCAAAAATAAATATATTTTGATGGGATTCATTCTTTCACATCCCCTCGATTCGATGCGCTGCAAACGACTAGGGATTGAAGATCGATCATAAATATTTTATAAATCAGTCATTGATGTATACCAATCCACCCACTGACCTATAAATGTGATTATTTTTTCCGATGAGGCATGTAGGCTTTAATTAAAAACCGGTTATTAAGTAACAAATGTCACGAATGTATGAATCAATATTACTAACGTTTCCGAGTTGTAATAAAAATATCCTATGCAGAAAATGTTCACCCCCAGTCGTTGAAGCGATTTCGAATTAATGACTCATAGAGGACTAGTCATCCTGTAATTTCGCATGATTCATCCCCAGACGAACCGAGGGGGATGGCACTTGAGAAAACCCTCCAATTTAGGGAGTGTCTGGCGTGCAACGAAAAATCTAGAGGGTGTTAGTCAGCTGATCCTGTTTCGATGCCTCATGGAATATCTCGCTTTTATACATCAGATTATTTATATTTTAGGGTGGAAAAATATCTAAAGATGGGTTTGAGAACAAACAAATTAATTAAATTAAACAAAGAATGAGTTATTCAATATTGGGAGTAGGAGGATCAGCATATTATATATTATTTATAGATATTGTTGCTAGAATTGAAGCGGAAATGTCCATATTTAGAATGTATACGATGTCCATTTATCGAACATCCGGAGTATTGAACGTTTGACGATAGATATCCCAACTTATATATCAAATTTTATTTCCATCTTCATATATAGTAAGGCCTTTCAATAAGAACGCTCTAAGTTTGTTTGATTATAACGGCCATATTACTAAAGCAAAATCTATTTAATTTATTGTAAATTATTTAATAGTGTATGGCAAATTATTATGCAAAATTATAGCGCTACGTATCACACAGCGCATGCCATGATGGACATTCTGTACGAGCGATTTGAGGGCACGATGGAGATAGTGCGATTTAACACCTTTAGACTTGTTTTTTGTGGCCATCTTAAATTGAAGGTCTATGTGTATAAACCGCAAATAATTAATGCCCTCAAAGTCAACAAAAAGAGCACCATCCAGCAAATTCAGTCAGATTTATGCGACAAATCCATGAAAAATTGTACCTTCCGATTACGCGCCATCAAGCAAAACCGCGGCGGACATTTGAACAATGTTATACTTCATACAAAATGCCATAAAATACTCTTTTAAATGAAAGAAAAATTGAGTGGATATCTCACGCACAACTTGTTTTATTTACATTTAAAAATTGAGCGCCTTCATTGAAAGAACCTATTTATTTTTATTTGGGGGATCTAAATCGAAATTGAATGAACGATTTGCAGAATTAAATATGGAAATTATCATTGCTGATATGAGCTTCGTTATGCATATGTGAAACGTGACTAATTCGTTGACATTTTATGAGATAAGTAGAAATGCTTTTACAATGGACATATAAGGCAACTGACAGGGTCTATCATATCCGGTTGCACTGATTATTGTTGTGGTTTTACCGAAAGACAGAAATATTAATAAAACCCTATTCAATATATTAAAATAAAATTTCAAAACATGCAAAAAACCACATTTTTCCTATGAAATTCAGAGCGAATTTTCTGTAATGATAACCAATTTAAAAATAATATTTTAACTTTTTACGTCACGTGTGCCTTAAAAGTATTGCGTTAAAATTTATCATTATTTATATCATATGTTAATAAGGATGCCGACTGTAAAGTGTTAAAAATTGATTCATCAAATGGTTCGCTTATTAGGTATTTTTTATCGAAGTGACATCTTTGCATGATATTAACGGCATTAATTATTTTAATTGGTAATATTCATAGATGTCACTGTATAATTTATTAAATAAATAAATAAATATTTTTTTTAAACTGTAAAATATATATATTTATGGCGATTTAAATGTATATGTAATATTATTAAATAGTATGATATTTAATTATTTTATAGTTTGATTATGAATTGTGCGAAAGAGGCATCTATGTGTGGATATTTGTGAAACAGCTGTCGTCGGTAAAGCAGAGAGCTTAAGTCGGTCGTTGAGAGATGTCAGTTGCATCTAGCACGGGTGGCCGGGAACATGAGGTCTCCGCCCGGGAATAGAGAATGATAGACCGGTAGGGCTCGGTTGCCCGGCATGGCCGCACTCACCGACACCAGGTCAGACCCCAGCCCTTATCGAATCCCTAATTTTTCATCCCTCAATTCCTCCCAAACGCCCAATACGCATGGAAAAAATACCTCCATCCTCTCATCCCGGCAATGTAAGCCCAATTTGGAACAAATTCCATCATCGTATGCCACGAGGGATTGATTTTTGTGGCATTTGCCCCAATAAAATAACTGTCACTTTAACATAACCATGATTCAAATGGGGAAAAAATCATTAATTATTTTTAATTTTTGCATCACCAACATTTTTTAAAAATTAAATTAGAACAATGCATGCGTAATTTTCAATTTAATTTCATCAAATGTTAAACATTTTAAAGCGCAAATATTTGTTAACAATAATCGGACGCCTCAGCCAGAATTAAATTTGAATATATAAAATATTTTAGTGTATTATTAATATTTTTTAAATTTTTTATCTGAAATTGAATATAAAATTAAATTTAAATTAAAAACTGCCATATTGGGACCGTTTAAGTATTACACTTTACAACTGAACAGCTGTTATTCGTTTTTACATAATCATTAAATGTCTTGCATGAATCCAACGTCTCATTAACGTATGAAATATTTAACATAATTTTTTAACAAGACTTATCTAATTGTACCGGGACTCGTATGTAACAAGAATTGTATCAGTTTTGTTGAATTTTAATTGATAATTTTGATCTTCAGATACATTGTTATCAATGGACTTAATACACGCGCGTAAAAATTCATAAAAAATCATGTATTGAACATATTTGTACAGTTAATCAAAAATATTTGAAATTCCTGCTTTGATATATTTCTGGAGGTGGTGTCGCCAAGCCTGGAAAGCATCCTGGAAGGTCTTATTTGAGATGTCGTTTAGAGCCGGTATAACATATAGTTTGGATGGTTTCAATCATGTCCCGATGTTTCCCTTTCGAGACTTTTTTAAGCGAGGAAACAAAAAACCTGGGGCCAAGTCAGAGTTGTAGGAAGCCTGTGGAATCAACGGAATGCGGATCCTGGCCATTAAATCGTCGACAGCGAAAACGCCATGGCTTGGCACGTTGTCATAATGAAGTTTTCATGCGTCTTTATGTTCAAATCTTCGATTACAATGCGATAAACGGTTGTTTTTGTTATGTTTCGAGTCTCTGCTATCTATTTTAAAGGCTCAACCGTCGGTCAGAGTTCAAATAATCATGCATACGCGTCATATTTTCATCTATTTAGTAGCTTGATGGATGCCCACTCCAGGATTCGTCAACGACCCTCCTTAAACGCGGTGTATCATCGCGTCTGGACGCGTTACTTTTTGAATGCACCTTGTATATTAGTTTAACGTCTTTCAACGAGATGTTCATGATGCGGATTAACCTTTTATTAAAGACTAACTCTTCAACGAGACTATCTGCGACTGTGATCAAGTCTCTGTCGCTCAAATATCAAAGATTACATTTTTTTTTCCATGGCTTAATTCAAATTTTACATCATTAGGGCATGACAAAGCATTAAAAACGCTATTGTGACAATAAAATTCAAATGTGGCTTTAAAAAATCTATATTTTATCAGCTCCAAATCGGACATTCCAAGATAAACATCGAGGGTCTCCAGTCCACAATGAATCTTTGCTCCGATCAGTGTTCTTGACATCTCAATATGTCGATAAAAAGCCCATTGACCTGAATTGAGCATCAAATATTATTACAAAACCCTTAAAAACTAAGATCACCCGCGTGAATGTACGATTATCAGGGTTCATTTGAGAGTGCGGGTCATATTCTGGAGCTATGCTGCACTTTGGGCACGCACATGTGATGTATAAAACTGAATGCTGCCCACATAAAATTTAAGGGCACAAAATAAGCGTGTTTATGACCAGCTATTGAGCTTTAATAAAAAAATATTATTATGGAAAATATGGGATTTAATGAAACGCTTATATTGATATATTCCCTAAAATTTTTTTTATGTAACGGATTTTTTCAGAATTTCATATGTTGTACCAAATACGTATCATAGTAGCGTGCGGGTGGTTTTCTTTTTAGCACAGTAAGAGAAAGGTTTGCCGTTTATCCGGTCATTGTAGGAGTGCTATCTGTAGCTGAATAAAGGCAACGACTTTGATTAAACCATTTATGATCCAAAATATAAATAAAACTGTTAATCTTTCGGTCCATAAGAAGGTCTAGTTGAACCTTTTTGCTTTTGCAATCAGTTTTTTTAATAGAAGCTATGCATAAATCTTATCAAATCTCCCCGACATTGTCCATCGAAGGTTCGGGATCCTTGTGTTTCAAGTAAAAGGGATTTTTGGATAGGCGCGGATTTATTTTTCATAGAATTTTTATGAGAAATCACGTTTTAATCATGTCAACATAGGCAAAAAAAGTGCTATTGGAATTAACGGGCACCGATTGACGGCTTGGATAAACTTCAGCAGGCAGGGCTTGCTATGTTGGAACTGACCGTCGGAATTAAAAATGTATTCCGAAAGAAATGTTGCCAGAACGTTGTCATCTAATATATTCATCCGTGTTTGGATTTATGGACAATGTTTGCAGCTGTTATCCCGTTGTCAACTATCTATTATGATGCTGAAGTTGTTGAAGAAGTTAAAAGCTGCCAGTAATGTTATGTTACAACAAACGCAAGCATTGACGTTATGGACTAGATGCTCTAATCATGTCATCGTTGCACGCTTGCATCTTTATAAATTCATACGGATCAGCTGCTGATACCAAATACAGATGATAAGACAAACGTGTTAGAAAAGGTCATGCAGAATTGACAGCCTGATCGATGAGCTTCAAAGAAAACTCCGATTTGTTAGTAACAAATGCGAGGAATCATTTTGTCGACATCCTTGTTTAGCTTTGGCTGTACATTCATACATATAGTATGTAATTTGTTACAAAAACAACACGTTTTTATATTTAGTTGCTGTTAACTCACTGTAAAAACAGTTTTCTTTCATTAACACATCTAAGGAGGCTAATGTTTACTGACAATCGCTACGCGTAGCGGATAAAAGCCATCGAAACGTGATAAATACACTTTGAAAAAATGTCCATTATCATTTAAACTACCTATTATTTTGTAATTAAATTTAAAATAATCATTTACCGCCTTATTTCTGCGTATTTATTCAAACGTAAACACTTAATCTTTTATAGATACGTGTAAATTATATAGCATTTACGATGACGTTGTACTTATTTACACGCATGTGAATAATAAGGTCCTAATACCTAGATAAGGTATGATATTTATTGATTTGTAAAGGGGAACGTTGCAAAATCCACACACGTAGCTTGTCAATAATTGTCTGCCGAATTATTTAGCATTAGAATGCAGTTTGGATCTTTGCTGACGACACAGTCATATTGAAACGATCTTCAAAACTTCCTAAATATGATTAACATTAATGCTTTGTATACCCTGGACTGACATGATCACTAACGCAGACGTATTTAGGAGAGCCGGAATAAAGAGAGAGCTACCGACGAACACCAAAATGAGGAAGATATCATATTTGGGTCATGTATTTTGCGGAAATAAATATCGCCTCTTCCGATTAATACTGGAGCGCAAGTTAGAGGGAAGACGGGGAGTTGGCAGGAAGCGGATGATTTGGTTGCGCGACATTAGAGAGTGGATGAACTGTCCCAGGCAACTGCAGGACAGAGAGGTCTTCGCCAACGTTGATGGGACTTGACACGGCATAAGAACCATACAAAGAAATAACTTCCTTTTTCAAAACATTTTGCATTACAATTTCAACGTGCCGAGTGTCTTTTTAATGCAATATTGGCTTTGAAATCGATAGCAAATGGAAGAAATATCTGTCCGCGTCACCACAAACTTAATTATGCATTTTTATGTGGACGTCGCAAGCAATATATACTTATAGCCGATAGGATAAGCAGAGTCCATCTGAAAAGATTTGCATGAGGATCCGACGTGAGCAATGAGTCATTGCGAACCATTTTAACAATACTATTTGAACATTATCAGATAGCGATGATAATTCTTATGGAAAAAATGCTAGTTATCAATCAAATAAAATGATTTTAACTGCGCTTATTTTAAATTTGATATAAATTTCGTTCAGATTATCCTGAATTTGTATTAATTTCTCAGCTATTTGCTTTGGTTTTATAAAATCAAGGAATATATCCGTGACTTCAGCGTGAGCGGTCTTTATTGTGTGATTAAAACAAAGAAACCATTCACGTGAATTTGGCTTCAGGAATGGATTCGGCACTATTTTGTATACAAATATTAGCGCAATGATGTCGCGATATGAACGATGATATGTACACGCGTTTCATAAATTATAAACAAGCATTTGATGCGGTGCGACATGAAAAATTGATACGAATATCACAAGACGTTGGCCTTGTCGAAAGAGAAATCCGCTTCATTATGAATCTATAATGGAATCAGACTGCGCAGGTTCACGTGGAGCAACACACAACTGTATGTTATTTAGTAATAATGACATCAGCATGAATCATGCGCCAACGGCAATGAAATGCTATGTGCTCAGCGTCCTTTTGTATGGGTCGGAACCATGGTGCAAAGAGCTTCAGACGTTCGAAATGTGGGCATACAGATACTGAAAATTCCATGGACTGCTCGGAGGATCAACGACGATGTGCTGGCTTTGATGGATAACAGGTCAAAGTATCCAACACCATAAGAATGCATACACCTGGAGTACTTTGGCCGTGTCTTCTACTCTGGATAATATAGGGAAAGATCATTTGTCATTGGAGTCAGAGCCAACTGAAGACATTATGGATGAAGAACCTTTCGCAAAGCATTGTAAGGGCAAACGCCATTGGAATAAATTAAAAATCTTCTTTTGTTAACACTTTTTAATTTTCAAAGGCGCTTCGGATGTTGGATATTTTATCCGTATTCTGCCAAATTTAAAATACAGAAACGACGACCCATTTACGAGTCCTAATATGGTAGCAATTTAAGTCGAACCTGAAATTTACAACAATAAATTCAAAAGTTATATTAAAAATATGACTGCTCTTTTATAAAAAATGTGCTTGCAATTATAAAGATTGATCGATGTATTAATTGCTAGATTTAAGCATCAATGTGAACTTATTTCAATAAAGGACCATAATTATATCGTTAATAATAAATATACAAACATTAAATCGTCGCATTTCATTCTTGATAAATAAAAACAAAAGAATCCTAACGATTGTCATGTCGCATTACAAAATTCGGTGAATATTCAAATAATGCAATATTCCTCAATTGAAAATGTTAATTCATTCGCGACGGAGACTCATATTTGAGTCTTTAATTTGTTCTCTTAATGCTAGATCACTAGCAAATCTGTAGTCTGTGAGACTAATGATTTTAAATGCATTCGACATGTATGCATGTTCACAAATCTTTCCCGCTTTGTACCGTTCTAAATAAGCAAATTAATGACGCAGGCGTACTCACTGCACGTGCGCGTTGATTGTCGCACAATATGTAGTGATCTAGGATTAAGATATCAAAATTTTGCAACGGCACTCAGTGCTTGTCTTACGATCTGTGCATGATTTATTTATGATTGTCTAATAGAATTCATTTTTTGTTGTGATAACGTATGTTTGAATTTTGCAGAAAACGCTCGAGAGAAGATGATAATTGCGACTTCATGCCATTATCCAAGAGGATAAATAATCTTCACATAAACAATGTCACAACTATGATAGTGAATCAAGCGCAACCGCCGCAAGATCAAATACCCCCCGGCGAGACGTTTCGAGAGGAAATCGGAAACGAGTCAGCCGCCCCCCCGCCTTACAATCCAGGAATAACATCGTCGCAGAGCAGCTACTATTTCGAGAACAAATTGCTCTATGAGCTCTACTTGGAGCGGCTCCAGAGGAACGGACAGCAGTCTCCGTATTGACCCTCGCCTTGGACCTGTCGAAGCGCCCCCCGGAATGCGCCAGGCTGCGGAGAAGCCATCGCAACGATTCACAAAATTAATCCAATTCGGAATCATTTCAACTGTATAAAACTGTTAGATCACATTATACGTTAAAATCTTCAACTTTGCCAATAAATATACCATGTCGAATCGACTGAAGCGCTAGTGTCATATATTTTTTATTCTCTTTAGCATATTTTATTTATTCATCTCGCAGGGCTCGTCGCATTCGAACGCACAATCGTCGCGGCCAGCTCGCGCGGATCTCGATTATCGAAAATCTCCTTATAAAACTAGACTTATAATTTAAATTAATATTTGTTATTATGGACGTTCTTAATTAATTAACCTTATCTTCTTTGACCGTGTATATAGAGACTCCACGTATTGTCTGATTGTACATATAATTTAATTTGTTAAAATTCAATTAAAGAGTTCCTCTGATTTATTTTACTTCGATCTTCGCTCGTTGTACATTTGAAAATAAAAAGGTGTACAAAACGAATGCATTTTGAGTTTTTCAAAGAACTTCTCCATCCTTTCCGTTCCTGTTCCGTCCATTAAAAAATGCACATTTAAAATTTAACAATTTTCAGGTACCTTCTGGAGCATAGCTGAGTGGAAAGTCAATATTTCTGATATTGAGATTTGTTATGTTATATTAATATGACAAATCATATATGAACATGTCGAGAGGAACGCTCATTGATCCATTGAAAAAAATGTAAATACTAAGTTACTCACTTATCTCAATGTTAATGAATCCTTTGTAGTTTCATATTCGCATTTTTCAAAAGCCAATCTTAGATCAACGACAACTCTGAAAAGAATCAGAATGCATTTAAAAAGCATTCTCATTGAACATCGCAACGTCATCAATCTGCAACTTCTACTACGTAAATATAGAGATATTCTACAATTTTGCTGTTAGTTATTTATACATCTAAGATAAGAAGACTATATTACGAGTCTGTTTTATTATTAACTATATTACTTTGCCATCCTTCAAAACGTGGAGAATATGAGCTTTGCTAGTAATTAATCAATCTTAACGCGGGATCTTATTTTAAACTACGAAAACCATATCACCTTATTTTCTATCTTTGCGGGTGACTCGTGTTTGATGAACTTTGTGTTGTGTCACAAAAGAGAATTGGTCATGACATTTAAGACAATATATAGTGAACCTTTTATGTCACTGTATTATTGAGGATAATATGGGATATATCCCAAAACAATATTGTATAAATCGTTAGACAAATTAGTAACCTAAGTAATTAGCCTTAAGAACAATATTATATAGGCTCCTCATTTGAATGTAAAAATAATCAATCTGTCATAAAGGGCTAACTTAAATAAAAATCTGTCATGAGGCCTAAATCGAAAGGCGTAGTTTTTAAATTTGGAAAGCTTAAAATGATGAAAATATGAGTTCGCTCGTTGACGTATCCGAAAAGATAGCTGTAAACACATCAGTTGCGATTCGATTCGAAAATGGCGGGCGACAGTGGCGCCCCTGTCGGCGGCCGCGGACGGCACGCGCCATCGCTCCCGTTAGTCGGCGCGCTGCGCGTCGAGTCGGCCGAGCCGGAGGACGAGTCTCGTCGCAGGGTCGCTCGCTTCGGACGAAGCGCTAGTCTCGCTGGAGAGGCCGAGTGCGGGGGCGCCGGAGTGCGAGTGCGCCGTCGAGTGTGCCGCCCGCCCCGAGCCGACGGCAGCTACTTGCAGCGACGGCGGCGACGCGAGTGCGTGTCCCGGTCGCGGCCGTGGAGGGGGCCGCTGCTGGTGGGGATGCGCCGCGCCCGCCACACGGGGTGAGCTCCACACACGCGCTTCCAGACTCGCCATCGCCCGACGTCCGAACCCCCTCCCTCCCCCCTTCTCGCGGACGCTCGGCCGGTTACGTAAACGCGCAGAGCGCGCGCCCCCGCTCCGTCGCGGGGCGTCGCCCCTCCGATCCGAAGGCCGACACGATCCTCGCGTCGCAGGAACGATGCTGTCGTCTCGCGCCCCCCCGACGGAGTCCGAGCGCATCTCGCTTCCGGATCCTAACCTCTCGGCTGCCCGGACGCGTCGCCTTCCGGAGCGCCGTCTCGCGCGTCGCGGCGCCGGCGCCCGACTCCGGCCGTCTCGACCTCCCTCCGCCGTCGGAGTCGACCGACGGGAGGCCTCCCCGTCGTCCGCGCGAGGGGAGGGAGTCGCTCGTGCCGCGCGACGCTGTAGCCATCGCTCGTCGCCTCCGGGCCGCCGGGGCGCGCGGGTTCTCCCCGGCCCGTCTGTCCGGCGTTCGCCTTCGGGCGCCACTCGGGGGGTCTCGTCGTCCGACTGCGGGGTCTCGAGACCGAGGTCGCCGTGCGTTTGCGGCTCTCTCCGAACGCCTTCGACTTATTTTTTCCAGCAGAGATGCGAGCCTTCCATTTTCCGCAAGCTTGACATTTGCTTTAATTTGAAAAATGAAAATTGACTAAATTTTAACGAGCCTTTCGCTCCGTCGGGTCCCAAACGTCAGATCGTCCGAAGGGAAGGGGCCCCGTCGAGAGCGAGTCGTACGGTACTCCTCGTCGCGCAGACGTAACGGATTCATTCGAAAGATCATAACGGATTCTAAATCCTTTGAGACGGAGCCGCGCCTCTGCAGACGCGACCTCTCTCTTCGACGGCGTCCGACGGACGGTCGACGTGTAGTAACCCACATTTACTTTCTCTTCGACTCCGTTGTCCGATTCGTCGACTAGTCCGCGAGGAGCAAACTCTTAACTGCATATTTTTCTCAAATCGTAAATTTATTCTTTCGCTCGTCGAACACGATGCGCCCTAAACGGCAGTTCCCCGTCAAGGGAGTGCTCCCGAGAGGTCGCAGGAGGGCCCTCGAAAGGTGTCGGATAGGCGAGCCGAGTTCGAGTCCGAGCCGACTTCCGTCTCCTTTATTTGTCGGCGAGCCGCCGGAGTCGTCGAGCGAGCGCGACTTTCTTTTCTGTATTCCACTTTCCGCGCGCGCCGACGGCCGGCGGCGACTGCGACGAGCGAGCCGGCGCCCTCCTCCCGACACCGTCTCCCGGATTCGTCGCTTCCCTCCATGCGGCCGCGACGGAGGTGAGGACTCGCGGAAGGGGGCGACGCTCCCCTTCGAACTTCGCGCTCGCGTCGTTTTCGCCTCGCGAACGCCGATCGGATCCGGAACGGGGTGCGCGTTTGAAAATTTCCAACTTTGTCTATGGGCGACCATAGACGAACGGACCGTCGCGTCCTCCGGCGCTCGACTGACAGGACGTAACCTAGAACGATGCGCCCCCCGCGCAGTTCGGGGGACCCGGGCCGTCGTCGCCTCCGACGGGACTCGCCGTCGGGCGATCGGGGTCGGACGCTCCCGAAAGATTGCGACCCTCGGAGTGGGACGAAGCGTGAGTTTGAAACTTTAGTTTGTTGCGAAAGTCGCCTTTGAATTTCGCAATTCTCGCAACGGCTCCGCGCCCCCTCGAGGTCCGAGACGGACCCTCCGACCGAAGCTCGTTCGGCCGATCGTCAGAATCTGGGTCGAGAAATCGCGAAACCTCTCTAATGCGAACGACGCCGCATGGGACGTTCCGCGGGTCAGCGTCGCGACCGAGCGACAGGTCAGATCTCTAGACGTCCGCGTCCGGTTTCGTTCGAAGCGACGGTTGATAATTTTTTATGCAATTTTTCAGACTAGCCGATCGCCCCGAGGGTGAACCCTCCGTCTGATGAATTACGCTTCCTTCGCTGGCCAGTTTGCCGGCTCCCTGCCCGCTGCGACCATGCATCACTTCACGTCCGCCAAGTTCGCCCAGAACATCACCGCCGCCTCCGCCAACGGGGCCCAGATGGGTCAGGTGGTGGGAGTGCTCTCCGGCGGCGAGAGCGGCGTCCACTACCTCCGGCCGGTGGAGGGCGGGGCGGGCTTCCAGGCTCTGCCCCACCAGCCGGCCCAGCAGCAGCTGATCACGCTGCCGATCACCGTTCCGGGAGCGAAGCCCGGTGAGTGTCGCCCCTTCGGTGTTTTGTCGCCCCTCAATTTCCCTTCTCGTATGACAGCGACTCTCTTCCCCCCCCCGCAGGTGATCCTCAGCAGACCCTGCAGATCCAGCTGATGAATCCCAACGTCTCGACACACGCTTCCCAGGTGACGGTGCATCAGCCCAAGTACCAGATGGCACACATCCCGCTGCAGACTTTTCAGCAGGGGGAGATAGGTAATATCTCCGCGATTTCCCTCTGTATAAATTTTCCGACCTCACGAGCATTGTAACTCTTTAAATTTCACACTTTTAGGAACAGTGTTGACGCTCGCCTATGCCCAGCAGGATGGTGCCGAGGGCGTGCAGATTATCGGAAATGCCGGACTGCCGGAAGGTTTGAACAGTTCCAGTTGCATTTGATATTTTAATGTTTTCGTCAGGATTTTTTCTTATTTTGCCCTTTGCGTTGTAGGTCTGCAGGTTGTTGCGGCGCTTCAACCGCAGGACGTTCAGATGCTGGCTCCCAATCTTTCGGGCGCCGAGCATTTAGTCTCAGGGGCGAGCAAAGGTCAGAGCCCGGAGGCGAGCTACGCACCTTACACTATACATATCAATTCGCTCCTGCCCACCCAGCACGTTCTCAACATTGACGAAATCAAGAAGACGGCCAACAATAATAACAACACCTTTAGAATAAAGCAAGAGGGCTCTGTCACTGACGAGACTTCAAAATCAGAAGTGAGTATATTATCTGAACACTGGTTCAGTAGTCGGAAGACGTGGTCGAGTTTTAATATTATTGCGGTATTATTTTGTAGGAAGTGGAAGTGGTGGCGAACATTCAGGGTGCTCAACAGTGGACAGTCGCCTCGCCCAATGCAGATTTGGCTGAATATCTTCGTCAGTTACCTGGGGGTGCGCAGTTGCACCAGTTTCTTAAGTATGCATTTTCCTCACTCGCACTCATTAGATAGTGCATTGCAGTCTCGTAGCGATACACAACTGACTGTGTGCAGTAAAGTTTTATCTATGGGTGATTTTATATATGGTGCGTATTAACAATATGCAGGTTCAATAACGACACGAGCAATCCGAAGGAAGACGCCGAAGAGGATGCGGTCGTCGAGGAGGCCCCCAAAGACAAGGAGACTCAAGAGTCAACCCAGCAAACGGAAGAAGTCGAAACCGGTGAGACAAATAATCAAATTTCCTTGAAATCAGCACCCTTTTTTTGTAAGATTGGAAAGTGAGTTAACTGTTTGTTTTGGGATTGTTGCAAAAATAACTCTTTTTAGTTCAGTTCAGTCACTTTTCTAGTCTCTTAATGATTTATCATTGATTTATTTATGGAACAGATCAGCTGTTGCCCTCTTCTGCTTTTTACTGTTAATATGATCAAAAATAATTATTATTTATGTTGATCCGAATTGAGTTCATGTATTTTTGTTGTATAGAAATGCCTGTGAAAATTAAGAAAAAAAAGAAGTACAAAAAAAAACCACCAAAGCCAAAAAAACCGAAACCCGGCCAGGTCGTTATAGCTACAGCTCTCGATGGTACAATGCTGTATTGCTGTCCGGAATGTCATAATGCATACCCGGAGAAGGAATTGTTGGAGCAACATTTACTCAGTCACAAAATTGAAAGAAGATATATATGCGGCATCTGTGGAGCCGGGTGAGTGTTTTCGTAGTGCTTTATTTTATCGTCATGTCAATTCTATTTGCATGCGGATAGCAAAATATTCACACTTTAAAGTTTATTCTGGAAACCGTCATAAAAATTTGACCCTGATGTAAAATTTAACCTTTTAATTCTTATCCTATTTTATCGATAAGATTCTGATCTTTTGAACTCGAGAATAAGTTTTACTTTGCACATATCTCATATATATCATATGTTGCATGTTGTTTAGTTATACGATCTGAAATATTTGTTTTAGTTGGCATTTTTTTATTTTTAACATTCCAGTTTGAAACGAAGAGAGCATTTAGAGAGACATAAACTCGGTCCACAATCCTGATAGACCATTTGTTTGCTCTGTGTGTTTGAAAGGATTCAAACGAAAAGAGCATCTTAATCTGCATTTTGTTATACACTCGGGTGCAAAGACGGAAATTTGTCAGGAATGCGGCAAAGGTAAGTTTTAATGCATGTCTGATACTGTTGATTGCATCCCCGATGAGCATGTATTTGCAACTGAATTATCTTTCCGCCTTTGAATGCAATTCGACATCTAAAATTATTGTTTTTCTTATAGGGTTCTATAGAAAAGATCATTTACGTAAACATACGCGAGCACACGCTTCTAAACGAGCGCGTGATGAAATTGTCGCTCAAAATTTACATACGCAATATCAGCAAACACACCAACCACAACAAGCGGCATCGCCCACTACATCTACAAGCAACGATGTAAATAGACCAGGAACTTCTACTACTATGTCGACAATTCAACCAGAAATCACTATCCATGTAGGTGACATTATTTTTACATAGTTTAATTTTTGTAAACGGTGATATATAAACATAGCCACTCAACTTTTTTTAATCTGAATATTTTATGGCATTAAGTGTGGAACATAACTTCGTTCAAATGTCGGCCTGCGGATTTACTTGGTGACACTTATTCGGAAGGTACAATTTCACATAAATTTAGCTGAATTTGTTGGATGCCAGTTCGTTATGTTGATTTTGATCAATTGTTTGCGGTTTATACGCATAAACCCGCAATATAAGATAGCCCAAATAGATAGCCAGTTCACGTCACCGCCGAGATAACCATGCCCTCAAATTGATCGTGCATAATGACCATCGTGGTATGGAGCGCCACAAAAAGTTGTTATCATCATATCATTGATCTTCAGTGTGAATTTGGTACATCATGTGGATTGATAACGTCCCAAATCTGACAATTTTGCCAATAGTTCATCAAAAAATGAGTCTCTCCACAGGTGCAGATCCATGTCCCGATGCAAAATTCGCCATGTTAAAGTCATAGAAGGCCAAGTTCTTGTGAATGAGGAGAAATTGATTTTCTCAGGTTTTTCTGTAAACTCACTCTCATACGGACTGATTATTTATCGAACCGGTTGACTTGAATTTGGTCACCAAACGTTGAATAGTCGACTCTCGACGTTTCTCAAACTGTGATGTGATGATTTGCACGCGTTATTCAACGCTATAACTTAACAAGCGCCCCTATTGAAAGTTTGTACGTCCCTACGTCGTTGAGATTGCTGTTGAATATTTAAATGTAACTTTTGAAAATATATAATTATGTTTTCAGGTTCCTACTAGTACTGCTTCGGTACCTATTCATATAACTCTGCCACAGCATTTAGTATCAATGGCTAATAATGGAAATCAAACAACTACAGAGACACATAACATCAAGCAAGAAATGGAAGGAATGTTATTGCAACAATAAACTTTACACAAAGTGTTGTTTCATTTATAGACATAATGCACATAGTTGAAGGCAATAAAAGTGTTGATTTATTTGTAATAAAACATTATAAGGGTAATGCTATGAGTACATCAATATATTTTTAATTTTGATAGATGATAAATTATGTGGACATACTTCTTTTATTATTTTATAATTTAAAATTACGTTAAAAACTTTGTAGAAATACATTTTAATTTTATTTGACATGTGGCATACCTATATTTTTGAACTCGTTTCACAACATGCCAGGCATTGAGCGAACACCCGGAAAATTTTCATCGAGATTTTTATGATTTTTAAAACCTATTTATAAAATACTTCTTAATTAAAAAATGCTTACAAAGAATTTTTTAAATCTAGTGGTGCATTAAAATACGTATAAGTACAATCATTTATAAGCAATGTTTATATATATATATATATATAAATGTTGTAAAATGTTTGTTTTTTAATGTTATTTTGCAATGAAACGTCGGTAGATTTTAATACCAATTTTACTACACGTTTTTTCAATATATAATCTTTAAAAACCCAATTGAAAATATGAGATTATCGAACGAGGAAATCTATTTAAATTTATGCCAAATAAATATGTAATCCGTAAATACGATGACATCAAACAATCCATACGTATTGACAATGCTGAAAATATATGCGCGTTGTTCCATGATGTTCTTAAAATTATGCATATAACGCGGAGATTATTATTTGTTTTAATTTTATCAACGAGATCATTCTCTCTATATCCTAAATTTAATTTTTGGTGATTATGGTGTATAAGTTATTCATCCGATATTTCTAAGGTGCTATGGATTGTAGAATGTTATTCGAAATCTTTGAAACTCTTGCATTATATAAAAATATAGTCATTTATAAAAATACCAGGCTTCGTCTTTCTTGGAAAGTATTATGAGATTAGGACTGTTTCAATATAAGATTAACGGACCATCCTGCACGCACTAAATAAATCTAACGGAAACTGGTCACTATCGCCCCCGTATTTTTCATTTTTTGTCGTTACGCTCTGCTCGCTGACAACTTTTATGATTTGCCTATGAGGGATTGAACGGAGCCGAAAAACGTGAATATAAAGTAGCTTTTGTATTTTCGAAAGTCGACTTTGTATGTGTGTGTAAGCGTTTTGTAGCCGATAGTGGCCAGTTTCGGCGAGTCAATAATGTAATAGAATAAGGTCAATGTGATTACGGTGATTTAAATCAAATTTATTGAAAATTGACCAAAATACTAAAATGTGTATATTACATAAAATATTGTGTGTATCTTTTTTTTATCGTTTAGACGTAAATGCTTAATTATTAATATTTTATTTATTCTAGTGGTTAATTTGATTTTTACATTTAACTCATTTTTCGTAAAATCGTAGAATTATCTTTTTTTCTTATTAGCGTGTGGAAATTAAATTGAAGTGCCTGATTTTTCGTAAATTGCTTATTATTTTCGAATGATTTTGTTTGTCGCTTTCAAATCCTCGTTTTACGGTCGACCCTTCTATAGTGTCGAGATAGGGACCACGCTATAGAGTGTTAGATACCCATTGAAAAATTTATACGCGTTTAGTTTGTTAACAAACGCAAGTGATTAATATGCATACGAGATGCCGCAAACTCTATAGTCGCTATAGGAGGGTTGACTGTTTTTTTGATATCCGCTATTCCTGTTTCGTTGCTTTTATCGAATTGAACACAAGCACAATTTTTTTACGCTATTTTACAAAACAAGTTTAATGACATTTTTCAATTGACGGATTTCCAAAAACAATTGTAAAATTATAGGGTATTACTTCGTTTATTAAAATTACACTTACATTTCTTGAACTAGTCATTGATAGTTCGGAAATAATTAAATATAATTAGGTTGTATATTGAAAGGAATTTGCTGTATGCTTAAGTTTTTTTTACATCAGTTAAACGTATTCTTTAGTTTTGGGTGGTTGCTAGATTAATTTTCACACATTGTGCTTGATTATTTTATGCAAAAACTAAAATAATAATTTATTAGTTTACCGTAGTAATTTGAATTAGTCGTAGAAATATTTTTATTTCTCCAAATATTTTTAGAAGCATATGATTTTTAACAAATACAAAACATGTTTGTATAAATGGTTTATGAAAAAATATCGTCACAGGTGCATTTATGTAAATCTTTATCCCAATGTCGTCGTGTATTCTCGGTTATTCATCCAATTAAAAAATCTAATATATTTCACTGGAGACGTTATATAAATAATTGGTATTAAATTTTCTAATTAAATTCAGTCAGTTTTTAGAGTGCTATTTGTAAATATCAATATTAAAAAAATCATGCCGATAATTGAGAGTACACTTTTTATTTGAGATTTTATGTTTATAAATTCTTATTCTGTCGACATTTAATATTAGCATCCGATCGAAAATGTCGTTTTTTTAAATTTCACCTCTATGTAAAATATAAATAAATAATGCTGCATCCGTCTAAATAACGATATAGTCGGAAGGAGGTGTTTGTGGAATCTTTTGCCAACCGAATTCACACGAGCCTCACAACCGTCGATGGTGCGCTTCATGGCGTCAATCTCTGCCTGACAGTAATGGCACAATGTTGTTGTCTTTTTCCGGGGTTTCCGGGTTCTCCATTGACTTATCACCGATGATATAAGTCGATGGGTCCATCTTCCTTTGCGGAACTGATATCATTTTGTTCTGATATTTGGGATGTTCGAAGTGCAAGGTCCTCTTTTTTACCAAGAAGTTCCTCATCAGCTTCTTTCTGTTCATCTCAAATCTCAGCGACTCGTGTCGTATCGGGGTTCCATACAAAAGGATTGTGCGTTTGACTTTGTTGATAATTCTCCATCTGTGTATTGGCCGTGGACCACCAGTATTGGCTATGCGGACCCCAGGCTTTAGATTATTTCATCGGAATCTGTACACTCAAATAAAGCCTTTTTTTTACCGTATCCGAGACCTTCTGTTGTGACACAACATCCACCATCTTCAAAAAAATTATTTGCACAAAATAACGTTCTTAAAAGCGATAGCTCAAACGCAACTAAAACGACGTTTCTGACCGAACGGTCTAATAACTCGATCTGCTGATGCTATTTAAGAATCGAATTTTCCGTTTCGTTGTGTTTTTTATTTGCAATATATCCATTGTATCGTCGTATTTCGAGGAACCATTTAATCGAATTATTTGAGAACTTATTTACTGTTTTATCCGAAATGACCTATTTATTTGCTTTATTTAATGTGCTTTTTATAACAAATGTTAGTATTAAATACAGTGTGATCCATATCATATAATATCGTCCTATGAAATTAATCTACGATGCTTTATTCTTATCAACATAAAGCGATTTTATGTTAACGCTATATCGTAACATATATCGTTTAAACTGCCCGATTCATTTTATTGAAGATTTTTTCGGACGATTTTCAGCGAATTAAGCTATTTTTCTGTTTAATTTTCATTCTATCACACTGCTTTTTGATATGTATTTTTTTTTAATACCGTGTACATAACATATCTATCAACATTCAAATAACCAAACAATCAGATTATAGGTGGTGTGTTTTGATATTTTTTAAATTAAATTTACACGTCATTGTGTAAAGTAAAAAAGTTAAATTCCAAGCAATAATTCGTATTTTAAAACTCTAAATGTTAGGATTCTTAAATAACTGTAGCTGATGTTTTTTTAACATTTTAATTTTCTACATCCCTATTGCATTAATCAGTTATAAATTTCTTAAATGCGTGTATAGTAAATATTAAATAGAAAAATATATATATATAAATATGTAAGATATGCAATTGGAATAAATTTCCAATGGAAGAGCCGAAATTTCAAAAATTGATAAACTCATTTTATCGTTTCAACATTTGTAAAATTGTTATAGTGAAAATTTTGTTATTAAAATAAACATTTCATCGACGATAGCTAAAATATACATAATTCATTATTAAAAGTACTGGTTTGTCTTTGATCTTGTAGATTTTGAATTGTATCGATTCTATGAACAATCGGATTATATTTGAATCCGATTAAAATTGCGTAAACATCATTTACGAATGATTTTTAAGCGTAGATCACTAATCAGTCTCACAGACTACTCTGAATGACGTATGCATATATTGATGGTATGATTAGTGATCTAATGTCATAAAATTTATATTTGTAATTTTACTAGTATCGACAGTAAACAAGTTTATTTCGCATGCTTGCACTTTTTAAGAGAATATCGTATCTGTAAATTTGTAGGCGCTACTTTATATCAATGTGTATACAAAACGGCAAAGGTTGTCGCACTCCGTCCCGATTATGACAGAGATTCATACATTTTGTGGGCGTTGTTATGAAGCTAAAATCTTGTATTTGATTCATCGTAACGTGTAACTTTTGGTTTTTAATATTGTTCATTCATCATTTGTACAGATTTTGTAATGAGTTATTTTATCTTTAAGTGGACAAAAAGATATTTTAATATTCAAATACAGATTTTTATACAATTCTCGTTTTTTTATATATCCTTCAACACACTTCCCTAGGCATGTTAGACTCGATGGGTTTCAATTTTGAACAATCGAGACGAATTCAATACTGATAGCTGAAATATCATCAAGATTTAGATTTTATTGGAGAATATTCAAGTTATATTTGGATTTGGCGAGAAGACTGAAGTTGATTTATATTATTTTTTTCATGACAATCATTTATACTTGCTTTTATTTAATTTTATCATGAGATAACCTCAATGTGTATTGTACAAAAAGTCAAAATAAAATATATATTTTAAATTTATAGGTTATTATATCCGTTTTGGTCTATAGACCTTTTATTTCGTGCATTAATTTTGGTACTGATTATTGATATAAAATAATTATTAATTAGAATAAAATATATAATGTGAAAGTACAATTTTATATTTAATTAATTGCACTCCTCTGGAGGATATTAAATATATTATTAATTTTCGTAGATATTTGCTTTTATATGCGTGAGGGATTCTTGTCGCGAATTTTCATAGTGACGTTGCGGGCGCCATTTTTTAAAATTAATTCATCCCTCGACCGCGAGGGCGCGCGAAGGGGTTGGGGCTGGGGTTGTGTCAGAGGTGCCGCGGAAAAGTCGCGCTACACAAAGAGGCGGCCGCCAGAGAATATGGTAAGAGGCTGTGGGGGCTGCGGGGTGTGAGGCATCATGCCAGGGAAGGGGTGCGGAGTGCGAGCCGCACCCACTTGGCGCTGCGCCCTCCACACCGCACCGTGCACCTCGCAGCAGAATCACTGTCACCGTTTGTCCTTGATCGGGAAATACATTTTATTCAAATTTCAGACCGGAATTCCGACATTATGAGATCCATTCATGCCTGTCACAGTGCAAACGTCAACCTTAACATCATAATTGTGTCTCTTCAGATTTAACATACTGACAATTGTCCACTGTAATGGACAAATTTTGAATACATTCTCTTCATTTTACAGCACAAATATCACGTCCCTGTTGTTTTGCATTATTTATATTGAACTATTCAATATGATACTTTATTAAAACACTGACAGGAACCAAAATGAAAGCAACTTATTTAATAATGATATCTTATTAAATAAAAAAACAGCATGCAACACATCAAAGATAATTTAATTTTTCAGAAATACGGGGTATAATTTTATAAAAAAATAAATTATACTCAATTTTCATAATAATTAGTATATATTTATGAATTTGAAGCATTCCGGTGTTGATTTTAAAAAGAAATTATGTCCTACGAAGCACATATATATAAAATGAGTCAATGAACATCTCTCAGACTATAAACTTATTATCGGATATAAAATATTGATGCTATTTTCCAACAGGGTAACTGACCGACGGCGAATTAGAAATTTTCAAAAATGAATTTTTCCCCATTCACCGGACATTTTCCTGCAACGATACCCACGATACATCAGTTTGCAGCGAAATTCACGCACGACGGCACCACTAACTCACTAGTGCAAACCCAAGATGCAGGAAATAGATACCACAGTAATAATGTTACTCATTTCAATCAACACCCTACGTCTCTGGGCATGGCCGTCAACGTAGGAAAATTTAGGCAACCCGAAAACGTTGTCGGTCAGCTTAAACAACGTCCCGAACTCGGGAGGGAATGCCACACAACAAAATATCATGAATACCGGTAAGCACTCGGAATATAAACGGGCAAACGTATCGCACCATATTTTTAGAATTTATCAATTTCAGTTAATACAGGCGGGACGAAATATCACACGATAACGACGGCCACTACGTCGTCGCCCGTCGGTCTGAACAATTTGACGCATCAATACACTGGCCAAATATCCGTCCCATATTCGCAACAAAATAATAACGCGGATAATTTACAACAGCAACAACAACAGCAATTGAAAACGGATAGATCGTCTGAGAAAAATTCCCGCGAAGGTGGCTACGATCAGGATATGATGAACGCTACGATTCTTCACCAACAACAATGTACGATGCAAATATTTATTTAATCCATCTAAATCGAGTTATACTAATTGTATTTATGTACGACAGCAAGTAGAGTGTACTTGAATTTGTCTATCTCTAATATTTTTAGCATCTGTAGGTCAGAATCAAGGACAAATTCAGCAACTGCAACAACCGACGTCTTCTCAACAGTTAGTAGTGGTAGTGCACGAAGCGAAAGAACATACTTCCATCGGTAAAAGCATCAAACAAGAAAATAGAAGCGATCATAGAGAACGAACGCCCACTAATGGAAATGCAGATTTTTTAGGTAATAATAATATATTACATATATAAAAATAGCGTTTTAATGCATCTAATGATTTAATTATAAATATTTAAGGCGGAAGTAGTATGACGATGCCCGCATCTTGGCAATCGTTAGCGGCTCCCGGATCCGCAGTAGCCGATTATTTATCGCATTTGCCAGCTTCGACGTTGCCGCTTTCGCTTCATCATTTTTTAAAGTATTCCGCTGACACGATAAAAAAAGACGATAGTGTAAATCTTCTCGCCGCCGCTGCCAATGTCAACGGACTAAACAACGTGGTTTGTTATTTTGAATAATATCATATATATATATATATATAGCAAACGTTCAGTTAATTTAATTATATATTTTTTAATAGATGGCCACCAACGCCGTCGGCGGAGTCGTAGTGCAATCGTCCACTTTAGCGTTAAGTCAAACCGGAACCGTAACGCCTTCGGGGACGACGTCTAGTAAAAAGAAGAAGAAAAAGAAACCGCCGAAAGAAAAAAAGCCGCGACCTAAACCCGGTGAAATTCGTCTGACGACGGCTCTCGACGGAAGCACGCTTTATTGTTGTCCCGAATGTCATATGGCGTACCCCGAAAGAGGAATGTTAGAACAGCATTTAGTCGGTCATACTATGGAAAGAAGGTATTGATTGTTTGAAATTAAAATGACAGTCCCAGAAGTACCCGAACTAACAAAGAGAGCACAAAATATCTAACTCGATTGTAACACCCTCACAATGCTGTTTTTGTTCCATTGTGAGCAAACGCAGCATCCATCTCGCACACAGCTTTTTCATGTACAAATTTTCAGTCAATATGCGATGTACAGCACTTTTTGAAACGCCTATCATGTCCGCTAGCTCACGCACTTTCAGTTGACACGTTGTCCAATACCTTTTTTTAGCGCTTTATTCTGCACGACTTTGCAGCTTTGATATGTTTGATTTGAGATACATTACTCTTGATGGGCGCAGCGTATGAACGTTGGACGAATAAGTGTCTTAAACGGGAGGAGCTTGTTATTGGTCGATAGGACACTTCGTCTACAGCACCAATTTCTAACATTTCAGTCTCGATACCCCCTTTTAAATTTTTATGGAAGAAAACATACATACAAATAGTCTTTATTAATCATGAAATTGCCAGCGTCATTTCCCCTCCGGGAATAGCCGTTTTACTCAAGTGCAAGTCTAGCAGCAAAAAACTAGCCAGAACAGGCAGGGTCGTAGTCGAAACAGTCATATAGGCCTTTGTAACTATAATAAGAGCCCCTCTATGTCTGGCACGGAGCATCTGCCGGTGTCTTAAATTAATGCCACGATGCTGGTGCAGCCTGTGACCCCAGGCTCTCGCAGTATAGCAAGCAATGCTAACGAACAGGGCATCGTATATCAAACTTACCTTCTATAAGCTTGATATTTCATCTAGGATTTTGATTTTTAGTTATTAAAAATTGAAGAATATTTTCCTTCACATCCCCCAAAATTGTCATAACTTGAAACATTAGCTTTATATGTCAGGTCGGGATTTCTGGGATTGCCCTCGTATCGTGACATTATTGTCAATGGTCATGATTACGACGTCTTTAATGTTGATATTTGTTTTAGATTTATATGTGATATTTGCAATGCAGCTTTAAAGAGAAAAGATCATTTGACTCGTCATAAGCAATCGCACAATCCCGAGCGTCCTTACGTATGCTCGGTCTGTTTGAAGGCTTTCAAACGCAAAGAACAACTGACGCTACACTTTGTGATTCATTCAGGCGAAAAGAGGCACATCTGTCAAGAATGCGGAAAAGGTATTCTAAATACATCCCAAATGGTGATTTTTTTTAAATGCTATTTATTTCTATGTTTGATTTTCTTTTTAAGGTTTTTACCGCAAGGACCATTTGCGGAAACATACTAGATCGCACATAGCGCGCCGCGTCAAGGCAGAGTTGAGTCAACAGGGCGGGGGCGGAGCCGGTGGCACGCTTTTGTCGCTGGCGGTGCCCGCTCCGGCCGCTCCACCTCCATGACCCTCCCCAACGCCTGCCCAGACCGTTACGAAACCTATAGATTTCTTGGCGTTCGTGTCTGCGGCGAAGGACGCGTTTTAAAACTGTTATAAATGTGATTTAAGTATTTCGAACGTGGCAAATGGTTTAATTGGCGAGTTATTTTGAAGGTTGTATTTGGAAATACTTTAAATATGTTTTAATTGAATGATTTATCTCGATTTACGATGCATTGGATAATTCATCGCTCAATAAGTTCGTAGGATGAAGTATGACTCCTTCGGTTAGTTGCTGAGATTCTGCTGTCCACTCAGCTGACTGCCGATTTGATTCTGGAGTGTAGCAACGGATCCATATTGCATCCTATGTCATATACCGTGTGAAATAATCCTTTTTATTGTGCTGAAACATCACTCGACTGATCGACTGTGAACAAACGCAGTATCCACGTCGAACAAAGCTTTTTCACGGACAAATGTTGATGCAAAACGGTGAACGATATGTCATCCTACGAACTTATTGAATGACGCGTTATAAAAAAGTGTTTACATTGAGTCGTAATTAAATTAAAAAGGCTATGATGAAAAGCTTCCAAAATAGTCTTAATAATGTGCGAGCACTGACACCGTAAATCTTGATTTTTTTTTGCGAAAGAACTGCAATTTTCCGATGATCTCCCAAAGATTTGTATTTTTATTATTGTGAAAATTGATTTAGAAAAAACTATTAGAACTAACTTTGAATATATTAATTCAAATATGTACTTACTTACAAGCTAAATTTAATATGCTAAGTCAGCCCAATAGTCTTAAAATATAAATGATTAGATATTTAGAACATTTAGACTGAATGTGATATAGTAGCATTTGTGGAGAAAGTAATATTGCTTGTAATAAAAACTGTTTAAAATTTCTTTTTTAACGATAAGTTGTTAGAGAGAAAACGTTTTCAAGCTTCCCGAACACTATTTTTCCGATTGTTTTAATGAACTATCGAAATATGCTGCAAAAAATATTAAATATGGATTTATATACACGTTGCCGAGCATTGTTATGCGTATTGGCACATTCGCGCGCCACGTGCACACAAAAATTCAGTATTGGCATGCTTACGAATGCCCAAATCCGTTCCCAAATTTAGATTTTTTTTCTTAAAAGATGAAAACAAATGCGTTTGAACATAAGAAAAATATATTTAACGTCACATTGGCTTGTCCAAGCCGTGTAATGTATTTAGCTCTAGATCACTAATCATTAGTCTCACGGACTACAGACTCATACAGACATGTATGCGTGTTTCCGAACCTCCCCCGCCTCACTCAAATAAGCAAATTAGTGACCCAAGCGTATGATTAGCGATCTAGGGTTACCCAGTGACAATTGTAAATATATAGCAATTGTGTGTATGTGATTGATTTATTTTAAAAATATTATTTCACACAAGTATTTGTGCTACGAAGAGCAAAATGATTTTTTGATTGCATTAAGCGATTTATACTCATGGATTGAGTATTTATTTTATACGCTCAGCGGCACCGAAAGTGGCCCAAATTAATATTTATAAAAAGCTATATTGGTATTATTGCGTATATATTGCTCGGATGATTGCTTGTATGCGGTCAGATATGCTCTAAATTATATTTTTAACGTTAACTTGAGAAGTTTCATTCCAGGCGGCGATTTTAAGATCATTCAGAGTCTGCGGTGTATTTGAGTATGCTCTGACTCGTCTTTCGAGCATGTCCCAAAACTTCCCCCATTGGGTTTATATCGGGTTTTCGGACTCACCACTGCATTTTGTGAATGCCGACTTCTGCAAGGTACGCATCGACATGATGAGCGGTGTGAGGTCACTGCTAATGAACCCCGCGTAAAGCATAACATGTTCTCGAAGAACCTTTTCGATGTACCGCTCAGCTGTTAGACTTCCATTGATGCCTGCCGACTCTTACGCACTTTAGAGCTTATGCTGCCCCATATTATCATAGATGACCCGTGAAAGCTTACAGGTTTTTTCTTTTTATTCATTCACATTGACACCTCTTATCGAACGGAGATGAGGAATCGATCTCGCAGGACTTCCAAGATTATAAACCGATCATCTTGAGCCATCACTTTCAGGTTTTCTCGTATAGAGGCCAGTGTGTTGATACCGTTCTAAGGCATAACGAAGTGTTGTACATGGTATAGTCAGGATAGCAGCCAATTTACGCTGAGTTCAGCTTCGTTCACTGCCTATGTGACTTGAGCTACAGTAATTCGCATCGTCGCATAATAGCTTCATATCGCTACGTTTATGTTTACCACATTCCGTGCCGCTGAGTGTATTTACCTCGTCTTAATTTTGTACATTGTAATATGACAGGGTCATTACTTGTCAGTTAACGATAGAAAAAAAGTTGAATAGTCATATAACGCTTCTAGTCATTTTATTTCGATTAGTTTCATCTACATTGAAAATGTAATAATTTACGCGCGCAAATTGGGAGTTAAACTCGCTAAATAATGAGCCCTTTTATAGAAATATTTAATAACGGAGAGATTATCTGAGAAATAAAAGATATACACTATGAGAGCCTATCCATAATATTACTAATGATAATTAAGAATAACATCAGTACAAAAATAACCTTAACATTTGAATACCTCATACTTCTTACTAGTAATAATTTTCGATCAAGATAATCAAAATGTATAATTTCAAATAAGTATCGACCATTTCTTATGATATTTAGAAATATCGACATTGAAAATGATATGATTCCGTTGTTTTATTTTTTACTTAACTTGTAATATATTCCATTTAAGAAGATATCCTTACATTATATGTGTATTTAAAATACGATCACTTCGTTTTTGGTTACTCGTATAAGTGAAATATAATAGTATTTATGAGCGTAATATCTCGGTCGTCGGTTTTATTTCGTTTTATTTTTAATATTGTTTAACTGAAATATATATATATTTTTTAATAATGTTATAAGTATTCGGGGAATGTTTTCGATTAAATGATATTTAAAATGGTAAACGACACGTTAGGACGTATCATATGTTGTACGATTCAAAAAATATTTATTACGAATCTATTCGCTTAAAAGAGATAACCGAATAAGTTTTCCGACATATAGTTTTAGCACAAAATACATTGTCTTGTCAAAATGCATCGTTTTTTACTGTGATATATTTATTTTTCATATTTATCGATCGATGTGATCTTGTTTTTTATTTGTAAAGTATTATATAATTGTTGTTTATTTAATTCGTATAATTTTATTTTAGAATATTCGACCCATTTACCTCTATGATTTCCTGTTTATAGAAAAGTGCTCCGGAAAATATTGTCATATTTGAATGCTAATTTAATTTGTCTAAATATTAGGGGGACCCAAAAAGCCATTTCTCATCACGACGGACTATTTTTGTGTTGTCAAGAAGGCGTTGTAGTAATGTGTTTCGTCACTTGTTTTTGTTGTATTTGATCAAGGCGTGCTGTACCTATCCTACCCTGTAACACCCATCCTACCCCATAAATACCCATCCTATTCGTTTAGTGGTCCATGGATATTTCAGTCTGCTTCCACTCCTCGATAGTTTGCCATGCTCGTAGAAAGCATGTGATTTTTTGTCATGTATTCTGTATGTCCCAAAGATGTTCTGGTGGGTCTTCTACTTCTGGACTTGCAGCTGCAGTTGATTGAGAGCGGCGCCTTATAGATTCATAAACTGTTTATTGATTTTCATTGAACATGTTACCATTGACACATCCCTTCTGGATGATCTCCAACTTACGCTAGATTCCGATATTAAAGAATTAAAAAGGAGAAACGATGGATGAATGACGCCAATGGAAGATATTTCTACAAATATTTCAGTAACATTAAATATTGTTTGTCATGTCACTGAACTCCCAGTTCCTTATGGGTGTTTCAAGGCACATATACGGACATGACAGCGGATCACGTTCTATGGTCATGTCCAGGCATGGAAGACGATCGGAAAGTTCTCCTGCGTTGCATTCAAAAAGTTCTGCAATAGCTTTGGTACTGGTACTGAATGTGCGGAAGAAGGATTCTACCGAGAATAATTCCATAGTCCACGATGTGTCCATCAATGCGATCCAGGCCGGGGGATTTGGTAATAGCCTTATAAGCATGCCCCCAAGGACCTTTCACGCTTTGTTCCTTTACGTAGCTCTTCCAGGATGCCAATTTGGATATCCCGATTAACTTTTTATATGCAGCCGCTCTGAGTTTCTTCTCTGTGGTTTTCCTGATGAGTTCTTCCGTGAGATTCTGATACGCATCATCCGGCGGAGTGTTCCTAAGTTCTCTTTTTAGGTGCTATAGATCTTTTCGGGCCTTTCTTGCCACTCTTTTTGCGACTGTCATTTTTATGATGTCCACATCCTCCATCTTAGTTGATAAGGGCTCGTCTATGTTGCAATGTCTACGAAAATGATGCGGGACTGTTGTCGGGGTGGAATTGGAATATAGATAGGTGCTCTGTGTCCAGAGCGAGAAGGTGATTAGGTTGTGGTCGCTGCAGGATGTATTCTCCTTTACTACCCATTCAGCAATCTTAAACAGTGGAGCAGGAGAACGTTCCCTACAACACCCTCCGATTCATTGACTTTTATGCTTGACCCGTACTACATACAAACATTTATGGCTTTTCAATGGTGGTATCAATGCATGAATGATGATCCGAAGGTTTCAAACGTTCTGTAAATTGGAGTTGTGACGGTCTAGATCAAAAGTTATCGGTTCATCCCTTAAGCTTCAGATGTGGACTTTGTCATTTCTATCTGTCCTGAGCCTCCTCCCTCCATAACCTTTTGATTGGATCTCCTGATAATTTGTTCCCTAATATAGTTTTCAGGCCACGATAGCACCAATTATCGTATTGAATCCCGTAGGTTATTTCATTATACATTAAGTTCTCTGCGAGGATGGATCCTAGATATTCACCCTCGAAACCATTATTAATTTGGTCTTTTCATAATTTATTGACATACCGAAAATAGCAGCAGACCTGTCGATAGACGTAAACGACGTCAATTTCATCCGGAATGGCTTATAGAGATGTCACCGTGTCTGGACTGAGTTCATATATGCAATCGAATATTTTTGGGTCACCCTAATATTTATGGTTTAATGACGTTAGATGATGATAATTTATTTATCAGCCTACTTTTTTTTATTCAAATCATTCTTATTTTATGCTCTGGATTGTTATCAACGTGAAGGAAATTCGATTTTAATAAGAGTTGACCTTTTTTCTGTTATTTTTCCATATTGGCAAGCTAAGGCATTTGATCATGTTTAAAAATAAATCATGTCCGCTGACATTTTTGTAGTTGAAATGGATTTAATTGTTATTTATTGATAATTAAGGTATTTTAAATTCTCAAATGTTTCTCTCATTATTCATCTTCAAATACCAAATAATGCAAAAATGGCATATTAGATTTTTTTTTGTTAAATATATTTAATAACGAACAAAATTACTCAAAACAGGTTGTATAGGGTCGATAGAATGCAAATTATTCTTGTTAAAAAATACGTTATTATTTTATTGATAGCCCTTTTATTTTATTTATTGTTTTATTATGACGTGTTTTTATAATTTATTTTGAATAAACAATTTAATGTTTACGTTGTCATATCTAAAGATGTTATACATATATAAAATAATTATCAGTGCTTTCAAATACATAGATGTATAGTTTTCATTGTAATGTGGCACTCGTTAAATCTAATCACGAAAGCTTGCAAAGCAATAAATATTAATATTTACCTTTAAGGTGCCGTAAATTTTATTCTTATCTTTTATATAAAGAATGTTTTCTACGACTGGTCAACGTGAATTTGCCATAATTATCGTTTGTTTTGAATGAAAACGGATATCAGATAGGGAGATTGGGAGTTGTGTTTCAGCTTAAAAATGATGAAGATCTTTTAAAAAATATATAATATTTGATAGATTTAGGATTGTTTGTGATTTTTTTTTCAAAATGTAAATTTACAAAAGTAATAATTAAATATAAATTTATAATAAAATAGTATGATTGAAAAAATATATATATATATAATATTTGAATTTTTTCGGTAGTATTTCTGTGAGTATCCCGGAATTTTTCCTGAATTGTAAGCTCGTTTGTACTTTAAACATATTGTAAAAATTATAATTTACCATTGTACGCTATTAGTATATGATTTAATTCTATTTATAGTTGACCCGCGTTAATCCGTCAAACGTTTTGCAAGGCAGTTTCGGATTATTCAATTTGTCGGATTATAAAGTACTGCCCCTGACCCTTTGTAATCCAGAATATTTTAGAAAACCATAGGTACAAAGCTTCTTCCATCTCTGGATATTCAACTTTCTTCAGAGATTATCTCTTGTCTGATCTACGATCGGTGGTGGAGACGAACTTTTAAATGTGTCGGATTACAGGGGTCACCGGATTACCATGGGTCGACTGCATACATATTTTTTGCTGTATTAGGTCAGTGATGAGGAGCCGCAGATAAAATGTTTTAATGTATAATAAATACTTTGCAACACTTTGATAAGTACGCACACACACGTTGTGTGGACAGGGCTTTATTTATAATTGAATATTATCATACAACTTCCGTTAATCAAATCAAATTTTAATATTTCCCCTCAATTGAATTGCTTTGTTTGTTAATAATAATTTGATCTAATATCGACAAGTATTTATTCGATTGCCGCATGAAAAGGCGGCTGATTTTTTGAACAAATAAATGTCAATCTCCGAATGATTAAAATATATATACTATTTGGTGTTTTTTATTGAATGCAAATTTTTTTAGTGTATATAAATATTAAAATTAAAATAGTTAGTACAAAAAATGTATGGTTAAATGCAGTGTTTTATGAAACGGTTTTAAACAAAATAGTATTTTATTGTATAGAAACACTATGAAAATGTTTGAAAAACTCAACAAAGCTCCATCATCACTGTATCAGGCTGTGAGTATTTGGTTACATCCGATGAATAAAATGAAAGCGCATAAATTGATTCGTATGTCAGCCGCGGTAGCCATGAGTAGCGATTAGAAGCGAAGAAATATTGAATACCTAAGATTTTTAGGTTTAAATATAAAAAGAACATATGAGGTTTTGAACCATGAATGTATATATATGCTACGGTCAAAAGCCGTATTACGTTAGAATGCGTTTTTACTAATTGTAACTAGAATTTACTACTAGTTATTTTATTGAATGATTACTTTTGTATGACTTTAATTAATAATTTATTGATTTAAATTGAATAATTTCCCCCAAACATCTAAAATTCAAACAAGTACTGCAGTAAATTCTAGTTATAACTAGGTAATTCTAGATGTAACCAGCATAAACTAGTTTCGACTAGTAAAAACGCATTTTAAATAAATTGATTTTGACTGTAGCGTATATTACGTATATGTGCATTTGCATGTAAATATATATATATATGTGGGTGTGTGTACATTAAATGATTTTTTATTGTTTCGACTTCTCAAATACTCAAAAGTATTTTATTACGACGGTAAGGTACGAATTAAGAGGTGTAATATTATGACATGTCTTATTATTATAACCAGAGAATTAATTTTTTGGAAAATTTTTATATACTCGTGTGATATATGAAATAATAAAAATACAAAATGTAATATTAAGTGTATGAGGTTGGCGAAATAGGACAGTATTTTTATCGCAATTTTTGTGGAGAAATTGTAAAACCATATTGATTTATCGTTCGTTTGCTACGCTTAAAAATATCGAGATCCGACACATTCGAGGAGAAAAAATTCTAGTATTTTTGTATCGAGGACGAAGAGTAAAAATTGCCAGAGGATATTTTAGTTATACGAAACTGATAAAAACTGACATAGTACAAAATGTTAAAAGCCCTTGCACTTAAGTCATAAGTCAGTATACAAAAAATGTACAATATTTGACTTAAATTATAAAAATATAATATTTAATGCATTAATGATACCCTATCATGTTTACCATTTGGTAGAGATTCTGTACGCCTTTGTATTGGATATCAATTTATCGCTTTTAGTTAGCAACGGATGCCGTTATGTAGATATAATTTCATGTGGTCTTTAATATAATATATAGTTGTGTCCGTTGATTTAGATATGCAGTTTGCCAATATTGTGCTTCCTTCTATTTTGTGTAGCTATCCTATGCTTGACTTATAATAAAAAGGAATAATTTCATAATAAGCAATTATATATATTTTATTTATTGAACCTTCACATTTTATGTATCTCGCAGATCTTTGGTTAACACGGCATTTTGGTTTCAGAAGGCACTGTATTAATTGAAATTTAAAAGCGCAAGTAGACCCACTACATTGGTGTCAGAAGTGGGACTTCTGACACCAATGTATACCTATACACGTACAGTATAATACTACATTTTAAAGCTTAAATTAAGGTTCTATAATTTATTATATATAATTGACGCAGGAAGCTTGCGCCCCCACTTCTAACCTTGGGAGTTGTGAGATTAAACACTCAAGATCCATTCGGTATTTGGGGGTAGAGATTGATGACAAGCTCTGATTCATTACCCACACGGAGAAGGCGGCCAGCATCGCAGAGAACCTGGCCAGGTTGATGCCTAACATTGATTGTCCAAAAACGAACAGGAGGCAACTCTACAACGAGGTACTGTTGTATGACGTGCCAATATGAGCCGAGTCCAGAGAAGGAGCGCAATCAGGGTGGCTGCTGCATATCACACAGTGTCAGAAGACGTCATCCTGGCACTGGCTGCCATACCGCCAATCGACCTGTTCGCCTACGAGAGACAGGCAAAACAGAAAGACGAAGACAAGAATAACGCTAAGCAAAGCACCGTGGCGGCGTGGCAGTCCCAATGGGACAACTCCGCTAAAGGTCGGTGAACGCACAAGTTGATGCCGAACCTGAGAACCTGGGTGGCCAGAAAGCACAGCTAACTGTGCTACTACTTGACCCAGGTTCTCACCGGGCACGGCTGTTTTGGTAGCTACCTACACAAAATAGGCAACCCAGAGTGCCACCACTGCAGAGCGGAGTACGATGATGCTGCACACATGACATTTGTCTGTCCAGCATGGAGCACCGAAAGGGACATCCTACGGGAGGAGCTGGGAGTCAGCTCGCTCTCCCCTAACAACATGGTACTCTGCGTGGTGCAAATATACGACGTGCGCTCTGCAGCAGAAGGAGGATGCTGAACATACAAGACGAGGAACAATAGAAGCATCCTCCTAACCGACATGCAGGAGGACCTGGAAGGGAAGCATCGCTGCCACCCTCACGCAATATTTAGCTAGTAACCGGGTGGTAGTAGTGAATAAAGAGGGGTTTTAGTGAGTAGCGTCTCTGTAACCTCACACTACTGTCGTACAGGCCCGGCAGTGTGGTTTAACCATTTTTCTCCTTACGAAAAAAATAAGCTTCTATAATTGATTAAGTATGGAATTTTTCACCAAATAGGCTCCCAGACGGAGCGAAGATTTTGTATCGTATGTTTTACAGTATTAATACGTTTCTTTCCTTTCATTTTTTATTTCCCCGTTGGAGCAAACAACACAATCTTTATGTTTTTTATCTGGGTATAAATAAATATATGTAGCATCGCGTTTAAACGCTGTTCCCCATTTCAAGTTCTGTCATATTTCTTGGGAGCCCTAAAGTCTCCAATGTAATTGCAGGGATTGTCTATATTTTTTTGATTGCCTATGAATACATCTTTCATGTCATTGGATCTTCTTTTCATTTTAAAATGATATAAAAAGAGAAAATTTGAATATATACTTGGTAATTATCATATACTTATCGAGAGTGCGATCTAGTTGAACTTTTTGATTGAGATGTCTTTTTAAATATGCAAACTTCCACATATCCTTTAAATAAATCATTTAGCCAAGTTTAAAGTAATCTGAAGCTTTAATCTTTATCATGTCAAAGTTTTGACAGCATCTGTTTGACATTTCAGTGAAAATAACAATAATTTGTGCGATCATTGAACAATGTATAAGAAATATTAAATCCGATAAAAAATACACACTTTCAATATTATTTTATCGACCAGTTAAAATTTTACTATCATTTATTATCCCAAAATATTTTAAAATAGTTAAAATATTTTTTTACTGACAAAATATATTTTTTTAAATTTTAAAATCAAATTATTTTATTTAAACTTAAAATATATAAAGAAAATTAACCGCATTTAAATTATGATGAATATCATAACTCAAATCCTTTCAATATATTTTGATAATAAGTCAATGTGAATTGTATTATGTGAAATATATAAATATGTATTTCCATAACTTCTAATTTATTCATATAAATCTATGATTTCCGAGCATAAAAATATTTCAATATACTTATTTTATCCCAAAAAATAATTGTTTAAAAATTAATGTATGCCATCCCAATGGCCATAAAGAAATGTCTTATGGCCGAAAGTTCGTTGCGTTTGAATATTCCGTTGTGACATTTCGCGTCTAGTAAGATTGTTAGTTACGTCCTATTTTAAATGCAAAGAACATTAAAACGTACAGCATATTTTTAAAACTGCATTTAAACGATGCTAATAAGAATATATTAAATTGTAAGCTACATTTAATTACATATTGCAATGGGTGATCGTCAGTACAAAATGAGTTTAGAGGTGCCTAAACCTCGTAAATCTGTCGAACTGACAGGTCACATTCGACGAAAATCGGCTACCGATATGACTTTAAGTTCTATGGACTCTCCGCAGGCCACGTCGACTGTTGAAAGATACGGATGTGAAAGGTAGAACATGTTATTTTTAATCACCTCATTAGATGCCATATGGAAATATTTTTAAATTGCTTCTCATACACTATTGCAGTTTGACTGGTTTCCATTCAATAAACTACATTGATAAGAGTCGAAAAAGGGAACTGGATACATGCGAATCCTCGTTGGGAATATTGGACATCGATAATTGTAAAGGTAAATTTATGCCGTTTAATATTCTATGTAAATTGGCTAAATCAACATTTTCTAAATTTGATTTTTTAATTCTAGGTTTGGGCGAAGATGAATTGGAAAACTCAAATTTACAAAAGAAATCGATTCATAGTAAAAAATCTGCAAGTCTTATTTTCACGTTTACGCAATTATATTACGCCTTATAAATAACACATTTTTATGATTGGATATTTGTTTTCGTAGATCTCATTCAATCCTCGAGAAATAACGGGACGATCAACTCACGCAAGGGACGATTTCAAAGAAAATAAAAATCCACAAGAACGACAAAACGACGAGAAAAAATCTTCGCCCAAAATGAACGATACTTGCTCGTTTGTGAATGATATTATTGAAAAGGCGAAGATTCAAAGCGCCGCCGTCGATAAAATCCTTACGTCGAGTAACGATCCGGAAGTCTTGAAACTTCATAATTCTTTGCAATCGTTCAAATATAGTCTGAGCAGCGGAAAAATGCCTAATATGATGAATGATTCGTGGAATTATCGCGCACAAGATTTTAAAAGTAGTGTTCCGGGGAATGATTCATGTTTAAGAGACTCTTTATTTGAATCCGCATCAAAGGTATTTTTGTTGATGAATCACATGACTAAAGATGCACATGTGCGTAACTTGACGGTTCTTAGATATATTTATTTGCTTATAGATCGATATGTCGAAAGAAGAACTCTCATGGATTAAAGAAAATGGAGAGATTCCTGTATGTCCAAAAACAAGTTTATTAAATTCCACTAATTCATTGTATGATTATTCGATACCCGTAGACACTCTACTAGACATTGATGATAAAGAAAAATCCAGGTAAATACAATTATTAGAGGAATAAATTCAGGAAAAACTGATGCTAAATAAAATTATGTTGTTTAAAAGTACTTTTAGGGCCGAGTGTACAAATCTGAAAAACAATAGTAAGATGTCTGTTGGATTTTATTTTGGAAAGAGGTGCAATAACATTAAAGATATTTTAAATACGACGAGTCCAGAAAAAACTGAATCCTCCAATCCACTATACTTATCAGGTTAGTAAATGTTTTTTATTAATCTCAATCTCACAGTGTTAATGTTTCGTGGTGTGTCCCAAAAGTCATGAAATATATATTACTGACGCATTAAATCAGCTATCCTGATTTTACTGATGCTCGCAGTGGCTGAACTTTTAATGCGCTGTAAAGCTAAAGATCTCCCTCAACTCACCAAACCGATTCAAATACATTTTGACCAGTAGGGATGTGTCAAAAAATATATTTCATGACTTTTGGGACACATCCTGCAACATGTGAAAAATCAATTTATAATTTTGTCGTTGAGTGAATTTGTTCTCATTATTATTATTCAACTAATATTTCAGATATTAATCCAGAAACATTGAGCAAAACTTATGAGATAAAAATTCAAAAAGACAAAAATTCCGATTCATCAGTAAATATTCCATCTGCAGCGGATTTATCACATTATAAAATCAAAAGTAATGCGGTCGAAACTGATTTCAAAATACCATCTACAAATGCGCGTCCTGCTCCAGTTGACAGTACAAATGTCGATGATACTTTATCGAGCGCTTTAAGTCTCACGCAGATTAGGAATATGGTTGGTATGTATATTTTTAAGTTTTCATATGAATTGATATTAAAATCGGACCTCTTTTTGATCTTTCGAGCTGTCAGACGTGCTCATGACTGTGGAATTGTAATTTTTGACCTATATGACGTGTGTGCATGATTTTTTTAACCGTCAGTTGAGTCCTTAACGGATAATAGAAACTCTAAACGTAACAAAAACAACCGTTTATCGCATTGTAATCGAAGATTTTAATACAAAGATGCATGGAAATTTCATCATGACAACGCGCTAAGCCAAGGACGCCTTAATTATCAACAATTTCCTGGCCAGGACCCGCACTCAATTGGTTCTCCGGCTTCCCTATAGCTCTGACCTAGCTCCCCCAGATTTTTTTGTTTCCTCGCTTAACCCCTACGGGAGTACTATCGATACCCTGCGTTTCCCCCTCCACTATTCAGAAAGAGTACTCTTGTACATTGAAGCTCGGAGACAGACAGAGAGAACTTAGCGCAGTTCGAGCTGATGGGAGCTGACAGAAAGTAATCGGTGTAAAGCGATTATGACATCAACGACTTCATCGATTTTAAATTTGCTCATTACTAAAAAGGTTAAAAGAAGTCCCGAAAGGAAAACATTGTCATCATGATCAAAATAATTAATGTTTCTTTACATTTCAGGAAAATTAGACGAAAGGCCTTCTATTCTTTTGGATCACATGCTTGGTATAAAAAGTGAAAACCAGAGAAACAACGAAAAGAAAACCAAACTATCCAAAAATACATTATATCCATCACCAGGAGTTTCTAAATTTAATCATGTAACAATAAATGAAATGAGTCCTTCGTCTGTGACCAATTCGTTTGTGTGCGCTTCTAATATATTTCATAGCACAAAAAATGATGATTGCCAAATCAATCTAAAAAGTAATATGCTTAGCACATTGAAAAACCCTCATGAATGTGAAAATGGGCTCAGTGATTCTACTCATTCTCATAACAAATTTTCTCCAATAAAAATTATGAAAGAATCAAATTCTAGGGACACTAGAGGTTTATCAATCACTAATACTAATTCGATCAAAATTAACAATTCCACGTCTCAAAATAATATTTCAAGTGGACTTAAAAAGAACTCTATTCAAAATAAAGGAAATTCTTTATCTATATTACATGATACAAACAACCCTGATTTTACATCGATGTCAAAAAATTCACGAATATCTACAACGGACAGTAGTAGCGGATATACTGATAACACTGTTAAAAGTGTGAGTACTGTGGTAAATATAAAATCATCAGCATGTCTCAATCCTATTCTCGAGGACGATATGCTTGACTGCCCTGAAACAGAAAAGGAATCCAAAGAGGCGAAGGACGATAACCATTTTATAAAAAAAGACGCAAGAAAAATGTCACTCGAAATGAGTCCCGGTGTCATGTCGATTTCGCATGATAAAATATCTCAGGGTGTCCTCACACCTTCAGACGTCAGCAAAGAAATTAAAGATTTAATGTCGCCGGCATCCGGAAGCGACAACTGAAAAGGTTTTCAATACGCCGTCGAGCGGGAGGCACGTGAAAAGATTGCTCGACCATTACAACACTAAAAGTCAACCTGTAAATAGTAACGGATGGATTTCTCCTTTACAAACGCGCCTAAACAATATAAGTAAGTTTTTGCACCGTTTAACGTGCCATTTTTTATATGAAAAAATGACTGCATAATGCAGATGTGTCCACTAACGCGTTAAATATAATTCGATACAATAATCTTTTGACCGTTTCAGGTAAAGAATGCATTCCAGCTTTAACGCCATTCAGAATCAACCATATCGAATCACAATCGCACTTTGCCAATTCGTCGCCTAATGAAAACGACGCAAATATATTGAATATATCGGATGTTGCCGAAAATTCGCTCAACGTTCCCATAAAAGGTGACTGGCTTAAAGTTGAATCGTCAGAAGAGGAGGCGTTCATAGGAGTCACGCACGATCTCAAAATAAGGATGGAATCGTTGAGTTCTAGATGGCTCTCTGTAGAGTTTTCCGTGAAGACTGTTTGCATTGATGATAAGCTCTACGACGACGACATAAAAAAAGTCGTCATATTGCAAGCGCCCGTAACAAAAATATTACTAAAGGCTGACTCCAAAAGCGAATGCATCCTCAAGCTCGTAACGTTGATGGCCGATGTTGATATTTCGATCAAAATTCATCTTCTTTTAACGGATATCGTCACTAAATGTTCTTCCTTCGTGGAGCATATTATTCGTGTAAAATCGCAAGCGCCTAAACTATCGATGCAGAGCATCGACGCCAACGTTATAAAGAGCGTTGAATTTGCGGCCGTTCCTGAACAATGTGAATCCTACATGCCTTTCGTTTTATGGAACGAGTCGCACATGGACTTGCTTATAACGTTCAATATAAATTGTACTATTTTAAACGTGTTTAATGTCGTAAGCGTCGAAACTGTTTTAGAAGACGAAGTGAACAATTCACAGTTGTCTCGTACGCTTTCGTCTTCCCGAACGAAAGATAACGTATCGATTAAAGACGAGGTGTATTCATTACCGAAAGGTAGAAAATCCGCCTTGTTGATCATCGTTCAATTCGTTGCTCCGAAATTGGAAAGTAGTAAGTATTTCAACGCATGTATTGTATGATTGATGCATGTATGATTTTTATTGTAAGTTTCAATGTAAATTTTAGGCGATGTTACAATTCAACATATAGACGGAATTCTCAATATTTGCCTTGTATTATCGACGCAAAAAAATGCAAGCTCCATAAGTATCCAATCCGTACCCATATACGGCAGTGTTGGCATTTCAACTTTACTTATACGCAACGGTCAAAAAACTAGCACTTTGATTGTTAGCCAAGGTGAGACTGCTCTTTTATAAATGCATAAATTAATGTGTTTTATATTGGGTGTGTGAATAAGTTCCTGCCGTTTCATCATCAGATGACGGTACAATAATTGTGCGCGTATAGCATAAGTGGTGATGCAACTATTGTTGTTCGAACAACAGTTTCGAAACGTCTGACAGGGACTGATAAAAGAGGATCTTAGATGCCTTACGACTTGAAGTCAAGAGATATAAAAAGGTGTCTGCAACAACTGCTCCAATGGTAAAAAAGATTTTTTACATCGCATTATGACTGGCGATGAAAAGTGGATATACTACGATAATCTCGAGTGTGGATTAAGCCCCATGGGACGCCAATGTGGAATATCCACGGTTCCAAGCTCATGCTCAGTATTTGGCAAGATCAGATGCTCCAATACAACCAAGCGTCACAGAAGATCTTTACCGTAAACAATTGATGCGTTTGAGCTGAACATTTAAGGAAAAGCGGTTACAATATGCTGAAAGACACTACAAGGCGATTTTGCAGCATGACAACGCTAGGTCGCATGTTGTATCAGCGATCTAAACCTACTTGGAAACGATGAAATCGGAAGTTTTACCCCATGCACCTCAAAAGACTTGTCGTTTTATTAACGTGGAATTCAAATGCTGCCAGAAAGACGGCCAAAAGTAGTGGCTAGCGATGGGCAATACTTCAACTGGTTTGCTTTCTTATTACATTTTTTAAAATAAAGGATTTGTATTAGCTAAAAACGGCAGGAACTTATTCACACACCCAATAATATAGTACATAATTAGGAAAGGTGTGATAATGAACAGAAGTGATAATTCTAAAAATATAGTTTGAAATTTGAAAGAGTTATCTTGTTTAATTAGGAATGATAGAAATAATGAAATTTATTTTATTTTGTTGTTTTTATTATAAATATGAACAAACATACAAGCATTGATTTTTATATATAAGATCTACTGTAAGTTAATTTTACTATATCTATATTAATTGAGAAAGTGCAAACAATAAGTTGGCAAAGTTTTATTGCGAACGAATGAAGGGTATGGCAGCGCATTAAATACGGACAAACAAACATTGATTTTTATGACTACGCCTATGTTACTCGCGGAATCCTTAGCAATAAGTGGACGAAGTTTTATAGTAATCCGATGAATGGTATGGCAGCGCATTTCAAACGAACAAAACCCAATTCATTTTTATATATTAGATTTATCTACAAAATAATCGTCATTAACTTTCAAAACCTTTCTCCATCTATTGGGCAAACTTTTTATACCTTTTTCATAAAAAATGGACAGTTTCAATTAAGGATAGTTCATCTAAAAAATTTGTAACTAAGGAAATAAGTGTTAAGCAGATGGTTTCAAGTCCAAGTGAATATGGAGGATGTTGAACCGTTCCTCACCCGAGTGATTTTAGCGGTGTGAGGCAGTGCGTTGACTTTTTGGAGGTATACCGCGTGACGGTTAATCAAACCAGGCCTATTTTTTTCAATTAATTTTTTCTCTGTCCAGGTTACTGACTTCTCTTCACAGATTCAGGATTTCCCAATTCTCAGAGTACCCATGCATCCGTTTATGGACATAGACCATGTTCTGTGGACATGTCTGGGCATGGCGTCCGATTCAAGGTGCTATTTTGATGTGTCAGCGATCCAATATTTGGACCGGTTGGATACAGAAATCTCGTGCCCACTTCCTCCAACTTTAGGGCTTTCATGGCTTTTTTTTAAACAAATTTGGGGTAAAATGCATTCCTGGGGCATTCTACGATCACAATATTCAGCAATTCAAAATAAATTATACCGTGTCTTTCGATACCGCGCGCTGCCTTATTCTCCTCATTTAATGCATGCTGTACCCACATGCCTTGTTTTCATGCATTACTGATCTTTTACGTATTTACCCTGTCGTATTCGTTATTTCTTGAATGACTGTAGTCTGTGAGACTAATGATTAGTGATCTAAGCTTGATAGACGTTGATCAAACACATTATTCATTAAAAAACACCCTTTTTTCTGGGTACCCCTAATATTTATTAATATTATTCGAGTCAAATTAATAAAACCACTCATTTTAGGTTCTACTGAAGATGTTGAGATGTTCAATGCAGGTTCTATAACAACCGAATATAAACTTTATATAGCATCGTATTCCGATAAAAACTCTAAAAATTTCATAATCGCCCCTTGCGAAAATGGGCTTTTCATATTGGATAAATCTAGTATTATTCTTCATCCCGGAGAAAAGGCTCATGTCAAGGTCATGTATCCATTATGTGATACTCTCAATGACAATATTAAAAGGTAATTTTGCTTTATAATACATAAATAGTTCAATAAAACGGGTTTTTTTTCGATATTGTTTTTCTGAAAATAATTTTAAAACGATGCTTTGTAGATTGCTGGCATTCGAAAGTTTATATACAACGGAAGTAATTGACATAGTAGGAACATTACCGAGTCGGTGCCATTCTCAACAATCTGCATACAGCGTGGAAAGTTCATCTACAAATTCTCAAGTAGGCTTCAATTTTTAATGTGTATAAAATATGACTAATGTTTTCAAAGTATAAATAATTTAAATATTTTAAGGCAACAATAAAATCTACAAAAAAAGAATTGTCATGGGGCTCGACGAAAATTGGCGAGGCGAAAGTGCAAGACGTGACATTTAAAAACGTCTCGGCTGCAAAAAAGTTGCGAGTCATTGTAACATTACTCGGAGAAGGATTTAAAGTATGTAAATTTAAAAATACATATCGAAATCTGTATTTTTGCCTCCGTTTGTAATCAATCGTTTAAATATCATCAGGTCATTTCCGATTCCGGATCTGCGACATCCATGATGCTCACGCTGCAACCGCAGGAATGTCGCGCTTTAAAAGTCGAGTTTCGAGCGGCTCATCTCGGAGGCCACACGGGAACGCTTCGAATCGCCAAACGATACAATCCATCGTCGGACATAAACGATGCCAGGGCACTTTTTAAAGTAATTTTGATTCATGAATACAAACTAAAACCTGCGGTCTTCTCACATAATATAGATCGGTTGAGATTAACAATCTAATATTTTAGATACCGCTTCATGGAGTCGGCGGACAATCCACGTTTATATTTCGCGACGGAGTTTTCAAACACGCCGGAGCGCAGGGTCTGCCGTTGGGATCCCTCAACAATTCGGGCCTGACTAAAGAAATATTTTTCACCATATGGAATAAGGGCACAGTGCCCGGTTTTGTGCTTTTCAATATCGATTTAAAATGTGAGTATTTATAATCGTCGTTAAATATCATCAATAAGTTCGAACACATCAATCAATAAGTTCGTAAGATCCGGCCTAACAAAGAAAACGTTTGGAAAAAAGTATCTTTATTACTTAACTTACTATAACCCAGCTAACATGAGTTGGGTCACTCTGTGCTGTACGCATAAAGGGATGTGTGGGACAGCCGATTAAAGTAGTTGGTGGAGACTGTGTTAAAGGCTCACCACTATCCTCATCTGCCTAGCCATACCGGTTTAAGGCTGTTCGAACGGCGAGTTGTCTTCATGGCTAGGTACTACAAATGATCGAACTGATACGAGTACCATGGGGAAGGGTTAGCTCCTGTCTGTCATCTGCTGCAGCCCCCTTCAAATTGAGGTTGGACTCGTGGTGGCAGTGAACCTGCTGTAGTATTCCTTTGAATTTAGCTTTAACCTTTGTCCTTTCTTCTCCGCCGCACCCTCAGGTGCAATAGTCTGAAGCTGATTTTCCTGCAGAAACCTCGCCTCCTCTGGAGGGTGTGGAGCAAAAAGGGTGGGCGTTTAGACGCTCTGTGCATAGCGTTTCTAGCGGGACTAAAAGATCAGTGGAAGACCCTCTCTGTATGCCTGAGATGTCACTGGGTCGTTCCAGATCTCCAGGCATGGACGTCCGAACGTGAGGCGCTCATTCAAAGTGTCAGCGGTCTGAAAGGCGGACCGGTTGGACATATAAACCTCGTAGCCACTCCCTCATCATTTAGGGCTTTGCGTAAGTTATGGAGAGAAATGCATCCCTGAGGCTTTCTACGATCTCTACGATCACAGAAATATTGATGTAAAAAAATGAATGCGCTGTTTTCTGATGTCTTTAAAGTGTCAGCTGTCTCGCGCAACTTCAATTTTTGAGCTCTGAACTTATTGATCGATGTATTGATTTTGTTTTTAATTTGAAACATGATTCAGTTTGACGGTGAAATGCATTTAATTTTCAGGGAAATATCGTTCTCTCGGTAATGAAGTCTATATAACTCCTCAACAATCTATCATTCCACCCGGAACGGCAGTCAGATGTGCGGTAAGCATTCCGCGTCGTGCAATACTTTTAACTCGCAGGTCAGCTCGGAGACACTGAAGTTGTAGCGTCTTTGACGGTTTTCCACGGCGACGAATCTACTCGTCTCAGAATAAAGAAGTAAAGAGAAACCACTTGAAATGTATTTATTTCTGCTGAATTTTATATTTAAATCTGTACTTGTGTAATTTTCAGGATATGTTCTGATTATACGAGTAAGGAGTTCAATTTTGAATCGCTCAATGAAAATTCTCAAGGAAAATTGAATAAGCTGTGTAGTCGTTTTACTGGGGAAGATGCAAATTATGGCAATATTTGCTCATTTAAAGAAACGCCTGTGAGTATATATTTTACGTTACATTACTTTAGGTGGCTCCTATGTCTAGTCCTAGCGTCGTCCATCCAATCTAAGAAATGTTTATGCTTAAAAGCAGAATGATTTACACTATGAACTTTAATTTATAGGTAGTGTTAAAACAACTTCTAGATGAATTGCAACAAAAGGAAGTGATGTTAACGTACGATTTGGACCTTGATTACTCTATTGCTGTCCACTCTAGTGATTCAGATGAAACATTGCAATTCCATAGTATATGCGATGACGATTCTTCCAATGTGACTTTGATTTCCGAACCTAAAATGTAGACGTTGCTGAGAAATTTATACGTGAAGTATTTTGAGAAGCTTGCCATGTTTCTGTAGGATATTTTGGAGTATCGTAAAAAAGTTTAACGGTCTTGAATAATATTGTTTTTAGGATTATTTTTCTGTGATAAAAAGGCATTCCTAATTTTGTTCATCGAAAACGAGCGTTGTGAAGTTTCTATTTATTTGATTCGTAAGGTTGTTTAAATTCAAAATTATGTATGGCTGCTCTGTTCCGATTTCCTTTCTATTGACTATCAATCATTGAGGATTTCACCAGTAGCATAATTTTTGAATAAATCTTACGAGTTGTTGATTGTACTTACATTTGTCATTTTATAAAATATCTTACTGAATTTTATTAATTTAATCCATAGTATTTAGATAGTTATTAAAATACAGGTTTTTTTTATTTTTGTGATAATTATTTTGAATTTATATTAATATTTAACATATTTCTTATAATTGTGTGTTTTTTTAAATATCATTTACCATCATGTATCCCATAAATATTTTGGTGGACACGTCTGCATTATGCGTAATTTTTGGTATGAAAATATGATGCATAATGCAGACGTGTCCACTAATGCGTTAAATGTGCTTCTGGATATTTATGCTAACCTATATATCGACCATTTTATATGTGTGTGATTATTTTATGATGATGGCTTCTTGGATGGTTCTTATGAGTTTTGGAATAACCCCGTATTTTTCCTTATTTCTGCTTGGAAGAATTTTGGGTCGGACATTGCTATTGCTCTCATTACCAATGAGTTTGGAGGTGGATGACAGTGATATTGATGAACTTATGGAAGAGCACAGTTAGGAGCTGACCATCGAAAAGATTATGGAGTTGCGTTGTTTTTTGGATCCGCACTGTGGAATGTAATATACGATGGTCTGCTGTGCTTACTCCTAACCAAAGGAGTTAAAATGGTTGCCTTTGCTGAAGACACACTCTTCTCGTTATCGCGATGCCTAACACTGGTGAACCAAAAACTATATGAAGGAAATTGTACGCATATGGGAATTCAGCCCCAGTATGGTTGGATGCATTAAAAATTCGCCGCCTTTCGGTGATCACCTGTGGAATTTTTTTGGCTCAGCCTCATCTCGCCTTGAGCTAAAATGAGTGGCCTTCCCAGTTCCTGACAGGCCACGGCTGCTTTGCAGCATATTTAGTAAGAATGAAAATAAGAGATAGGCGCTCCTGTGCCGTGTCAGGGTTCCTTTTTCTGGACCCCTTGGCCACAGGGACTTGGTGGTCAGCCCCGATGCTTTTACAGCATTCAAGGCCTTCTGCTACATTTGCCAAATGCGGATACTATTTTTAGCATCCGTCCTTTCTCTAATTGAGTGATACTACGGGTTGACTGGATGGAGGAGGATCAGGACAAGCGTAAATGATGAAATGCAGTGTCAGCGGCCGGGGCTCTCTTATAGGGCGTAAGAGCCACCAAAAGTAAATTGTGCTTCCACCTAACATAGAAGCTTATCGGACATGGCTGCTTTAGATGCTAGGATATGGAATACGTGGAACAAGCGTTATGCTGCAAAAGGAAGACGCCGAATGCGGTAGATGAAACCCAGGGGACATACATGATTGCCATTCTAGTGCAATAATTAATTAGTTAAAAATCCAAAACTACCACCAGAATGGCTATCTTAAATCGCAGGTCTATGCGTATAAACTGAATAATACATAACGAATACCATCCAGCAGATTCAGCCAGATTTATGCAACAATCCAATAAAAAATTGGTTCTCCCGAATAATTTTGTGTGAATTAATTCGATGTGGTTATTTAATTTATAAAATTAAAAAACAATTCCATTTCATTTTCTTTGGGGCTTTGCCCTACACATATAGGTGCGGTAGGGAATGTAGCATATTTAAAAAATTAATAATAAAAACAGTATAGGAGATATTAATTTAATTATTTTTTACACGTTACAGAGACAATTAAAAACAGTTCCCTGCATGATTGTTATTAAACCGTCTTAATATTAAATAACTTTCGTTTCAGGATGCACGTTTCAAATAGGGAATATAATAATGTATAATTGAAATGCAATATTTTTACGTGAATAATAAAAATACGTATAAATTTAATCCAGTTTAATATCAAATTCAACATAACTGTTAAAACATATTGACTTGCGATTATAATTTGTGTATACTAGAGATACATTTTATTATTCGATATTTCTTAATTCATCATAACGTAGTATAAAATACATGAGTGTAGAGAATAGCAATTAAACGAAATTATTTTAAGACTAGTGAGATGTCAAAGTTCATTCGCTCACGTACATAAAAATGCATACGCACTTTTGATTACAATTTGTTCGACATTTGCCGTATATATTAATACGAAATAACACCAAATTTGTCAGAATTTAGGATGTTTTATATGAAATCGTCGCTTCCGGACGATATAGTCTACGTTTAATTCATGCATATTCTACGACGAGTCGGATGCTCCGACATTCGGCAAGCGTTTATTATTAAAAGGTGAAATTCAACAAACACAAATAACACTAGTTATATTTCGACTTTAATGCACTCGGTTATTTTACATAGTCAATTCCTGCAACAACAAAAAATACAATGATTAATAATGTTTCGATTTTAAATTCTAATAGGATATTTTAAAAATGTGATCATACCATGATTGCGTTGACGATATCGTTTCGATTGTCTCGCAGGGCCCGCACCGCCCTCGGTCGCGATACCATGGCCTGTGACATGACGATTTCGATATCCTTTTCGTCTACGCCAGTTTCGTCTACGGCTTCCTCTTCTTCTTCGGTGATCGGCGCTACTGACTGTTATTAAAAACGCGTATTGTTAAATTACAATTTAAATATTTATATAAGCGTCAATGGCGTATGTACGTACTGCGGTGGATGCTTGTGCGTCTGTTTGTCCATGGGGTCCTTCCGACGCGATGAATTTCTCGGCGGCGGCGACTGTCGCTTGCTGAGATAAATCTTCAATCTTTGCCTCTCCGAATACTATGTAAGTATCGACATTGGGATTTTTATATACGTCCGGATTGTTTATCACGAATAAAATGTTCTTTGACTTTCTAATAGTGACTCTGTTTACGCCTTGCACCTTAAAACCACAATATAAAATAGAGCATAACATGTTTTGTTCATTTTTTAAATTTGAGCGCGATAAGATTTCTACTCACTGGTTTAAGTCCGAGTTTGCTCATAAGCTTACGCGCTTTCTTTTCGCCTCGAGATTGCTTCGCTTTGGATACCATGTCAATGCCGGCCATGGGATTGACGATGCCGTCAGTTCCAGGTGCTCCTAATAAAAGCGTATAAATGAATCAAACTTTTATCGTTTTAAGATTTGAACATTATTAGTCTAATGAATATTATCGGTACCGGCATCTTCCAATTCTGGAATAGTATCATCAGAGTCGCTGTCTGAATCGGCAGCATCGTTCTTCTTTTCGGCTTCGACTGCAGAAGCCGTAGGTTGATCGATTTCAGTTAATTCTGGCATCTTGACAGATTATTGTAGGTTAAGTTCTGAAAAAATTAAACATTATGAATATTAAAAATAATAAATTTTAGAGTGTCAAGGTCCAACCTAAAAAAATAATTAAAAGACTGCTAAATCTACAAATTGCGTCAAATGCAAATATTTATTGATTTAAGCACCGCGATGAATATTCACAGATTTTTCGCAGGTTTAAGTAAACAAGGAATCCGCCGGTGCTCGTAATTATAAGCGATACTGTCCACTGTCAACCGAAATATACACAAAATATGATGGCGTGATGAAATTAAAATACAAAAATGGCATTATCCGAAAGCAAAACGCTCGGATGGCGCAGATAAAAGTATAAATTACCTCCGAAAGAACGCAATAACCGCGCTGCTAAACAACCTAATCGGGAAGAGCCTTGCAGTGTTGCCAGATCGATTTATGTCGTTTCGTCGGGTTTAAATTGCTCCATGCTCGGTATTTAAATTAATTTTTATAATGCACAAAAACAGTTAACAAAGGCGATATTTAAAATATTTTTTATAATAAGCAAAGTGATATTTAATATACTTTTATTAATATCTTTGTAAAAATATTTTGTTTTAATAAATGAATACTACAGCAAAACAATATCTCTTAATTATATTTTGTAATATATTCTAATTAAATCCAATTAAACGGTCCTCTGGTAACAGTCCCCCGCATCATAACAGTTCTTTATGATAGTAAAATCCAAACATTATAATTTGTTTATTTATTTATCCCTAATTTAAACTAAAATTCATTTTCTTTCATTATAATGCAACTGGTTCTATAAAAAAGACTTAAAGTACTTAAAACGGAAACCACATTAGTCAGTTCAAAAATTATTTTTTCCCATGTTGTTGATACGTAGTGCTACCTCACAATCCCGACACCAATATGTAGATTCTTTCCTTTTTAATTGTTCTTTGAAAATGCCTTTTAACTAAGCGTGAAGGTTTAGGTGTAATACTGTTTTTTGAGTGCATAGGTTGACTTTTTACTATGTTGTCTGAACTGAGCATCAATACGTCTTTTTTGTCCTTCCATTTTAAAAGTATAAGCTTGCCTTTGAATCTTAACTTATGCTACTAGTCACCGCTTACTAACTCAACGTTCATCCCAACACAATAACGAAGTGTAACCAAAAATAAATTAAGTGCGCTGTTTAAAAAATTTATTCGCCGATGAATTTTCAAATACGTTATTTCGTCATGGCAACATCGAAAGTTTGAAGGCGATCGCTTGGCAACACTTTGACATCAGGTGCCGGGATTCAGTACCGGCGAAATTCTGGTGAATCGTTCGACATCGGACTTGCAAGATGTCGGCCTTCCCGGGAACGGTGGCCTTCGATGAGTTCGGGCGTCCCTTTATCATCATCCGCGACCAGGACAAGCAGAGACGACTCACCGGCGTCGATGCCATCAAGGTTAAAACCCCCTCCAACCCTCAACCCTCCATCAGTCACCCTGGATTCTTTCAACCCTCGACGTTGAAAATTTGCGTCAAATTTAACTTGCGCAAATATATTAAGTCGTGTGAGAGAGCCTAAAGTCACATTTGGTTCCGCCTACAAACTTCTAGATTCTTCTGTTTATGAATGGGTTAATTTTGTCTTGTCTTTGATTTGGGTCCTTTCCACTTGGAACATTCGAGTATGATTTATAAATGTGCATAAGTTTCATTCATCACATTAAATTTAATCATATTCTTATTAAAATGCTTTGTTCAACTATTGGTCTATCATTTTTGAGCGATCTTAAGTCACATGTTCTGCAATAGATAAACAAATGTATTAGACAATGCTAGAGAATTTTCCAAATCACAGCGCACAATACATTGTCATATTATAAATTTGTTTTCATTTTTTATTTCAGGGAAACATTTTGGCTGCGCGTCAGGTAGCCAGTATGTTGCGGAGCTCGTTAGGTCCGCGCGGTCTCGATAAGCTTTTAGTATCGTCTGATGGCGACGTTACCGTAACAAACGACGGAGCCACCATGTTGAAACTCATGGACACCGGACACGAAGTTGCTAAACTTCTCACTCAGCTGGCACAGAGTCAAGACGATGAAATCGGCGATGGCACCACCGGTGTAGTCGTATTGGCTGGTAATTTGTATTTATTTTCTCATATTTAACGCGTACGCCGTACCCTGTCAATCATATTTATTCGAAGATAATATACATACACGGGCGTTTCTCAGTAAACTGGGCAACTTATTGTCTCAGATTATTATACTTGTATTTATAGTATTTCGAAATTTATTTTATGATGCGTAATAAATCATTGGTGCTGATTGATGTGTAGAACATCTGTTCTGTGAGAGTCAATCTTTTTCTCATTCATAATTATCACCCAGAATTAAACCTGGATGTATCGCGCGGTTGACTCAATCAGCTTGGGTTCAAATCCTACAGGTGTGGTTTGTGACCAAATTTTTAAAAACATATACGCCATGAAAAATATATACGCAACAAAAAAAAAAGGATTTAAGAAAAAAATTATCCTATATACTTATTGAGCTATGTGTATTGCGTCACCAGGTCATAAATTGTAAAGATTTCAGAGTTTCGCTATTAAAACAGTATTTGTCATTTAAATACACAGTCCCCTGTATAAATTATTCATTGTTACAAAACAGTTCAAAATTCATAAAAAATCATGTATTGAACATATTTGTAAAATTAGTCTGAAATATTCGAAATAGCACCCTTCTGTGTTGATATACTTCTGGAGGTGGTGTTGCCAGGCCTGGAAGGTATCCTGGAAGAATTTCTCAGAGATGTTCTTTAGAGCCGATGTAACATGAACATGAATGGTTTCGTTGTGTCCCAATGTTTCCCTTTCAGAACACTTTTTAAGTGGGGAAACAAAAAAAGTCTGGAGGAGCCTGGTCAGGGATGTAGGGAGGCTGGGTTACCAATGGGGTGCGACTCCCAGTCAAGAGATCATTGACAAAAAAGGCGCTGTGGCTTGGCGTGTTGTCATGTGTCTTTGTATTCAAATCTTTAGTTACAATACATTTGAGGACGCCCTGGAGAAGATCAGTGAATGAAGTCGATTGAACAGATTAATGTTCTTGGCATCCAAGTCGCATGGTTTCCTCTAGGGGCGGCTGTTACGATCTGCCTTCGGGAAGATGAAGCGAATTGCCTCAAGCAACAGATGTTACGAGGACGCTCTCTTCTGACTACTTCTAAAGGCATCTTCATACATGTCGTGGTATATGTTGCAGTGGGCGCATTATGGTTCAATGTTGGGGCGCGAAAATCCTTGCCGAAAATGGTGAAATCCCGATAGAGGCGAACGCCTCAGATATGCTCAGCGATCTCTGACGTCACGTCAAGGATGCAGCTTTAGTTAGTTGGCAGGAGAGGTGGTCTGCATCGTATGTTAGTCGCGTTTCTTCCCCTCAGTTAACCACCACCTGATAGGTTGCTGGTTCGTCCCGGATCACTGGACATTTCAGTTCCTCACGGGACACGGGCGATTTAGGGCTTCGTTGGTTAGGTTTGGGCTTTCAACAACTTCGGAGTGTCCACGCGGAGATCCGTTCATGGATGCAGATAAATTGCCACAAATCTTTTCTGATTGTTCGTTTTTTATTCTACAGCTGGTCTACTCGAACAGGCAACGGCGTTGATTGAACAGGGGGTACATCCCATTCAAATCGCTGACGGCTATGAAGAGGCTTCACGCGTCGCTCTAAGTCATTTGGACACCGTCGCTTCAAATTTCCCATGGGACAAAGTGAATCATGAAATCCTCGTGGAGACAGCCATGACGACCCTGGCCAGTAAATTCATCAATAAATGTCACAGACAAATGGCACAATTGGCTGTCGAGGTAAATATCTTACGAGGTATAAAAATCGATCGCTTGTGCCAGAAATATATAAAATTATTTTTTAAACGTTTTAGGCCGTCCTCGCAGTCGCAGATTTAGAAAAGCGAGATGTCAACTTTGAGCTCATCAAGGTCCAAGGCAAAGTCGGAGGAAAGCTCGAAGATTCGATGTTGGTGCACGGCGTCGTCATCGATAAAACGTTGAGTCATCCTCAGATGCCGAAAGTATTAAAAGACGCCAAAATAGCCATTTTGACCTGCCCGTTTGAGCCGCCAAAGCCCAAAACCAAACATAAGCTCACCGTTAGCTCGGTCGAGGATTACAAAGCGTTGAGGCAATACGAACACGACAAATTCAGGGAAATGGTCCAACAGGTCAAAACCGCAGGCGCTACACTCGCGCTCTGTCAATGGGGCTTCGACGATGAAGCCAACCATCTCTTGCTGACGGAAGACCTTCCGGCGGTTCGTTGGGTCAGCGGACAGGACATCGAACTGATCGCCATCGCCACTGGCGGTAGGATCGTACCGCGATTTGAGGAATTGTCAGAGGCCAAACTCGGCTATTCGGGCCACATCAGAGAATTGACCTTCGGCACCACCAACGATCAAATGCTGCTGATTGAAGATTGTAAAAATAGCAGAATCGTTACAATCTTATTGAGAGCCGGCACAAAGATGGCCGTCGAAGAAGCAAAGAGATCGATCCACGACGCTCTGTGCGTCGTAAGGAGTCTCGTCCGAGTAGGTTTATTTCTTTAATATTTAACAGACTAAAAATCGATCAAACATTAAACAGCGTTTATTTTTAGGATTCTCGCGTAGTATGGGGCGGAGGCGCTGCTGAAATATCATGCTCTTTGGCCATAGCAAAAGCATCATTCCAGCTGGATGGAATTAAGCGACATGCGTATCGTGCCTTTTCAGATGCCCTCGAATCTATTCCGCTTGCTTTAGCTGAAAATAGGTATATACATATTAAAAAAACGTAATATAAATAATTTTAGATTGTATTATTGCATCTAATTATTTATTTTATTTTTTTAGTGGTCTTCCTCCTATTGAAGTATTATCGGAATTGAAGAGTCGTCAGTTTGACGAGAAAAATAATGCTCTCGGTGTGGATTGCATGAATACTGGTAATGATTCTGTTTTAATTAAATACTTTAACCCTAGATCACTACATATTACGTGACGATCGATGTAAACGCGCTGGGTACGCCTTGTAGTCTGTGAGACTAATGATTAGTGATCTAAGGTTAATTGAGAATATTTTGTATATATAATGTGTTATTATATCAATTTATTTCGTTTCAGGATCTAATGACATGAGCATAGCCTCTGTTTTTGAGTCCCTCAACAGCAAGAAGCAGCAAATCGCGTTAGCAACTCAGCTCGTCAAAATGATCTTGAAGATTGACGACATCCGAACACCCAACGACTCTAGCATTTAAGATCACATATTTTTAAAATCGTATATTTATGAATTACGCTGGAAATATATATTTCTATGAACCGCATCAAAATCTAATTTAGCTTTTATCTTGTATTAAGATTTTTAACTTAATAACTTATACACACGCTTCCATTGTCTTGAACTAATTCATGCATTTATATTGATTTGTTAAGTCGTCATCGCAGCGTGGGGCGAATAAAGTATTATTTTCCTGATTTTTCTGGCACAGTGGATGTGTTTACACACTTCAGCTGAATGATTCAACTGACGTTCGAATCGTGGCGAATGGTCTTATTGATTTGATCATGGTCACATAACCAAGCTTTACAATTTTAATGTGAATAATCGAATATTTTATAACTGTAATAAATAATATTGAATAAACACGTTAATACCAATTTCTTCATTGTTTGTGTACCGTAGTGTGAGTTTTTAATTTTAACCTAAGACAGACGTACAAAAAGCCAAGCGGTTAGACGAAGGTCGTCTGGTGTTGATTGAAATACCCTCGTCTTAAATTTTTTTATTCATTTATGAAGAGAGATCTGGGAAGGATGTCTTCCCACAACCAAGGCTATCTGACAACTTCCATCTGAGCAAGAAGAGGGATGTCGTTTTAGAAATAATGTGTCTGCAGGACCACAGAAGATATCACTGCTATATTGATACATTGCGTTTAAAGAGAGATGCTTTCCAATGTCTAAAAGACATCTTTTGATGATGCTTGGAACATCATTTCCTAAATAAATAAACATTATTTCCTAAATAAATTAACATAATTTTCTAATCTAAATGATCGTCAACAACTTTTTCCTAACACCTGTATCATACAGGGTTGGTTAATTTCATTCCGTGCTTCGTCGATGTTTCTAATGTAAATGACATCCACCAAATCCACATGGCACCTTATGTTAAATTTCTAATCATAATTGTCCATAAATGCTAAAAGAAAATAAAAAAGACGTTCGATATCTATGTGTTTCTGAATTTACCCTGCTTAGTACCTTTCTAAATAAACGATTCAGGCGTACGTCATGTAATATGTAGTGACAGTGTATGTCATTATGTGATGTCCTTTGATATATTTATCTAGGTGATCTGGATCTGTAATCACTGCTTCGCCTGAAGTGCCAAAATACTAGTAAATATAGTGGAACCATGGGTTACGAGTAGCACAAGCGTTGTCGTGAGTTTCGTAGAAAAGTTAAAGATAGTGAAGAAAATCATCAAAAAGTAAGTCAATGATTGCAAATTATTATAAATATGAACAAACACACACACACATTGATTTTTATATATAAGATCTACTGCAAGTTAATTATACTATACCAGCATTAGTTGAGAAAGTGCAAAAAATAAGTTGACAAAGTTTTATCACAATCAAATGAACGGTATGGCAGCGTATTTCGAACGAACAAAACCCAATTCATTTTTATATATTAGATTATAGGCATTATTAAATATTTTTTAAATAGTAATATTTTTGGATTATAAAAAGAATGGAAATGGAACAAATCAATTCATTTTCATTCTTTTTAATGGGAAAATTCCTTTCATGTTATGAACAACTTCTCGGAACAAATTAATCTTGTAACCCAAGGTGCCACTATACAGGATTAACCATGTTACGGATTGCCATCAATTAATAGTTCCAACGATCGCAGTGTAATGAGGACTTCAGAAAGATGATATTGTAACGCTGCCACATATCGTACAAGGATTTAATTGTATATTTGGAAGTGGGAAAAGCAAAAAGAATAAAAAAACAATTTTTGTTTCATCATATATTATAACCATCCAGAGCAACATCAATAACAGTTGGAAAATATTGAAATTGTATGCGCACACGTTGCTGCTCCGAAGAAGCTGCGGGTGTTATCAGCTTTCGAGATTGTGAAAATGGTAAACTTAGCATTTAGGGAACAAACATCTTATGCTATCGAGCCGGCATTGGATGCTATTCTGGGCCAGAGATCCGCGCACTCTTTAGCGACGGGTCCCGTGATGGCGGAACCCTTCATCTCACCCTTATTGTTCACAATCACCCCTGCATTGTCTTCAAAGTATATAAAAACCCCATCACGCCTTCGAAACGGTTTCCGCTGCCTGATAATGACCGCAGGCATCACCTGAAAAATTAAAATGCAGGTTAATTTCACGTCGTATTTTATTTACGCATTCATTTTTGTGTTGTTTTTAACCTTTTTTCTTAGTTCTGGTTTGCCTTTTTTAACTGTAGCCATGACCATGTCTCCAGAACCGGCTGCGGGGAGCCTGTTCAAACGTCCCTTGATTCCATGGACAGCGATAACGTACAAATTCTTTGCACCTGAATACGTTAAATTAAAGTTTATATCGAGTACGAAATGCGTTTATATTTAAACAAATTTAATATCCATACCGGTGTTATCCGCACAGTTAATAACTGCGCCTACTGGCAAACCCAGCGATATGCGGAACTTGGCTCCGGCCGCTCCTCCGCGACCTGTTACACAAAATTAAATTATTACAATTGAGCTTTAATATTTATACAAAGGTTACTACATTTTAAATTCAGAATTATATTATATATTGAATCTTAATATTCAAACGACATAAATAATGGATGGGGATGTTTATTTGCTTCTGAATATTTGACAGAACATAATTACATTATTTAATAAATAATTCCAAATACTAAAAGTATTTAAAAATTTATATTGTAAGCAATGACAGCAGGTTTAATCTTCTTGTGATTGCAAGCTGTATGAGGATTTAAGGTTAGGTAGTTGTCCCCTTGCCAAATACGTCAACATCCAAAGAAACAAGAATATGTAAACTGATCACCAGAAGATGTAACTTCAGCGTTTCAAAGCATCATGGAAATGACTGAAGTAGTCATGTTCTCGTTTCGTTCATGAGGCATACTTCAAAACAACACCCGCCAAATTATCGTCCGGGGGCCGAAACGCCTTCAAAGTAACACACGCGCCCTTTTTCATGCCGATAAATCGTTTCCGCGATCGGATGTCGATGGATTCACATTGGACTCACCTCTTTTAGACATGGCTGCGTGATAGACACCACGACGGTCCTACAAATGGACGAGAAGAGCTGCCAACTTCAGGCAGCCGAACCAATTGGCAGATGCTCAAAAAGTTTCATCTTTAGACCACAATTCAATCTCTGCACAATAAAAATATTAATATTTTTAGACGCATAAAATAAAGATATGATAAAACGGTTTGTAATAATATAATAGCTTAAATTTAATTTTAATAATTTCAATTATTAGATTAAAATAAAAAATATGTGAATCATAATTACGATAACGAAGTAAATATTTATACAATTTTATTAAATAAAAATATTTTGATGGATTAAAAAATATTTATCCCACAATTATTTGACGCAAGATGATGCTACATTTTTTTAAATACGCGTATACATTATTAGGTGATTTTTAAAATGAATTTAAAAAATACATTATTTTTAATTTATTATAAAATTTTATCATTTTTAAATATTAGCACAAATATGTCAAATGTAAATAATTCAATCCAGATGCGAATAATATATAATGTTTATTATTGTTGCATAAATTAATGCAATATTGAAGGACGTTAAAAAAACATGCTATGGCCAAAACTTTAAATGTATCGCTTCGTTGAAGTTTCAACGGATTGGACTTGAATTTCGAATTATTATCTGGTAAGTCGGAAATGTATTATTCAGACTTTATTCCGTTCTAATGTACATTCATTTATTGTGCTATCAAGCGTGGGTTTCGAAACGAAAGCAAATTCTATAATATAGGAAAATAACGGCCGTAAAGAATTTATAGTATAACGTTTGCATATGTCAGATTTTATTATTGTTAATTTTGTATTCGTTGTAATCAATTTTTAATACATAATTTACTTAAAACTAGATATAAAATAACTGCAGGATGATTTCTTCTTTATTCTTGCGTATTTGATGTCTTTTCAGATATGAGTTTATCCACCACAAGTACTGATCAAAGTGCAACATCTGAATTACGCGATGTTGGTTCTTTTCTCGTTCCGCGGGATCCCAGCATTACCAATCCTTGGATGCGACCGAGACCCACACACGGCACTAATCTATGCTTCGATGATTCCACAATAGACGATCAACACCTCAAAGTATATCTGCGGATAAAACCGGAAAAGAAGACCCAGACGAAAGATATACATTTTGAAATAAAATCTACACGATCTCTTCTGACTATTCATCCCACGGATAGAAAGACGTCCAAGGGGAAAAATTTAAAAGTACAGAAATTGTATAATTTTACGCATATATTTAACGAATTTAATAACTCCCAAGAGGATGTCTTCAATAAAGTGATCAAAGATGACCTCGCTAAATTTGTCGAAGGACAAGATTTTACGATAATCACTTACGGCGCTTCCGGTTCAGGAAAAACTTACTCGTTGATGGGAACGGATTCGGAACCTGGTATAATCCCTCGTTGCTTGGAAGCGTTGTTCAACGCTATCCAGATCGATAGACAGCCTCAATATAAACCGACCGATGGAAACTCCGCCGAAAAACTCAATTCGCTACAGAAGGAAATGGAAGTTCAGGTAAAAAATATCATTTTATCAGTATTATCGGTTGTGCCAAAAATATATGCCGTAAGTAATAAAAACAGCTTTTACGATCAAAATCTGACAAACCATTTTTTGCATATTTGTTTGGCAGCATAATCATCGCTACATCGCTTTATGAGTTTGATTTGTTTCTATGAATATTGTACACGTCCAGATGATAAAACAACTTACGTCCCATTTTTTTTTTATAATTTTTCTAAACAGAAGTGTAAAAACAGCACGTATTTTTGGCAATAATGATAGTTCAGTATAAAGATATTTGTATGTTCGTTTTATTTTTTTAGGAGATACAAAAAATCATGAAAAAATGCCATGGTGAATCTTACGTTAAAAATAACATGGCCAGTTACCACCGAATGAGCATGCATTTGCTCGACGAAAGCAACAGTTGGCAGTATCTCAAGAAAAATCATAGAAAATATGAAGTATATTTTTGATTTAATTTGTAAATGTTAATAATATTCCATGCGGATATTAAACTATTTGTTAAATTGCAGGTTTGGGTGTCGTTTGCCGAAATATATAATGAGACGATATGCGATTTATTAAGGCCCGAAACTCATCTCCCGAAACAACCTCCGCCTCGTTTACGTCTTGTTCATTCTACAAATAATCAACCTTACATCAAGGTTAATAATTACTATTTTTTAATTGAAAAGTAATGGTTTTTTCATTGTATACAAATATCCCAAAAGTTATGAAATATATGTTTTTTTTTAAGATTTATTGATAATACCGGTACAAATTATTAATATTCTTAAAAGTACTTTCTATGAGCATCTATACATTTTTTCCACTGACTCTTCGATGCCTGGTATGCACATTCGAAAGCCTCGACAGGGACCTCCTTTAGAGCCATCGTCACGGTTGCTTGGATAGCGTCAATGTGCTGATTATACTGATGCTCACAATGCCCAATTGGTTCGAACACGCTGCGACCAGTAAGGGTGTGGCAAATATATATATTTCATGACTTTTGGGACACACATGTACATGCATTAACAAGTATTTCAACATAAAATCAAGTGTATTTAATAAAACACGGGAACATATTGGGTGTGTGAATAAGTTGATGATTGTAAAAGGTTGTGCGTGCATAGTTTAAGTGGGATTTAGCTGCATGAAAACACTAGGTCGCATTTTTAAAAACATGTTACGATAAATGGCAGGAATTTATTCACACACCCAATATTAACCAACGAAAATATTTATAAACGCAATTTAAGATTGATAATCAGACTATATTTTGTAGGGCATAAAATGGATTTATGTGAGAAACGGAACCGAAGCATTTGCTGCGCTAGAACGAGGCCGTTGTCGTCTACGCGTCGCTCATACCAATATAAATTCTCAAAGTTCACGTTCGCATTGCCTATTTTCTCTAAAGCTCGTGCAGTACGATTCAAGTATAAAAACATATCATGAATGAATTTATATCAACTAATTAAGCGATATGAAAATATAAAATATGATCGCATTACAGATCACAGTGACGTATCCATAAATACTTTTCGGCTTTGCGATTTGGCTGGCTCCGAAAGAGCAAAGAGGACCGGAAACGAAGGGATGCGGTTGACCGAGTCGAGAAATATCAACACGTCACTGCACGTTTTAGAGCGGTGTTTAGCTTCACTTCGCAGTCAACAAGACGGTCAACAAATAATACCGCCATACAGGTTTTGTTGTGTTTCAGATCAATTTTAAATTGTGCGTATTGTGCGAATATATAAAAACTGATATGCTCTTTCTTGCAGGGAATCAAAACTAACGTCACTATTACAAAATGCTCTTTCTGGCAATGAAGCAATTGCGATGTTGGTGACGATCAATCCTGAACCTTCCTTCTTTGATGAAACGCAACATACACTTCAATTTTCGGCAATTGCCAAAAATATATGTGAATATCTTTTTTTACATCTGAATAATTTTGTTATTCGTATTTTGCATATATTATAATGCTTATTTTTGTTAACTTTTAGTGGGTTATATAGAACCAAAAGAACCTCTACTTCTGAAATCTAAAAGTTCTATAAACTTGAGCAAATCTTCTCTATCGTTATCGCCGGAGCAGTGTTCTGATTTTTCTGCTGAAATAAGCATCTCAAATGAATCATATTATTATAACGATGAAATCGAAAGGTATTATTTTTCATATAGTTTACTTATTTGCTGGTGAAAAACATATATTTATTTGCCTTTTTGAAAGAGTCCTTTGAATTGTCACTGAAAAACTTATCAAAGTGCATTTTTATCTCTTCAAACATTTTTCAACATTTAACGTATAGAAAACTTTCACATCTTAACGTATATGGTGTATCCCAAAAGTCATGAAATATATTATTTAACCACACGCTTACTGGTCGCAGTGTGTTCAAACTGGTTAGGTGAGGTGGGGGGGATCTTTAGCTTTACAGCGCACCAATGTTCGAGCATCAGTAGAATTAGGACAGGTATTTGGATACTTCCGAACAATCAAATTTTGCACAAAACTCGACAAAAAAACTGTCGAAACCCACAAATTGGCCAAACAAGCCTACGGGAGTTCAAGGCAGCTCAGGAAAGTGTGAACGATGACTTCCGTTCTGGACAGTCAACAACAAGCCAAATGGATGAAAATATGATTTGTGTGTTCCGTTATTAGCTGCTAGCGCATCGTTACGAACCATTTGAACATGCGAAAGATTTGCGTCAAGCTTAACTGTTGATGGACGAGCAATTCGATTGAATGTTGATTGTCTTTTTTGACATCAAGGTTGTGATCTACTTGGGTGCTGTGCCATGATAATGCCCCCAGACACACGTCCTGGCGAAGCACATGGTGACAATATTACCGCAGCCACCAAATTCACTGTGAAAGAGCTCATCGTAATTTTGTTTTCTTTTTGGTCCCCCTAATTATATTACAAATCTTACATTTTATCCGGAGTGAAATTACTATTATATATTTATATTTTGGCTCAGATTATGATAATCAATTTTTTTGCTCCCAGAATATCGCAAAACTTTATTTTAAGTAAAAAATTGTGTCTATTGATTTGATTAGCGAGTTGATTTTTATCGATTTTTTAGTTTGGTTCTTAGTATGCACACAACATGTGAGTGCGTACTCATAATTTTTATGGAATGTTTTCAGTATTCGAGCAGAGTTTGAAAAAAAGATACAACAACGAGAGAGAGAAGTTAGAAAAGAAATAACTTTAGAATTCTCCAAAAGAATGCAGGAACGAGTAGCTGATTTTGAGGAAACTCTTAAAAAGCAGCGCCAAAGAACTGCAGAATTGCATGAGTGGGAGGTATACAGAATTTTGCTTTAGTATTTTAATTTTATCCGAATATTATGTTAATACTTTTTACAAAAAATTATATTTGCCAGGTGAGACGATTAGAAGAACGGTTTGAACAAATGCATAAGGTATACAAAGAGGAAATTGAATCGTTGGAGGAAGAACGAGCAACGTTAGAGAAGAAATTGAAGGAGTTGATGAATAATAGACAACACGAAGAAACGAATGTCACGGCAATTGAAACTGTCATACCTGATAAAATTAATATCAACGGAACTATATTGTCAGAATCGAATTCCGATAATGAAAGTGAGTATTTTGAAAACAGCGTAAAAAGATTTTCAAATCAGAGAGCAGAGAAGGTAGATTCAATATCTGGTATTCAGATTGAGACAACGGAAGAAAAGAAAATTTCACTTGTAGTAGCAGAAAAAAATATCTCATTTAACCTCCCAAATGTTTCTAATGATACACAATCTACCGTAGACGAGGATCACTTTGAGAGCATCAATTCTGGAAAAGAAAAATCCATGAGGAGTTTTGAAAATCTCTCTGATTGTGCAGAGGAAGTTTCTTTTGAATCTGCAAATACTAATGGGATTGATGACATATCGAATACCTTCCAAAATTTATTTTGCACAAAATTAAGTCTGCCGATAGTCGAAACTGAAGAGAAGTCATATTCAAACATGGATAATGAATCAGGACATGTAACGATGGAAAATGAATCAGGTAATGGATCAATGGAAAATGAATCAGGACACGTATCAATGGAAATGAATAGTTTAGATGATCAATATGTTGATCAAAAAGAATGTTCAAAAGAAATAATAAACTCGGCAAACCATGAGCACAGTGTGGAACTTGAAAAGGAGCCATCCTGTGAAGATAAAAACTCTTCAAACATCATTTCAAATGATATCATGTCGCCTCCTCGAATTTCTAGCGAGCAGAGTGATATCGAAATGTCAGAGAGTGACAATAATCTGAGATCTGATGGAGATACTTCGAGAGAAGGTTACCGCGCTGATATCTCGAAGGATGAGGAAATATCCACAAAGTCCCAAGCAGAAACTCATAAAATTGAAAACGAGGCAAAGGAGAATGGAGAATCTAATTATCATACCAATTCCTCGCACATCGAAGAATCGAAAACGATTGCCGCGGTAAATAATTCCGAAAATATTTCCAGCGCAAACACCTTTTATACACCAACGAAAAAGCGTCCCGCTAAATGCGAGGATTTCGTCGACCAAGATGCGGAAAAAGAGAATCTACACATTTTCAAAAATAAATATTTCACCGAAAAGAAAGAAAAATGTAATTCCACTATGTATTCGAACGGGTAAATATACTTCTTATCGGTGGCCGCGCCTCATCTATTCCAGTTCTTTGTTTGACTTATTATTCCGTTTCAGCGCCTGCACAGTTGGAAATTCTCGCAGAAAATTGTTCACCAAACGCCAGTTCGATGAAATAGCGGCGGAGACCAGGGAACCAGCGAAGTCGACGCGATTCCTCGACTTCAACGAAGATTCGCCCGGTTGCGACGGACCGCTGAGAGTCGAGAAGCCGTACGAAAATTTGACCGCAATCGAAAAGTCCGCCAAGAAGGAAGCCAACCGTTTGAGGATGACTCTGCGTTCTAGGAGAAGAAAGTATTAGCGTTCCTTAATTATTAGAGCCGCATAAAATATTCATATATAGACTTGTACAAAAATTGAAAATTTTAAAAAACTTTTTTTTAAATAAATGACATGTTTTTAAATGTTTATTTTTATTTTTTATTATTACAACACTTTACGTTTATAACAAAGCTCTTCTAGGTTTCGAGTAATTTATTTATCATCTTGGAAGTCCTGCGAAATCGGTTCTTCACCATCATTGAGATTTATCAGCATCTCCAATCAATAAGAGGTGTCAATGTAAGTAGAAGGATGAAAGAGAAAGATTTATTTGCTAGAAGACTGGCACGAGCACCAGAACTCCTCAGGTGGCATCTTGTTGCTCGATTAAGATTCACCCGCTAATATGTTGTTTGGACGAATTTCCACTGTCACTCTCTGGCAAAATTTTATTCAAGGATGAGTTCAGAGTGGCTTTGAGGGCTCCAAATGGTTATGAGTGAATATTTAGAATAATTGGAGAGCACTTTCTTACCATAATTACCAGACAAACTGTGAGCCGTTACGGGGGATCTGTGATGGTATGGGGCAGCATAAATTCTGAAGCGGGTAAAGAGTTGGCAGTCATCAATGAAAGTCTGTCAGCTGAGCGGAACATTGAAGAGGATCTTTAAGAATGTGTTGTACCTTACGCTTAGGGAAAAATCAAATCCATCACAAACTGAGTATTTTTGATTAAAAATAAATATTAAATTTGGGCCGTTTTCCGTGCCGCTGAGTGTATATAATTCGTTGACTCTTTAGCAGAGGTTAAGTTATTACCGTTTGGCCTTCCGTTTGACAAAGGTGATGTGTACCGATTTGCATTTGTTTTAATCCACAAATGTCTTCTTGAGCTAGTCTTGAGTGAATAAATTATGACAATTCTATTTTTATTCATCGGAAGATTAGATCAGGGAAACAGAGTACTTTTTTTAACTTCCTTGTTTTCGTATACTCGATTAAGCATTCTATGTGCTTATTCTACGATAGCAAGCTAACGAGTATATGTTCCAACACTATGTGTCTTTTTTGGCTTTTGTAATCGGTGTTATTTTGGCTACGTTACAATTTAAGTGGAATTTTCTTTACTGTGTGATGCGAAGACTTCCTCATTTTCTTTGCTACTTATAAATCAGTCCCCGTTTTAATGGGTGTCGTTGTTTTATTTCAATGCATCATTATGGTTTTTGCTCATTACTATTTAGTTTTTATCATCCGGCGATCTTGTCACTATATTCTGTGTTTTTTTACATTTTTTGTTTAATTTAGAGAACCATTTAGGAGTGGACTTCTAAATATCTTACCAAAAAAAGGTTTGAAGAGTTCAAAATGATCAGAAGACAAATCAAGAGTAGATTTCGCTTTGAAATATTGACTCAATGGACTTTTTCATCATATGTTTGATTCAAAGAGATCATTTATCTGAATCGTTTTTATGATTTTTTTTAAGCTGTTCATGAGCTCATAATTTTCTTAGAAATACAATGATTAGTCTAATTTGAATCGTTACACTATAAGCACGGTTTGTGATATGGTAAGTAATTTATACACATAAATTGATTGTCAATTTTAAATTTGAAGCAATTTTCCCGCGCAATTCAGTGTTCGGTACAATACGGTTTTAATAAATGAACATTTAAAAATTACGTAATTAAATAAATCATATAATATCATTTTTGTTCTGACTGAGCACAAATTATAATAACTTACAATTTAAATTGTTATTATATTTTATATATATTTATTTAACATTATTTATAATTATTTAAAAAATAAGATTTTCTGACGTTAAGAATATAAGTGATTGGAAATGGTGTTATTTGTATTAAAATATTTGTATTGCTTATTGAATTTAAATTAATATCGACAGATAAATTTAAAAAAATTAATATATTTTATTTGTGACATGTTGTTTAATTTAAATGATAGTGTGTTCGCGAAAGTGACATGGACGATATTGGGCTGCATTGAGGCTAGGAGACGGTAGACGGGAGGCGACGTCCGAGCGTGTGTTCTGTCTCTCTCGTCGCGCTTGCGTCAGAAGGAGACGGAAGACGGCGCGGCGAGTGACAGTCGCGCTTCATGGCGGCCAGTCGTTGCGGAGTCGGCGCGCCGGGACGAGCGGCCGTCGCGACGAGCCCCGCCCGGGCCATGCGCGCCCCGCCCCGCGCCGCCCCGAGCCCCACAAAGGTTACACATCGAATCGGCAGATCTTCGTTCGTAGATCCACCCGACCCCCCTCATCGCACCCACGCGCACCTCTATTTTGACGTTTCCTCTCCGCTCCATTACCAACCGATCGCCTCGCAACGCTTCTTCCACTCTGAATCGGACGACCCGCCGCGACGACACGATCAACAAAACCGCAGTGTCGTTTCTTAACCGACAGCGCATAATTGAAACACTACACCTATCAATTGGCGCTAACTATGTGTCACTTTTATGCTGTTAATGCGTCCGTGTCATTTTATCCGACGGATATTTATAGGTACGTAAGATTTCATACGCATCTCCACCACAAAGTTTCTCTCAATCTCAATGGGATGCATTCCGTCTTAAGCTTCGGACCTTATTTCGAACGGAATACCAAATGGAAGCTACGCTGAATCACCCGGCTCGAATCTTTTTATTATCTGAAAATCTGAATCTACGAATGCCAAATTCGGTCATAAATCAAGATAAACGCTCCCGGTGAATTGCATACGATTGATATTCCGTTACACGTATCGGAAGGGATTCATTCCGTTCGATAAATGATGCAAATGAAACATTTTCGAATGCTTTAAAATATCGAAAATTTTATCTTTGGCATTCAATCAGTTCGTGTAAACTGTAACAAATATCGTTCGTTTATATGTTATCAGATGTTATACGAAGCGAGGCTTTCGGCATTGTGACAGATGACATTTTATCAAGTATTTATCATTCCAATACAAATCACATTCAAACTAAAAATTGCATTCCTGATTGCATGCCGTAACGAACTTTATATTGTTAAAATTTATATTTTTACCCATACATAATTTATGTAAACATTGTTTATAAAATAATTTCACCAAATTTACATAGATAACGCTGTTATATAAACATTCAGGCTCGGAGGCTCATCAGGTCGTATAAATAAATTTGGAAGACTGCTTTAGTATGATTTTATATTAAGTCGGGATGCGTAAAATGATTGCCCTTTGTATTATATTTTCGAGGTATAAAAGTATGACTCATGTTTCTTACCCTACGTGTCACTATCAGTTTTGGCCGTGTACAGATTGTGTATTGAAACGCAGTCCCGATTTCATCCACGTTCGATCTATTTTTACATCGTAGATAAGGAGCGAGCGTGTGTTCACAATCGAGTGACGCATCTTTGGAATGAATGCACATTTCTTAACGTGTCTTTTTATCGACGGATTTTCATTCTATTCAATTGATAGTCTGTTTTAGTGAGCGCAGCCGATCCGAAAAATGTCTAGCGATGAAGAAAAGCCTCCCGCTCCCCCTGTGCGGCTCACAAGTAACAGGGGGACGGACAGATTGGATTCTGCTCCTCCCGTTGACATGAGACCGTTGCCCAAAGGTATGTTTAACGATAGTATCGGGTGTGTGAATAAGTTCCTGCCGTTTATCGCGATAATAATAACAAGTCGAGTGCTGCTCAACCAGATTCGGAATAAATGGTAATCGGCATGGGAATACGGCAGGTGTTTCTCCACGAGGATCCTATGTGCTTTAGATGCAGTTTTTGAATAAAGTAGTGCACCATATTCGATTTCAAAATTGTTTATGCTTCACTGATTTTAATGCTGCGCATAATGCATTCTACGGCCATCTGACGATGAATCGGCAGGAACTTATTCACACACTCGATAGTAATTAGCATGTCTTTAAATTAATAAAGGTCGATTCACACTCGAGTCAAAGAATATCAGTCGCTATTACAATGAGATACGCTCTTTTGGCAATGGAATTTATTCGGAGTCAATGTATTCAAAAATATGTGAGTGTATTTTAAATTAGCCAGAGGAAGTACAATGACGATAACCGGAAAGCTTGTCGCATATAGAATAAGGCATCGATATCCTGTTAGTGTTGGGCCCAAAGGATGCGTCTTTCGTTCAGTCGCCGCTTAATCATTCGGTGAATCAGTGCAGACGACCACATCAAATTAAAGCGTGTAGGTTCGGTTCGAAAGTGATGGAATTTAATTGAGTTGTTTTTAATCAAGGAAAGAAATGTAGAATTTATCGTTCCACCTTATTATATCTTATTATTTTTTTTCTAAAATGAAATTAGGGGTAGATCACTAATCATTAGTCTCACAGACTACAGCCATTCAAGAAATAACAGATAATACAGGTTATTATGTCTGTCTGTTCTTGGAATACGCAGTGATTAAAGATTAGGAATGGGTCTTATTACGACTGCTGCATACCGCATGATATCGAAAGATACCATCCTGAGATATCCGCCGGATGGACTGTAAAAAATGGAATTAAAAAGCGATGTGAAACAAGTTGGAATATCAACCTGCCGAGTTGATAATGACGACGCCGCACACACGATCTTTGTCTGCCCAGCATGCAACACGGAGAGAGATGTCCTATGCGATGAGTTGCTAATAAACATGCTCTCGCCAGACGACTTGATTTCTTTGATGCTCGAAGATGCTAGAGGATGGGCGGCATGAATCACTGCCGCCCTTGAGTAATACTTAACCAGCAGCCGAGTTACAGCTGAAGATGAGGGGTATTTTGATGGATAAAAACACCACATTGTCACCCGACATGAAGGTATAATTCGAAGATTATACGGTATAATTCATTTTTAATTGCCGAAATCCGGAGAAACAATCACAGCAACTGAAAAAATGGGCCTGGTTTGATTGGCCGTCATACGGTATACCTCCAACATGACGATGGGAAGACTCACACCGCTAAAATCACTCAGGCTAGAGAACGGTTCAACATCCTTTATTTTCACCTGACTTGACACCGTCTGATTAACAGACGGGGAAGCATGTCATCATATATTTAATCAAGTATCTTACATTTTTACAAGTGGATAACCACGAAATATCAGGATGAATCATCGGTAATTACAGGAAATGCCTATGTATATATGTTATGCAACAGATAAATTTTGGTTACAGTTTTCGTGTTTATATTGCCTTATCTTTTATTATAATCATCGTAAGAAGTATATCATAAATTATTACACGCGGTATGCATTTTATTGATTAATTTTTGTATTCCAGAACCAGACGATAGTGATAGAAAGAAAAAGACTCTAAAGGCCAAGATGAAGGGATCAAAGAGTGCATCTTCCCACAACGACAACAAACCGGACATAAGCTATCCAACAAACTTCGAACACACCATTCACGTGGGCTTCGATGCCATAACGGGCGAGTTCACAGTAAGTTCTGATATATATACGACACATTTAAAATATATGTGAAGGCTTTCTTTGAATAATAGCCAGCTTTTGAACCATACGTATTACCGATGCACCGTATTTTATGGTTGTTATTACAAAAAGTCACCATGTACCCGCATCATAGTTAGTGCATACGCATTATGTATCGTTGAGTTTTGTCTGTTCAGTCTGCAGTTTATAATTTAAATTCGAGCCATCAAACAAATTTATAAGAATAGCTGTAGAACGGTGCATGTTTTGTTATCGACTGAGAATCATCCGCGATATGATTTCTTTTATCTTCTTATTCATTCAATTATATGAAGCATTCGAAAGAAAAAGCATACCAATGTGATACCTGTTATTGTTTTCTTTGTTGAATTATCGTTTATAAATGCGCAGATATGTGTCTGTGCATTTATAAGAACCAGGCTATCTAATAAGTTTGTGTATGCTTGCATGCAGTTTTGGCTTTTATCAAACGAGGCTTTAGCTTTGGCTTCTATATTTGACGTAGCTAAAATTTTGGAATATGTTCAACGTGAGGATTCGGTTCCTCGTGAATATTCCTTATACATTGCTCCATTTTCAAGCTAAAGTTTTATTATTGAGCTCCATTTTGAAATCCAATAGTGCAGAGTGCGGCATGGAAACTACCTTATTGTAAAAATGAAAAACACAAACACAAGTATAAGAGATATCATAAGTTTAATTTTTTTGTTTCCGTGTTACGTAGACGTTTAATGTTTTTATTTAATGTTCAACTAATTCAAAACAACAACAACTACTCAAAGTTTCATCGCAATCGGATGAACGGTATAGGAATGTATACAGAACAAACGGACTACAAACATCCATTTTTATTGACCTTTTTAGCGTTCACTTAATGGGGCTTGGCCTCGTGAATGCATTGGATTTTTCATATGGAAACCGGTACATGGACGCAGATCATATTCTGTGGTCATGTACTGGGATGACTTTCGAAAGAGAGGCGCTTCTGTGCCGTGTCCGCAGGTCATGCGAGGGGTCCTGGTGTTTTCAATGCCTGCGACTCATGTAAACAATTACTCAGCATTAGCAGCCGTGTGGCTGAGCTTTTCTTCCTATCTATTTATATTTCTCCAATTTTTTTAATATCTGTTATTCGCAATGCGCTCGGTCACCAGATGGAGCAGTATGCGGCCCTCGCGAGGGACATTAAATTAGTCTTACACTAGATCGGTGTCCCCCCATGAGTTTTTAGTTGAGTTTTTAAGCTTCTCTTCATTATTTCCAGCATATCGACAAGTATGTTGTCAATAGCAGCTTGAATACGGTCAACCCTTCTATAGTATCGAGATAGGAACCACGCTATACAAAAAAACACTATAGGAAGTTAGGCATCCATACAAAATTTAGGGTTAGGTTTTTTTCACTTGTATTTTGTGATTTGTAGAAAATTAACAAATCAAACATTTTTATATTTCAAATGACCTTGTACGTATTTAATTTATTAACAAGCGCACGCGCGAGAAGGCATTGAATCGTGTCTACCGAAATACGTCTATTAGACAACATGGCTTAATAAATAAAAATAAGATAAAAAAGAAAGAGGCCTTATTATGTTATTATATATAAGATAATATTTTTATTGAGATTAATAGATATGCACGTATTATATAATCATCATAGCGCAGCCACTAACAGTCCACTACAGAACTATGGGCCTCTTCAATATCCATTCATAGGAAAGGGGTTACATCCATTTCGTCTGTATCATACATTCACCTCCTCATTCGCTCGATATTGAAGGTAGCATTACCACCGAGTTTTATTTTGAACGCTCACCCAACGGGTATCCTGAGTGAACGTATTGACGAACACTTTCGCGAACGTCTCGATAAGGAGTTTGGGGGGTTTGTAAAGACTGAGTAGTTTTCATAGGGAGATGGTGGAAAACTACTCTAGACGACCTTTTTGACTCTACTGGAAAGGGCTTTCTGGAGTACAAGGAGTCCAGTCCCTCCTTTCCTCGCTAGGGCGTTGCCGGGGTAGGGTGAAGACATACGAGACGCTTAAGTGCATCTCGGATTCGCTCCTACACCAACTGAGGGTGTCTCCCCGTCACCGTACAACTTACCCGAGCGAATTCGAAACTGAGTGGTTTCGCCATTTTTTCAGGTTGCCCCTCTCAGTTCGGCGATTACAAAACGATATAGAAGTCAACGGAAGACAATGTTGTTTTTCGTTGCAAAGTAAAGATCATCAAATGCATCTCCTCGAGGCCGTCTTCTTGGTGTTCTTCTTGTTCCTGCTCCGTTCCTAGAGCCTCTCGGATCCGAACCGGTGAGGTTCCTCGAGTTCCATACTGCTAAGTAGGGAAGACCATGCAAGAGACAACGAGCGACATGCAAGTTAAGATTCGTATAAAAAGCAATGAATAGTATATAAACTGGATATCAGCTTGCTGTTAGAAGAGTATTTAAGTATCTACTCTGTAAAAAGGTACTAGTCAAGTGGCCAATAGTTAAAATACATAAAATCGTATAAGTATAATAGTTAGGAGTAGTCAAATGTGGTTAGGCCGCAAAAGTATTAGTCAAATTGTATTAGCAAGGGGTAGTTATGTCGCATCACAGTATTCGAACTTTGACGTTTAGTGTCTACCGGGCACAATCAAATAATATTTAATCGGTCAGACTGGGAGTAACTGGAAACAAATATATAGACCTAGCTGAAACGAATAGGTTAAAGTCAGGTATCAAGTAATATCAAATAGTCAGGTCCATATCAAATAGTTTTATAGTCAAGATTGTATTATGGGAGCAGTCGAAAAAGCATTTTGCTCCCAGTGTTCCCGTGTTTATGTGATAGTAGGAGGCGGATGTGTGCGAGTATTTGTTAATTCACTTACCTTGGAAGCTTGGATTATTATGATCTTACTTGCGTTATTATCCTTGTTGTAGTTCCTCTCAAGTGACGCGGTGAAGATGTTCCATTTTTTGTGCAGATGTCGTAAAAACAATGTTTTTCGGCGTCACTCGCGAATTTTATATACAAGTGTAGTCGGCGTTTCGTCAGAGCGTACGAATGAACTTGCGCGGGGGAGAGTGCAGGGGGGGGGGGGTCCCCGGCGTTGAGGGTGCCGACAAGTCACAGAAAGAACTCAACGTATCACAGAAACGAATTATTTTCGCAAAGCGTATCGAGCGCCGAGTCGTTTTACCTCCGACTATCGGGAGAAGACTGAATGTTAAACTTTGACAATTATTGAAAGGTTTTTAAGTCCTTAATTTTATTACAGTTAAGCGTCGATTGGGAACGGCCCACTGGAGGTAGAGAAAAGAACGGCACAAAAAATGCATTTCTTTGAATTTCGATGTTTGCCATAAGCCGCATGTTTAGGCGATAACGAAGGATGAGATGTAATAAAATTTAGCATTATATTATAATGTTTCGCGTGTAATTTTCGTTAGGACAAGATGAAACGGTCTTACTGATGAAGGGGTATTATATAATAAAGTAGTTTAATTATAAAGAAGTCGAATTTTTAAAAACCCCCGTAACAATATGCTATAGAAGGGAACGCTATACAAGACCGCAAACGCTATAGAAGCGTTGACTGTATTGTTCTTTGGTAATGCCAAAGTGTTCTATTGAACGATTCATCGACGTTAGCATCGTGGCGTCATCTTTCCGAAATCAGACATCCCCCATGCTAAGTTCTTGATTTAAAAAAACTCAATCATGTGAACATAAAGAACAGAATTGAACGTAATTGTCTGACCGTTTTCTTCAAAAAACCATCTTTCAATGATGCGTATTCTGAACACTTGCTCTTTCGAGTGAGCACCAACCCACCATTGACCAGAACGAAGACCCCCCCAATAAAATATTTTTTATAACATAATAAATAGAAACTTTAAATGTCTACCTATAACATGGATAAAATAATTAAACTAGTATCTTCTATATATTGTTTGCGTTATTCATTTTTAAAATAAGGTAGTTTCCCTGCTACATCCTGTAATTGAGTTCCATACCAATGCATCGATTAATACGCGGCGTATATATTTGTATATTAAAAAAATTATAACGACAGTCATTTTAATTTCATAAATTCCCATGAGTCATATTATCATGTGTTTCATTAAAAAACACCCTAAGGTAAAAAATATGCCACAGCAGCTTTTTTTTATGTACTCTTTTCAATCACGCCGATACAAAATTGAATGTTAATGTTTGCACATTTTTATATTTGTTCAAATTACATATTTATCTTCACTAATTTTGTACACGTTAGAATAAAGTCTATTTTTTATTTTTTTTGGGAATAAATATTTATAATTGTTGATTCAAATTTTAAGCATTCCAAATCATCGTTACTTTCATGATGATGAGCTAAATGATTTATAATTCCGCATTAGCGGAATGGTACGCATAAGGCCTTAATTTTAATTGTTTTTGTGATTATTAAAATATGTAAATTTACACAATCTATGAAGTTATGAATATGAACAACTGTTGTTGTTATCGAGTCATTTTTTTTTCTTATGTACTTTTAAGAGGAATATTTCAACAATTATTGAGCTTCCTGTGTCATTTCTTTTTTGTTTCAAGCTGCCTCTCACAGTAAGTATGATTTTGTCGGTGTCATATATGGTGCATCAAGCTGTTATACCATTTTAGCTTGTAGTCTAGCTTTTCATTTTGTCGTGTTTGTGATGAGCATCCCGTCTAAAATTGCACGAGTGATATTCGCTCTCGATGCAATCCCGATGCATTTAAATTGTGCTGCAGAGAAGCTTTGTTCGTCTATGTTATTATTTTTTTTTAATAGGGATAGATTTGCATAAATTCTTATTTAACCCTTTGAATTTTTGTAGCGCACATGTATCAGGACGAAGCTAATTTTTTTGATTCTTTGCATTTGTGAAACAATAAAACATCGTAATTTGAATAAATGATATTCTCTCCGAATCACTCAACATGTGAGTGCATACTCATCAAAGGGTTAACATTCACTTCTATTTGTGTCAAAAACAAAGCTTTCATTTTCATTCAGTTTTGATGAATAATTTTTTATTCATCAAGATTATGATCATTTTTTTAAAAAATCGTTTTTATATATTTATACTAATCAGTTGATAGTTTTAGGTTTAATTTTTGAATCTATAATGTCAGATAAAAAGATATTTAACCACACAAAAATTTATACGCTAGAGACACATATTCCTGAATGTAAATGAATCTATTTCGGGATGAACGCGAGGTCAGAATGCCTTGTTAAAAACTGTTCTTATTAGTACTATTATTAAATTGAGACAATCCTAAGTAAATAATTGATATTAGTGTCGTGTATATAATATTAATAAAAAATATTTATTGTGTTGTGACAACCCTGAACAAGAAATGCTCAAAATCTGTGAATTATCCAGCAGGATACATGCATATGCTAAGACACACAAGTCGCATTTAGACAATAAAATTATACACTCTCGGATTATCAACAATACACTCACCGGCATGGAAAGTGGCCCAAACTTAATATTTAGCATGAATCAAAAATATGTGAAACCTGTTTTATTGAATTTGAGTTTTGCAATCCCGATGCAATCCCGATGCTACATGACCTGCCCAATGGAGACGACGGGTTTGGACGGGCGGGACTTTGGCGGGTTCGGACGAAGCTAGTAATAGTCGCCTTGCCGTACTTGTCCATGACCTCTTGATCCCCCGTGGAAGTTCACAGTTTGTCTAGTAGTTATGGTATGAAAGCACTCTCCACTTTTTCTGAAGACTCGCTCACGACCATCTGGAGTCTTCAAAGCCACTCTGGATTCATCTGCGAATAAAACTTTGTTCCGTTGGTCATTCGTTCAATCAGCAAGCTCGCGGGCGAATCTAATTTTAATCAAGTAACACGATGCTGCCTGAGGAGTTCTGGTCTTCGTTGTTACTGTTCTTCTAGCGCATAAATCTCTTTCATCAGCTCACATTGACACCTCTTATTGATAGGAGATGCTGCTAAATCTCAATGTTGGTGAGGAACCGATTTCACAGGACTTTCAAGATGATAAACCAACCATTATGAGCCGATGTGCATTTTGTGCCATCACTTCCATGTTTTTATGTGTAGAAGCTAGTCTATTGATGTCGTTTTAAGGCATGTCCAAGGGTCGTATGTGGTACAGTTAGGGTAGCAGCCACTTTACGCTGAGTTCAGTCTTGTTCAATAAGCAACACTGCCTATGTGACTTGAACTACAGTAATTGGCATCTTCTATATATATATAAAAATCAATGTGTGTCCGATTCAAATTTGCTAAGGTAAATAAAGCCCTTTGTCAACCATGCCGAGAGGCAACAATGCCATCAATCAAATGTCTGTCCGAAGTCCGATGTCTGTCCAATCCGTTTTGCTAAGGTAAACAAAGCCTTTTGTCAACTATGCTGAGAGGCGATAATGGCATGCCCGGTTTTGCTAAGGTAAAAGAAGTAATGCTATGCGTGGTGGGGGCGGGGCACGGTGAGAAAGACAGTCGCTTTTCGAGGCAAGGGAGAGTGTACGCATACGCATATGAATCCTAACCTCTCAGTGCCATTAATTGTAAAAATTAAAATACCGTTATAATAATTATCTTAAACTCAAACTGATTATGGTTGTGTTTAGGTTTTAATTTTGGACAATGAAAGTGTACATTTTCACTTTTACGCCGCAAATATTACGTGAGTCAAAATCAATTCGACTGATGTGATATTTTCGTAAGGAAATCGTATGCATGTATTCATTTCTCTCTATTAGAAATACAAGCACGGCATTGTAAATAAAGCGCTGCCCGCAACATGTGAGTGCTTACTCATCAAAGGGTCATTATCCATTGAATGATGATGGTCAGATACACGCAGCCAATTCATTGCTCTTCGTGCGTTCATTATTAAGAGATTTTGTTGTTAAATTATTTATACGTAGATGCTCGCTTCGTGTACCACCAGATAAGTGACTAAGCTTTCCCCATAGCGGCATGTGGCATTATCTATGCATGGTTTTATAGTTTATATATTAGCGCTCGTATTATGATTGAAATAATATTTTTTCACCCTTCCGTACGGTATTTGATAAAAATAATATTTTCTCCTTCCTCGGACATTTTCTCAATTTTTGATAATTGCCGGATGGCAGTTTGTCTTCTAATCGATAAATAAATGAGACGCGTTTCAAACATTGAACTGACGAAGTCATGATCATTGAGTTTAAAATACTGATTTAAGAATCTGATTGAGAAGATTTCGTTAGTTTGATAAAAAAATATTTGATAACAGAAATAAATTTTATTTATTTAAATTTTATTGCTTAATACGCACCACTGTATTTGCTGAAATCAGTCACAAACAGTTCCCTAAAAGACTTGAGGGCTTTTCAGAACATATTCGAGCACAAGAGCCAGTCACGACGGCTGGTACACCTCAGCATGCGCTCAATACTAACAAACTTAAATTATCCGAGTTTGTGAAATATAAATATAAGAATGATAGGGTGTAAATAATCTTTGTTAATAACGCTTCTCCATTTGTGAAAATTAAAAATACCCAAACCGGACCAATCAAACAGTTTGTCCAGTTATAAAATAACGCTTCGAACTATTGCCATGATGCTAAAAAATTCTTAATAAGTATTGTTTTTTCGTCGTTATTTATTATAGGGAATGCCAGAAGCGTGGTCGCGGCTCTTGAGTTCCTCTAACATCACCAAGCAAGAACAAAAAAGCAATCCTCAAGCAGTTTTGGATGTACTGAAATGGTACGATGCCAGCAATAATATGCCTCCGCTTTCAAAATACATGACTCACGCTCATGTACATCATACAACACATTCTGGTAAATATTATACACAATTTGTGCGTGTTTTATTCCTTAGACGTCTTAATCATTAGTCTTACAGACTACAGATTTCTGGATGTGTGTCTAGATAAAATATGAGATAATTCTTTTATTTTCACAGGATCATCATTATCTCGAGTCTCTTCAAGTAGTCCCTCAAGTAGTACACCGACGGATTCGGAACAACATCCAGAACCTCCTCCGCCTCCACCGCCATCCAGACCAGATCGTACAAAGAGTATTGTAAGTCTCGATGACTATTCATCATATAAATTGTTATAAATCAATTTAATATCTGTATATATTTTTTAAATACAGTATACTAAGCCTATCGAGGAAGAAGCCGTACCAAATAGCGGAGGACAAAGTCCTCGGCATGCTTCAACTGCCCCTCCACCACCTTGTGCCTCACCGGGTCCTCAGGTATTATTTGTTTTCAATGCAACCGTGATTCTTTGATTATTTAAGATTCAAATGTGATATTAATTCTCAATTGCTTAGGTGACAAACAACGCAAGCTTATCGCCGCCGCCTAGCATACAACAATTGCAAGTGTTGGATAAGAATAAAAATGCTGTAGTAGGAAACGTGCCACCGTCTGTGCCGTCACCTTTGCCTTCTCCCGTCCCAACTAATGGTGCTCCTGCAACGACGACGACGACGACTACTACTACGACGACTTTACATCAGGACTCGAGGTTCAATACTCGATTTTTAAATCATTGCGTCTTATGAACGATTTTCAACTAACGTATGCATTTTAAATTACAGAGTTGCTGCACAAAGAAAGAAAAAAATGACTGATGAGGAAATATTAGAAAAACTGAGAACAATTGTGAGCGTAGGTGATCCTAATAGAAAATATACTAAAATGGAAAAAATAGGGCAGGGGTGAGGATAAAATTTATTTTTTAAAAATATAATCGTTGTAACATTGACCATTTATTAATTGACCGGTTATATTGATAAGGTTAAAAATACGCTTAAATAAATTGGTGAATAATTTATTTTTTATAGGGCGTCAGGTACTGTGTATACCGCCATAGAAACATCGACGGGAATGGAAGTAGCTATCAAACAAATGAATCTTAGCCAACAACCAAAGAAAGAGCTAATCATCAATGAAATTCTTGTTATGCGGGAGAATAAACACAATAACGTCGTCAACTATTTGGACAGTTATCTTGTCTCGGAAGTCAGTATTATTACGCTGTAATGCAAAAATTTCATATTCAATATTTACTACAAGATTTCTGTGTGTTTTTTTTTTTAATTAGGAACTTTGGGTAGTTATGGAATATTTAGCCGGAGGATCGTTAACGGATGTCGTAACCGAGACTTGTATGGACGAAGGACAAATTGCTGCAGTTTGTCGTGAAGTGCTTCAGGCTTTAAGATTTTTGCATGCAAATCATGTTATACATCGTGATATAAAGAGTGACAATATTTTACTCGGGCTAGATGGCAGTGTTAAATTAAGTAATTCACATTTTACATCATAATATACGATCATTTAGAATCATAAGGACCTACTGATATGTTCTAAATTTTCTGAAATAGGATTGCGTATTCAATTGATGTTTAATAAAGTTGTTTATAATTTTTAGCGGATTTCGGATTTTGTGCACAAATCTCTCCCGAACAATCGAAGAGGACAACTATGGTGGGAACCCCTTATTGGATGGCGCCAGAAGTTGTCACAAGAAAACAATATGGACCCAAAGTAATAATCCGTTAAATTATTTTTTATTTTGTTATAATCATTTGTGTAGTCAATATTAAGGGGGACCGAAAAGTAATCAAAATCTTTTTTGTTGCCGAAGAATAAGCAACAAAAAGTATTAAAACAATTCAACATGGTCTTGCATTATCGTGAAGAAGAATCCTTTTTTGGTTATAGACCAAAATAGATCATTTTTTATATTTCTGACACCAGTGTAACGTGGAGTGGGGACGCTCTCGGGGTAGAGTCAGGGTCTCTACGACTATCAAGGTCGTAGAAAGCCCCAGGAGTGCATTTTTCCCCAAATTGGCCACAGGGTTTCCGTGTCCAACTGGTCCAAACTCTGGACCATTGACACAACGAAATAGCGATTGCCTTGTGATCAGACGTCATGCCTGGACATGTCCACAGAATATGGTTTTCGTCCATGAACAGATTTCCGCATGGGCACTCCAAGAATGAAGAAATCCTCCGTGCCGCCCGTGTTCTGTGAGGAACTGGGACGTCCAGTAATCTGGGATGGCCTACCGACACCGCATGCAATACCTAATATTTTGAAAGAACAGGAAGAGGTGGCGGCCGGAAGTAGACTTGGACCACCTTTCCTGCCAGTTAGTTATCGCGGCCTCTCTCACGCGTCAACGGAGGTTACCGAGCGCGTCGGAGACGTCAGCATCTATGTGGATGCGTTTGCCACTGATTTCTGGGGTTTCAATGTTCTCGGCTATAAACTTTGCTGCACGGCATTGGATCTCCAGATCAAGTGGAAGTACGTCAAAATAGAAATACTCTCATCATAATTGTTTTTTTAAATTTCTTTTATTGTGGCAAGAGAGGAATGGCCGCGGGAAGGACGTCTTCCCGCAGCCAAGGCTATTTGACGATTCCAACCTCCTACAGCCACTTGACTGACAATGTTGCATGGGGTCTGATCGGGTTTGAGCAATTCACCCCACACAAAGAAGGACCTTCTTTATTGTTATTGTTGGTTGAGGGATCGGAACAGGTGCTTGTCCGGAAGAAAGCCATTGTTTTTTTCGTCCAAGATTATTGTATATTTAGATGCGGTGTTGCCTCCTATTAATATTGGAAATAGCTTGATATGAGGAATATTGATTCAATGCACCAGTTGATTTCGATACAAACATGATGAGGGGGAGATCAATTTGGGGGTTGAACACAATGATGGCTGCCTCGGGATTCGTATCCGAAAAAGTGACGCCGGTTCCTCTCCCCAGGATGATATCTAGCTTTAGTTCTGCGGCAATTTCGTGTAATTTAGTAGTTGCGGCTTCCCAGGTTGAGTTGGCAGAGTGACTCCATGATCTGGCGAGGTGTGCTGACTCTTTGTTGAAAGGCTTTCAGTCGATGTATATTATACTATACTATTTCCATTTTTAAACTGTTTAAACCGCCGATGACGCATTAACAAAACTCAAATTGGCTGCGAAAGATCTCATCGAATTTATTTTGATTACTTTTCGGTTCCCGTGAAATATGAATTATTTTAATAAAAACGCTCCAATTTTTTACAGGTGGATGTTTGGTCACTAGGGATTATGGCAATAGAAATGATAGAAGGTGAACCTCCGTATTTAAATGAAAATCCTCTGCGAGCACTCTATCTGATAGCAACAAACGGAAAACCGGAAGTTCGAGAACGAGATCGCCTTAGTCCAGTGTTCAGAGATTTTCTCGACAGATGTTTGGAAGTAGACGTAGACGCGAGAGCCCATGCGCACGATTTGCTTATGGTAATAATATTATAATCGTTATGACGCATTCCATCGATAATCTGTATACATTTTGATTGTTTGTTTTGTTTTAGCATCCATTTTTGAAATTGGCGCGACCGCTCGCCAGTCTAACGCCTTTGATAATAGCCGCCAAGGAGGCGGCCAAGGGACACTAACGCTTTGCTCTCCTATATTTTATTCAGAAATATTGTTCAGACTTCGTTTACTTATGAATAATACGACTATTTTTTGTGACGACCTCATCATAATTATATAAACATCGCATAGATTTATTGCGCTTGGAAAATTTTTCTGAACGTTGTCCATGATTAATCGTTTGGGGGGGTACCGCACGAAAGTTGAAACATCGACGGAAGTTGTATGATCTCGTATTTATTTCGATAAACCCTGATGAACGCAGTTTATGATTTTAGTGCTTATGGTACCTCTTTGAAATGGAAAAATTTATCAATCGCGCGTACATTAATCTATGTCGTACACCATAAATCGTCTTTGTTACGCGTAGTGAAGCATCCGATTGTTGATTGAATATTTTGCCACCAAAGTAGACGACCGGAATGTCATCGGAACATTTAAAAAAAAGTGCGAGCCCGAATTTTGTCTTGACGATTCGTGTGTATTGTGATCTTTGCCATGCAAAGACTTGTGTGTTACTTGCAGTTTGCGACGTTCGACTATTTAATTTTTGATTTACAAAGCGACTGGATGTTCGTTCGTCTAGTTTATGAAGTGATCAACCAATATTGACTTGTGATAAAATATATTCCAGTGCAGTGAGGTTCTTTTTTTAATATGTATTCTGTTGATTATCTGTGAAACTGACATTTTTTATTTTCTACAAGTGCTGCATTATGATATATAAATTTATGCTGTATTATTTTGTTGGGCGATGTACGTTACCGACTTTCTATTTATAAATGTTTATGTTGTGCTCGTATTATCAGCCTAGATAGCCATATTTAAAGGCATTATTATTATTGTTAATTGATCAACTTTCCTATTGTAGTAGGTTATTATCGAATTTTTCACTGATGAAATGTTAATTTTTCATTAGCTATATATTGTGGTGCCATTTAGATTGCGTAAACGTACCTTCCTATATGCAAGCTGCTGTTGTTTTAATCGAAAAATATGTTATTGCCTTTGTAACCGAGACAGCTCATTATTAGTAAAAGACATTGATAAGATTTTATGTTAGTCCCGAAATTGTTAATTTTATGTGTATTATTATTTTATTTGCGGTTTAAACCCTTCCACGAAAAGAGGCTACATTGTACGTCGAATTCTCGAGGGATTCTGAAATGTAAATGTGAACGGTACGGAAAGGAACATAGCATTTTTTGAACAGTATTGAAATTATATTAAATTTGTTTAAGGCTAAATAATATGTGATTTAATTTAATTTTTATAAAATTTTATATCTGATGTAGCGAAAACAGAACAACATCTGTACGTTTTAATTATAAAAATCTAAAATAGCTTTCTTATTCGTAGATCACTAATCATTAGTCTCACAGACTACGGACTTTCAAAATCTATGCCGCGCCACGTTCGGTACCTTTATAAATAAGCAAATTAATGACTTGGGCGTACTTAATGCGTGTGCGCGTCAATCGATAGTGATCTAGGATTAATTAAAAAATAATTACAATTTGACGACAAAGATATAAGAGATTTTTGCATTTTTTTTTTATAATTATAAATATAAATCATAAACATAATGCTCGTCAACGGGCGTACGAGCGTAAGACTTTAAAATTTCATTGACGCGACTTATTGAAAACAATGATTTATTATTTTTATCGATACAAGATCAAAACTTGAGACATTACCATTGTGTTTTTTGTTTTACATTTATACCCCGATGATTTTGTTATCGACATAATGGCGCTATAAACTACTACATCATAGATGTATACGATTAGCGTCCTAAAATCGTCAGATTTTATTTAGCTCATAGTGAAGATCGCCATTTTATTCACTCGACCCTGGCGCAATGAACAGAAGGCTTATTATTATAAATATATATATATATACATATACGAAACGATAAATTTAATTAATTTTGTTAACGCTTTTATGTGTACATTTAAAAAAATATATTATCACCTATACGCGGCTTATTTCGATTTGATTTGTGTGCTTTATTTTGTTTTGCGATCGTTAGCTATCCTTTTTTTTTTACTTGACTAGCGGAGAGCATCAAAATTCATATACTAGCGATAAAAGTATGTTAATGTGCATGACAATATGCAATGTTGACATGAAGTAAGAAGAAAACCATTTTAATAACAATATTATAACATTAAAATTGTAAAAATATATTTGATAATAAACTTAATACAGATAATATACGAAGCGGAAAATGAAATATAAAAATGTGTGTCTTGAGTTTTTGCATGTTGTATAGTGAAATTTGCTTAGTGTGAATTTAAACGATGACGTCGCAAGGTGTCGCACATCCGCCGTCTGATCTCGTAATTTCAGGTGCTTTGATTTGATATAAATAACTCCTGGTTTTTAGTATTTTTTTTTTTAACATAATGACGATCTTTTTATATACGACCACATTATGTTTATTTTAATAAATGGCAGTCGATTAAATTCATAGTTTGCTATCTTTTGTATTATCGCTACTGTTGTATTTTCATATTACGCACTCCACACAACCTCCATTTCAATTTCGGTATCACTACCGTCCTCAACATCACTCGGTACATCTGACATATCGTCATATATAATTTCATCAATAGGTGCTTCCATTTTCGTTTGGGGTAAAGTATATTTATTTCACAAACACGTAAATTTGAAAATGTTTTTTCCGTAAAATTATAAAATTACGCACACACGTTTCATAGAAATACGAAATAATTACAAATACAAAATCAAATCGCGGAGTAATTACAGGGGATGTACTCTATTCGACCGGTATTTTCAAACTAAAACACAATTCTTACACAGAATATGGGGATGGTCAACATTATATTGTCTATGTAAAGACTTCACTGATTGGTTAAAAAATACAATAAGAATTTCGAGAAAGCTATCCCTACCTGAAACATTTCCGGTATTTGGGTAAAGTTTTATGAATTATGTATTTTTAGATACAGGGCTCTGCAATAAATCTTTAAAAAAACTCTGCGATTGCCATTCATACCAATTATGCATGCGATTGACAAAGCTATTCATCTTTCTACTGAAATTATTTTATTGCTCTATTTTTAACCATTTAGACCCAGAGTATGTAAAGAAACTTCCTAATAGAGTTATAAATCAAAAACACTAATTCGTTCCCGTCCATGTGTAAATGTAAGAAACTTTTGGAACAATAAATATATTTTATTTCAAGGACATTTTTGAGCCATAAATTTGTAATAAAGTTGAATGAAAGACACATGAATCTAATAAAAACAGTAATGGGTCATATAACAATAAAAAATGCCCAAAAGCTTCATGTTACAAGCAAACAGATGTTTATAATGCGCGTGACTAAAACCCGCGCGAACGCGGGACCGGTTGATAAGGGATAGTGAAGATTTCCGCGCGAACGCGGGACCGGGTGTTTGAGTGTTAAGAGTATTAAGTGAATTTCATTATACATATTGTTTTTAGATTTTTTTTATAGATTGTATGTAAATATAGAGCTAATATTGTTTTATTCTTTTTTTTACATTTATGTAACAACGATTGTAACATTTTTAATGCCTAATTTATGTATTGAATGAAAACAATAACAATATTTGTAAGTTTTCTTTTTTTTTCTTTTACTTATTAATTTTACCTATATAATCGTGGACTGGTCAAACAACAAGTCGCCAATTGTCCACTTATCGATGTATAGAAAATTAATTTTGATTTTCATCTTAAATATATTCTTATTCATTAGATTACGTACGTTTACAAGTGAAAATTGTTTAACATAAAACATTGATGAACATAATTTTATAAATTTCGTGTTCATGAAACTTGGTTGGAAATTCAATAGAAACGCGACAAAATAAAACAGTTTATAAATGTAACGTTTGATGTCATAATCGGAAATATAAGCACGGCATTGTATATAAGTGCTGCCCACAACGTGTGAGTGCATACTCATAGTTTTGTGTTAAATGATTTTCAACGTAATTTTTCATCTCAAAAACGAAATACTTCAATCTCATTTTTTACATCAGTCGTCTTTAACTCTCACAAGTACAAAATTTTAAGATATCTGTACAAATTGTAGATTTTGCAATTTATACTCGTGGATAGTAGACATTTATTAAAAGTCTATGCGTGACTCAAAAAGCATTAATAAACTTTAAATACAACAATCTAGTAATTTACATAAATGTGTAACTTTTAATGTACACATTTAATTGTTAATGAGCGATAAATACGTTATAGTCAAAATGCGTATTTATTTGGAATGCGTTTTTACCAGTCGAAGCTAGTTTATATTGGGTGACGTTGTTATAACTAGAGTTTACTGCTGGTCAAAAATGAATTTCACTGCTGGTCAATAATTTTTGATCAGCATTTTATATTAGTAGGTAAAACACGTTTGATTCAATTAAAGACTGAGGTTAAAGTTCACGCAGCTAACGCATTAGAACGGACTAATGTTCAAAGTTAAAACTAGTTTTATCTAAAATTCAAACATGTACAGCCGTAAGTTCTAGTAATTCTAGATGTAACCTATATAAAGTAGTTTCAACGATTAAAAACGCGTTTTAATAAAATACGTGTTTTGACTGTAGCGTATATGTTAAAACACATCATGATTCTGCTTCGTAATTGCAAACAGATTAAAGTTTTAAGGGATTATCATATGGCAGACAATTTTCAGGGAATTGATTTATATAAGATAGTGTGCCATTGCTTACATTTTATAATTTCTGTATTATCTTCTTTTTTTTTGAAAATAAATTTATGTACAATTACGTTTAATTTTTTTTCTGCTTAATCTCATACATACATACATTTCTATATATATATAATGTTTAAAATATAATCATAGAGGATAGATGTCATTCCGTATATATTATTTTATAACAGATCCTACGCTCCTAATTATGAAAGTATTATGTGGGAATATTTTACGATTAAAAAATATGTAATTAACGAATTGTTAATATGTTTTACATTTATTGAAAGATATAAAACTGACACAGTGCCATTTATAATGTTTTTTTACTCGATTAGAAATGTGAATGTATTTAAAAGATAGTATATATTTGTTTCTTTGAGTCGAGGAGACGCCACCCTACCTCCTTTAGGCTTTAAAATAAAACTGGCAATTTTTAAGTCGTATTTTTTAATTACGCTACAGAGTATTTTTGTAAAAGATAGCGACAATGTTAATAATTTAATTTCGTCGTTCGAGTTGTTTTGATGCATTGTTGGAAGAACTATAAAAACATTCCTCGTTCGTAACATTTTAGATGCATTTGTAAAAAATAAAGAATATCTTCAGTACAAAGCAAATATAGACTGAAGTCATTTAATTGCTTTCTTTCGTACTTAATCTATGTATATAAAATTTCTTGGGTATTTTAGAAGCTTGATTTGATATATATATGTATATAGGCAGTCCTCATTTTCACACCATCAGTACCTGAATCATAATTTCAGTATTATTTTTCGGCTTCTATTGACGTTAGAATTTGTGCTAATCAAATAATACCGGCTGAATTTTGTTGGGTTACAAATTAAATCTATAAATCAATAATATAATATAAATCCGCACGTATCATTTTTGTTTTAAATCTGTGAGTTGTTCGTATATTATGTTTTTGTATTGTATAAGATTTTGCGTCTGGAAAAAGTGTTTGCGCCGCAAATGCGGTTATTTTACGATGTCTCACAATTCTACGCACATAATTCTCGTGGAGTTTTCTTAGCAAACTCTTCCGTCCCAGATATTAAACAGCACTGACTGCAGAAACTTTGATTCGAAATTAATTCAGCTGCCATTTCCAAAACGCGCCGATGTTTAATTATTCCGACTGCGTTCATAAAACTTTTATTACAATGTATATGTGTAAATAATAATAGAGTATAAGAAAATACATAGTGATTATGGAACTATTCGAAATTGACAAGTTGAAGGCAGTTGATAAAGATTATTTAAACTTATTGTGCATTAAATAAATAGTCAATTTTTAAATGTAACTTAGTTCTACACCGATTAAATTTGGATTAAACACATGGAGACGTACGTTGCATTTGATGGTTAATGTATTTTTTAAACTGGCCGATCGTTGTCAATTTTTAGAATAGTTTTGATTTTGATTTAAAACAATGTGGACTGCCTGTATAGTTCAAATGGGATTAATTTTCAAATGTAAGTAGTGCGTATTTTGACGTGGATATTTTCAATGTAACATAATGGTATTATGTTATTTAGATGTTAGCCGAAATTATGGTGTGAATTTTGTACGGTAGGTATTTCATAAGTATTTAGAATGAATGTTGTGGGTTTAACGATTGAAGCATGCAGTTTTTTTGCTTCAAGTTAGACCTTTTTCATTTTTTTTTTGGTTATACCTTTATCATTTCAAGTTAGACCTTTTTAAATCCAAATGAGACCTTTTTCGTTGCAAGTTATACCTTTTATAGTCCAAGTTAGACCTTATCATTTCAAACTTAAATTCAATGGAAAAAAGTGTTTAATTTGAAGTAAAAAAACTGTAATACCGGCATATCTTGGAAAATTGCTACGAAATAAAATATATAAACGAACGTAAGTGACCAAGTAGATTAGGATTGAGTATAGTTATCGACTATGGGGAGACTGTTGTGCTGGTTATTTAGACTCTATTCTAAAAATATACGATCGACTGGATAATATTCTTAATTTGTACGTAGCTAATTATATCTTTTATTGCGTAGCTAGTTGGTTTATTCTTTTTAATATTCAGAAAAAAAAATTTTTACTCAATTCTTCAGTATTATCGATTTTGATTTCATACGTTAAAGGAATAAAAAAAAATGCAATAATTAATATATACGCGTATGATATATTGTACTTTTGTCCAGACTCTTAGATTATATTTTGCGGCGCTTTTGTACCGTCAATTTATTCCAGCTCTTCGATTTATCAAATCTTCCGTATAACTTTTATACTTTCATCCGATAAATAAAATATAGTCGTTATATTTAAGAACAACCAGTCTTTTATATCGTGTCGCTTATGATAATTTTGATTGTCCGGAATTAAATAATATACGCATATCACAGTAATATGTTTTCTGTGGAAATCTTATATCGTGGATAGATTTATGTATTCGACTATTATAATAATGTGAAAAATGACTATGTCCTCGTATAATATATGAATGTGCGAGGACACAGAGCATTATCGGAGCTGCCCTTTGTGTGATCTTCGTCGCTATTTCAAATGATTTGATATAGTCTTAAGCGATTGGGCGGTTTTATTTGTACGTATCCATAGCGCTGAAAGCATTGCATTGCTATAATTTCAATTTATTAGCATTAAATAAGTTTGTATAATTTTTATTATCCTTTGTAATATATTAACTATCAATTTTATTATTAAGAATATCTGAACAATTATATTTTCCACCAATGGACAATGGATAGAGTTATGAAATATATAGATTATTAGTATTGTTTTTATAATATACCGATAGCATTTCTATTTTTTAAAGAGACAAAGTAATAAGTGGCCTAAAGAATGTAGTTATCTTACTTAGATTTGTAACAAATATAATGAAACCTTTGTATTATTATTAGGTGAGACAAAAAATAATAAAGAAGAATTGAGGATTGTAAAATGTTTGTTTTTATAATTTTTGCACCAATAAAAAAATGCTCTTATTCTATTGAATTTATTAAATAATTTTCAGAATTTTTAGAATTTATAAAAATACAATTTAGTATATGAACTAGTTTTGAACGCAGTGGCTCATAGATGTCATCTAAATTCTCTAATAGAACTGAAACAAAAAGCAGAAAAAATATATTACACTCTCTTTAAATTCAATAAATATATAAAATCAGTACATACGTACATAAATTCATGTTTTTTTTTTTTTAATAAGAATTTATACGGTTTTATATTTCTATTTATGGCATTCCCAATACACATATTTATATAGTTTGACTTGTATTTTCCACCAATCAGCCAAGATTATCATTTTTTGATGCAAGCCCTTCTTTGCTATTGGTAAGGACTTCTTATCCTTATCTCTCTGTTGTACTTCTTGCGACATTACAGTATCGATTTTTCATAACCTGTCACATAGCAATCAAGAAATGGCTCCTATTTATAGCCAGTTTGAAACTATAAGAATGTCGTATGTATTTGTTTATTTTTCTTTAGATGATGACTATTTTGCATAAAATGTTTACAAAATGCTATATTTAAGAAAAGGCAAGAATATCTCGGTTATAGCGAGCGACTATACAATGAGTAATCGGCACGGCAAACGGATGAAAGATGGATAATCAGAAACGTTGACGAATTAGTAATTATTTTGTGCCATAATATTAAATGTTCCCATAAGTAATGTCGTTTTTTTCTATGCACCCTCTTCAAAATAGTCTCCTTCAATCTGTTGAGCATTAAAGACATGTTTTTAAGTTTCTCAGCGTGGTTTTAAAAAATAAATCTAGTGATTTAAGGTATGGATGATGAGTCTCGAAGTGGATCCTAAGCGGATAAAACAGCCCTGAAGTCTGCAATCGAGGACAATCTGATGCTGATCATTAAAAAATGATAAGTTGCGCAAGATTCGAAAATAAAGTGTTTGGGTTCTACATGCATTGCCATTTTCTTCATTATGGTGTATTTACCACAACTCTATTCTAATAATTGGAATATCTATATGAAATATAATAGATACTTCAGAATTTCTTATGGTGTACCAAATACATATCATGGTAGTGCGCGGGTATTTTTTTTAGCATGGTAAGGGAAAAGTTAATTGACCGCAACATGACCCAACGGCTCAACATCAGTAGGATATTGCAAAACAAAGAACTATTAAGCCCAGTGGCGGATTTAGCACTTGAAAGGCCGTAATAAGGGCATGGCGCCCGCCACGGGCGCAACTGGGCTTGGGGCGCAAAACACAATACCTACCCGGTCGAAAGTTTCTCATGGTTTTATATTCAAGCATGGCTTCCGATCGCGAGTCACTCATTTGTTATATCAGCGGTCCGAAAAGCGGACCGATTGAGCATACAAACCTTATGGCCACTCCTCTTCCTCTTTTAGAGCCTTTTGTGACATTTTCTATGATCTGTACGATCACGGAAGCCGCGTAGCACCTAGACACTTTCTATCATAGTAATTTTTACAACAGTAACTGCCATTTATAAGATAGGTCGGGTACTTTTGGGACTATCTTTGTATATTATTTTAAACTTTACATTATAACAGTATTTAATATATTGCATTTATAATAGCCAGATTGACAGCAACATCTTTCATCCCACTTCTGACACCAGTGTAGCGTGATGGAGCGGAGGCACTCTCGAAGCAGAGTACCTAAATGTCATCCTCCATTGCATGGGGATCAGTGGTGTAGTGGGGCGGGGGCGCGTGGGGTCGGCGCTCCCACACTTTTTTCTAAACGATTTGGAAATTTTGCATAATATATATTGTAATTTTAAAAAAAATATTTTAACTTAAATTGGTTAAATTGAAAAACGTTCGGTTGGAAACTTGGTGCGAAAATTGTATCACTGCTGGTAGGGGAGGGGGAACTGAAATATTATAATTAATCAGCGCTCCCAGACTTTTTTATTCAGCACTACATCACTGATGGGGATGACATTTCATCCACTTTACAGAAATATCCAGTGGCGGATTTAGCACCTGAGATGCTTGGGTAAATTCGGCCCTCGATATGTGCGGTTTTCTATTACAATTTAATTGCAAATAACGCGGAATTATTCACCAATGGAAACATCCAACTGATTCAATGATGTTGATGCAAAGTGATTGAATCCTTTGTTATTTATAATCAATTCTGACTGACGTCAGTCTTATTGTCAAATAAATATGAATTAATCAACAGATTTTCGATTATTCCAGGCTAAGGGAGGTGTAGATGGGTGGAAATCTGGATAAAAAGATCGTATATCGAAGAAAATATGCCATATGGATGAGCTCAATATGTTAAGCTATTCGGGGTCCAAAATTACTCCTTACTTAAAAATGTTTTTTTAAATGGGGTCTAAAAAATTTCGACGTGCCAAAATATATTTAATACCCCTGAGACAAAATTTTCGTATACGGACGTATTGCGTTTTTGCTATTGTATAAGATTTACGGTGATGCAACAAAGCGGTTGTAGGAAAGTTTGTCGTTTTGACGTCCCGAATTTTTTGAGGAAGTCGCAATGTCAAAATAAATTACATATGTTACCCTATGATGTAAGTGTGTTGAGAGGGATGACAAAGAATTTGGCAAGAGTGTCCTAAATTGTCAGCGGGAAGGAAAGAGACAGCGAAGTCGTGGGCGGACGAAGCGCGGGCGAGAGAGAGACGGCAATATATGCGCAGATCCGCTGCACAACCGTTAAGGACGTTTTACCGTTGTGGGGGTCGTTGACTTGCCAGATCAGTCACTAGGTGGAATTTGGAGACCTGCGCCACTTAAATATTCAATACATATATGTATCATCACGCCACTTTACATCCATCTTATTTCAACGACATATTTATTATTTATTATTTAGCTTATTATAAGCGATCGAATTGCCGGTTGCGATACGATTTTAATAATATTTAGATCGCATCACATCCGTATTAATAAGACGGAGGAATACCAAAAATCGGTAAATTACACCTAATATGCAGTCTAATATAACACGCGTTTATCCTCCGGCACAAAGACAAAATTATCTAACTGTTAATTAGCCAGGCAATAATATTTTTAGATATGCAACGAATGAGGAAACGAAATTTCAAACGGACGTATCGAATAATCGGGCATTAAAAAGTAATCTAACAAGAATTCATCAACCACGAGAAAACATCAACAAGGAAGATTTTGCTTAGGATTTATCGACTGTAATGAAACTCAAATAATTAAAAGATAAATTGAAGCATACATGTGATTAAATGATGCAAACATGTGTAAATAGAACAAATGCTTGACATGTTTGTAAATATGATATTGACCCGGAATTTTGCTGTACAAATTTATTAGCGATTTATAAAAATACAAATGGAGTGTCTTATTTATCTGTCTCTTATCATAGTTCCTTTCATCAGAAATACATTTACTCCATCGAATAGGAAGCTCCTTGATCCTATGACTGAAGAAAGAAGGCGGCTGCTTCCGAAGGGCAGTTGCGCACGTATTGCTTAGGGCATAGCGTCGTCTTGAAATCGTTGCCCTCCTAATGTCACTATAAACATATGGTAGTCACATGGGGCCAATATGTAGACATCTATCTGTCACGCTATAAAATCAATCAATAAAATATCTTTCGAGTTTCAAAATATAGCCATCACTTTTTCAGTGGATTGTTTATTGACTTTTAGACCTTCACAAAACGTTTGGGCCCAATCAAACATTTGAATATTACATAGTGTAGCACCTACCGTAAGGTGCCTCAAGTCTTCTCAAAATTTCATTTGATTTCACGCCTCCGCTTATGAGAAAACGAATAATTAAGCGTTCAAATTTCATTTAAATACATTTTTGTGTGGTATATATAATATTTTGTGGGAATCGAAATAAAAGAAGACACAACTATATTTTGAAGATTATCGACTGATAATACTAATACTGAAGATTTTTCAATTTAGCTAGCAAGCGGCGATCTAAATTTGAACTCAAAACATTTATAACGAGAGTCCAAGTGACTAACCCACTATATCAACAGCCGGTCAATTTGAGTGTCTTACAAACGTATAATTAAATATGCCAAAAGTAACGCTCATATTGTAGACGGGTAAATAATTTATTTGCAGATCTTTGACATTCCGACAAGATTCGAACATTCGAACAAAGCTCGTGAAAATTAAGATTTTCTTAGTGATAATGTTTATGGCTTCATTTCGGTACAATAAAAGCTTATATCTTCATCAACACCCGAGTCCCATGGAGCATTTTGAAGATGAAGATGTTCATATGTGTGCTGAAGCGTTCATCGGCGAATTAAATGCTCATTTGGCTTGAATTTAATTTTTTTTATATTGCTTTAAAAATAGAAATTAAAATACAATCTGCTCTCTTATAGCATGCTTATATGGCTCCACAAAAATATCGTAAACTAGTGATATATGATGCTTGAAGTTCATACAAAATTATGGTTATTTTTTTCAATAAACAATACCTATAAAAATTATAAAATAACATACTTGAATGGCATCGTTTAGTTATCATTATTAGCACTTATGATCATATTTATTCACCTCAATTTTAAGTCTGCTTTTAGGTTTACTCTTTTATCCAATTGCCAAGATTCTGATTAATCCAGTATAAACAAGCTCTTTCCGACGCATCTTCTGCCATTCTGACCTGATTCTAAGACGACTGTGTGTGCGATATATCTTTTGCCGCTGTTTTACCGCGTTATTCGGTTGCAGAAATCATACCAGGGGGCTACTCGGGTGCGAAGCAATTCGCAATGTTAGACTCGATGATGATCTTAGTGTCAATAATAATGGATACATGATTTTGGAGGAGGTGCTGTACATAGTCAAAATTACCATTGATAAATAGTTTTAAATACTAGTTGTAAATATTTTCTTTTAAAGATCCAAATAACACCTTTCGAAAAATCACAAATTTAGACAAAAAAAGCATTATTTCAACAATATTTCCATTTATAAAAAAATGCCACAATTTTAAACAGATATTAGCCAAACCTGTAAAGCGAGTCATGGTTCTTTACATTCTTCAGTGACTCATTTCTTATATGCGACGTCCGAAATGAGGGCTCATAAGAGGAAAAAGGTGAGAATTAAAAGATTAATTTTTTTAGAGTGTCATTTATTTATCATTTTGATGCTCGGCGATGATCATATGGTACAAGACTTGCATAGAAGATCAGTTTTTGGAACCGAAAGGAAGCTCTCCATTTATTCAAAACTTCTACTCTTAACGGAATTTTCAGACTCTCGCATTAACAACAAATTACACAATCGCGGTGTGATCGGACAAACCGCGATTTACCAGTATTCGGACTCTTTTTTATACAGAATTCATGCTCGCGTGCTCTTGTGCAGTCTAACCCCGGTGCCCCCGGACTAACCACACAGAGTGCCTTCCATAAGTCTTTCGATCTCCGGGCGTGCTACGTGAAAAACTTCCAGACGCTCAACCCTTTCACTCAGCGCCTTTCAGAGTCGGTGAGGCATCATGAAGAAGACCAACTTCAGACTACGTGCATCTTCGGGCGATGGAGAATGAGGGAATAAGGTAAACTAAGAATAAAACAGGGAATAATAACGCGAGTTCACGAGTCCAACCTTAGCTTGGAAGAGGTTGCAGCAAAAAAAAGGGACTGCAGGGGCTTCCCCTTTCCTGTGGTATTCGTATTGGTTTCGGTCATTTGTAGTACCGAGCCACGGAAACGAGTCGCTGTGGCTCCCCAGGGGTTCGACTGTTATCTACCTGTCTACCGTTTTATATTAGTAACATTTTATCTGGCGTGAAAGTCAACTGATTTTTTTTAGCTAAAATGTGGCTGTGTAATATAGAATAAAATAATTTTCTGCTGATGTAGTGGTTGCTTTATGATGTATGAGATGGACAGGGATATACTACAAACAATACTCCCTTTCTTTTCGACCAGTTGCTGTTTGGGGCTACACTTTTCGTGATGTTCAAGCCAATTTGCCGGTACGGTTTTACGGCACATCTATACAAACCAAAAAGTATTGTTGATGTAAGGAACATTCAAATATAGTCCGGAAGGGGAAAGTAGCATTCTCAGTTGCGCAACGTGTATTTATTAGTTTTCTCGTAAACGAAGGCGTGAAAACAAGTGAAATTTTGATGAGGCACTGTTACTGTAAGACTTTAGAGGCTTTACAAATAAGCGGTGCACTCATCAACTCGTGTCAATATGGCCAGGGTATATCGTAGAAGGGCGATTAGAGTGGCTGATTAGAGTAGATCCTGGTACTGACTTGCTCGCCCATGAGTGATAGGCAGTTCAAAAAGGAGTAGCGAAGCAGGAGCAGCATACCAGGGAAACCACCATGGCGGTGTGTCAGTCCCGATGGAACAGCTCTACAAAAGGACGTTGGATACATGAGCTAATACCAAATTTGGAAACGTGGATGACCAAACAACATGGCGAAATGTGTTACCATCTAACCCAGGTCCTTACCGGGCATGTCTGCTTCGGAAGCTACTTCAATAAAATAGCCAAAGAAACAAGGCCAGAATCCTATCAATGACGATGCCGCACACACAACCGGTATGGAGCGTTGAAAGCTCTCGCCTAATAATATGATTCTTTCAATGCTAGGATGCTAGGGCATGGAATGCGTGGTATAAGTACACAAAGTTCATTATGCAGCAGAAGGAGGATGCCGAATGTAGGAGAAGGCGATCAATGGAAACATTCCCATTGGAGCTGACATAACGGAAAAGCCCAGAAGAGACATATCGCTGCCATCCTAGTGCAATACTTACTACTAGTAGCCGGGTGGCAGCAGAATTTTAGTGGGTAAAAATCCCACACTACCATCAGAATGGTGGTGATGTAACATTGAGACGGGGGCGCTCTCGAGGGCAGAGTCCCCAGGCGGCTCCCGGCCTCCACGTGTTCATCGGGATGACCGCGCTAGTGCACAGGTCCGTTCTTCTATCGGGCTGTGATGTTGCTGGACGAATGGATGGAAATAGATAGGCGATTTATTCCATACGAAATAGAGAGAGAGAGAGATCTGGCTGCAGGAGGGACGACCTTCCGCAGCCAAGGCTAATCGACGATCCTCCCGATTCCCGCCTTCTGCGTGTCACCAACCAGCAATGGTGCACGCACAAGAAATGATCGGTCGGTATGCAGGTGCAATGTCTCCGCAGGGCCACAAGAGATGGCGCTGTTAAAATAACACAATTGCACCTGAAGAGAGACGGAAGATGTCACTGTTAAACTGGAGAATTAAATCTGCTCAGAGGTTGATTGGTTACACTTTCTGTGATGTTCAAGCTAAATTGTCCTGCTGCGCCCATACAAATGAAACATTGTTGACGAAGGAGGGCCTTTAGAAGTGTTAAAATAGCGTTTTAATTTTTGTGTAGTTTGTATGCAAATACAAAATGAATATATATACTAAATGATATGAACCGGCGCAGGGCTCCACGTGGCGTTACCTGTAATCAAAATTTTTGACACTCGACGGGTAACGCCTTTACACAGTTATGTACACACACACACACACACACACACACACGTCTTCTTTTTTTTGGCGCTTCAAAACTATTTCTTTGGCCCAAACACGTTTGGACCCTCGGACTTGCTCAAAAAATGCACTCGGGTTCAATGGAGAGAACTTCAGCTTCCTCATCCTTCGCATCGAAATATATTGCCACCTTGGGGAACGAAGAAACACAATGGCATTCATGAGACGATGCTTCGACTACCGTCCATGAATATTTTCCATCATGAGCAATATCCAAGTGAGAAGATGGCCTCGGGCGTCCTCTTCAGCTCGCAACTGCCTGGATGGAAATTTTAGGAGTGGCCATTTTATGTGGCCACCTCACCAACCACCGCCATGTATTCATCATTTTCGGTCAATTCATCAAACAAATTTAAAGAAATCCAAGCGACGTTGTGATTTTTATGAGGAAAACAGTTAACTGACCCCACGAAGACCTTTAACCTTTCGACCGCAGTCAACTTGCTTACTTTGAAAGCTCACAGAGCTTTAATTGACACCGAACAACCCAACGACGATTACAAAAACTCATCAATACACATCCTACTTTCAGAACGACAGACTTACGGAAGTCATGTCGAAGAACGCGAGACAAAGACGAAGAATCTCGAAGCGATAAAACATAGACAATGCATTTCATCTACCAGCATATGCTAAAGATAGAGAAAACAGTTCTGCGCTTAAATAATATTTCTTTTTAGCAAATTATTCACTCGATTATCATATTTTGCACATAATTCTGAATGCGAATAATCGAGAATGTGCCGAATGTTTTTTTTAATGTATGACGCAATATTGGCATACATTTATTCGCCTCGTAACAGCTTGAATGCATTTTCAGACCTTCTTACGAAATCTAGTTAGAATCTCTTTTGGTTCTTATCAGTGGCGCTACTGTAAATACAAAAATATTTATATGGAACTGTGCGTTTCACAGTTCCAGCCGCACGGTATTTGACTGTAGTGACATAAAAAGCTACGCGGGAAACTACAAAGCGAGAGAGAGCATTGTCAATCCTGCAGTGCCAATCCTGACATGCTATTTGAAGTGATTATTTTTAATCCGTATGTATGAATACTGCGTTTGCTCATAATGGAACAAAAACAGCGTCATGATGATGTTTCAATTGAATGTTTGGCGATATTTCACAGCAATAAGCTCGAGTTTTCACGTCGATTCATAACCATTGATAAAACATGGATTCATCATTTCACATCTGAGACAGAGGAACATGGGGATCCTCATAGCAAGGTAAAAAAATTGAATTTAATATCCGCAAGAATACGCTCATTCTCAACTTCGAGTGGCCACTTGCGCTCTTAAAACTAAATTAGTAAGATAGATAATTCGTTCGTGACCTCATTTGGTTAGACTCCGAGGGAGCTTTCGTGATCGTACAGATCATAGAAGAGCCTGGGTATGTATTAATCCTCGAAAATGCCGCAAAAAGCCCTAAAAGAAGATGGAGTAGTAGCCACGAAGTCTGTGTGCCCAACCGGTCCGCTTTTTCGACCGCTGACATGACGAATGAAAGCCTCGCGATTGGACGCCATACTCGAATGTGTCCACAGAACGATTACAAACTCACATTACAAAACGAATATATCAGAAGAATACTGATCGGGTGGGTTGTTTAAATTTTACAATGCTTAAGCGATAACGAAGAAAAGAGGAATTAGACAATTTAGTAATGGCCATAGCAATGGAATGAAGGGCTCATCGAAGGCTGACTGTCTCCGCGGCCCATACTTCACTTGATAAGACCAATATGCGCCAACATGGTGCATCCGTTAAAGGTCTCGCAAAACAAATTTTATACACAAATAATGCTTGTAATAATTCAAAAACACTCAAGAATATGCACACAATAACGCCTCAAAATTTCATCGCAATCGGATGAATGGCATAGGAACGTATACGGGACAAACTATAGAACGTATACGGGCGCAAAACGCAGAATACCGACCCGGTCCAGAGTTGCATATGGTTTTTAGTTTACTCGACAATTCTACTAACTTGTCTAATTTATCTTTTCTTCGTTTTCGTTTAAGCATTGTAAATTTAAACAACCGATCAGTCTTCTTCAGACAACTACGTTTCATAATGAGAGTTTGTAATCATTCTGTAGACGTGTTCAAGTATGGCATTCGATCGCGTGGCGCTTATTTGTCATATCAGCGGTCCGAAAAGCGGACCGATTGGACATACAATCATTGTGGCCACTTCGTCCTCTTTTAGGGCTTTTAGCGACATTTTCTATGATCTCAATACCTATAGCGTGATCCCTATCTCTACGCTATAGAAGGGTTGACTATAATTGCTAAAACAAAGTCGCGTTTGCATTATAACAAGTCAAGACAATTCGCTCGTTACTTTCTTTCAAAGGTAGATAATTTATCAAACACTAATTCTAAAAATATTATTTTGCGTATAAAAACGAAATGTAAACAAAGTATTGTGTAATAACAAGAGTATCATTGTCATGGCCATTTAGATAGCAAATATCATTATATTGCCGAACGGTAACAAGGCAAAAACGATTTTTTCTGAAGCAAAACGATTCAGTTCGAAGATTCATTGCGTTTTTTGTCGGGTTTTCTGGCCACTTTCTAAGGACAATAATTGTGCTAATTAGTCGAGTCTTCGAGTTTAATGAGGAAATCGCTCTGAAAATGATTTTAACCTATTGATCCACAACACCGGCGCGTTATCGATCAATTAAATAGAGCTAAAGTCGAAAGCGTCAGCAAGGGACTGTCATGTTTATCAGTATAAAAATAATAAACATCGTCGGGATCGCTTATCAAACTTAAACAGCATTGAGTAATGTTGCTTGTTCATGTGTCGCCGATTAGTTCCGTATTGATTTAAATACAACGCTAATGAATCACAATTCACATTTTATTATCCATATCAAATAAACAATTCGGCGCGTTGCGATTATGCTTCAGCCGCATCGATATATCGACGATGAGAAGCATCCGCCATAAGTGCGGCGCAGCGATATATGGATGTCTTAGGAAATATTGAGAATTTTTTGAAAAATCGATACATGGGGGTTGTTATCGATATCAGGAGACTGTGTATTTAAAAGAAAAATACGGTTTTAATAGTATCCAACCCAATCCCGGTATCCCGGACAGTTTTAGGTGCTCATGAATTCCGAGATTAGTAAATGTGATTCCGAAAAATTCGACATTCCCGCCGAAGTCTGGACGCTTGGAAACAGTGGCGTAACTACTAATCGGCGAGCTTAGGCGATGCCTAGGGTCAGTAATTGTCTAATTTATGTATACATATATACAGTACATAACCAATTGTTATATTAACCTTTCCCTACCGGTGATGTATTTACTACACCTCGACTCTAATAATGGGAATATCGATATGAAATATAATAGATATTGGATTCAGAATGTTAGTGTTCCTCCGTTATATAATTACGAATCTCATCAAATTATTAAGGTATATAAGTATTCATCTGCAGCGACGGAAATAAACAATTCGTTGGGAAATCGGGAATTTTGCGAGTTTTAGTCCGTGTTTCAGTAGAAAGCAATTTTATCAGTCAAATAAGTGAAGAAAAATTAGTATTAAAAAGGTATAGTTAAATTAAAAATGATAGGATTTCAAAAACATTTAACAGGTGAATCAAATTTGTAGAATAATCTATTCGTTTTTTAAAGTATATTTGGATTAGGGAGTTTTTATATCACCTGGTCTGTTGTAACATCTGCTACATTGCCTTGATCGCGTCTAAATGTTTGGATTTTATTATCGTTGAGTTTTTGAAATGTATTAAATATGTGAAAATTACTCTCACATATCTATATTTCATATTTAATCTGTTATGATGCAAGGGAGTAATTTTAGGGGTTTGTTTAATTGGATCCGTTCTGCTGTAGCCCATGCGGATGGAATGGAGGTGGACGGGCGTCGAATAGAAAGTTTCTCGTCTTAGATAAACTCTTTATTAATCACGAGAGAGAGGTCTGGCCGCGGGAAGGACGTCCTTCCGCAGCCAAGGCTATCCGACGAATCTTGTCGATGCGCGCACACTTGTGTTCGCAGCGCCGTTAAATTGACACATTGCGCCTAAAGAATTGCGGAATCCGGCGAATTAAATCTGCACAGATCAACAGCGCCATTGCATGGGGATGTTAATTCGCCCATGAACTAAAACATAGTTCTTACCAGAGGACAAAGACAGTCCCAAAAGTACCCGATCTAATGTATAGATGGCAGTTGTCGTTTTAAAAAACACATATGCGCTACTATGATATGTATTTGATACACCATATGAAATTCTGAATCCCGTATCTGTTATATTTCATATCGATATTCCCATTATTAGAGTCGAGTTGACTCTAAGTGCACAAGCTAGCAGACATGGTAGGTCATTCAAAAAATGCTGTACATTGCATATTAACTGAATATTTGGACATGAGAAAGGTGTGCGTAAGATGGGTGCCGTGTGTGCTCACAATGGAATAAAAACAGCTATTCGGGAACATATCAACCCGATCAACAAAAGTGCACAGCAAGGTGCAAATGTCCGTGAGCGGTGGAGAAACTAGCTAAATTTTGCAACTTAAAACTAAAAAAAACTAGCTAAGACAGTAGTATAAATTAGTAATATATAGTTTTATGGATGGGAAAAAGTCTAGACTCGTTCTCGACATCATTTGCTGCAAGCCACCAATATAAGTTAGCCTCTGAGGGCGCTTCTGTGCGCATTTATCCCCGAAAATGCCGCAAGAAGCCCTAAAAGAGTGGCCACAAGGTCTGTGTATCCAACTGGTCCGTTTTTCGGACCGCTGACACGATGAATGAACGTTTCGCGGTCGGACGCTATACCCGAACATGTCTACAAATGTTTAAGCGATGTCGAAGAAAATAAGGATTAGACAACACAGTATATATTATAAAAACGGACAGAGTCGGATCAGTGTTGATTCATGTATAATAGAATGGCCAAATAAAATAAAAATCATGTGCAACTCTCGACTGGGTCGGTATTCTGCGTTTTGCGCCCCAAGCCCAGTTGCGTCCGTGGCCACCCCCTTGTTACCACCCCCTTGTTACGGCTCTGCACGCATTGACGCAATAGTTTAAATTGTAGACTACGTGGCACGTAATTTCAAACACAGACAAGGGGACTGTTCATAAAATTATTAAAAATCATCTAATATTGTTCAAATAATCAAATAACTTGATTGATTCCTAGAGTTATTATTTTAATTAAATCGATCTAAAGCGATATTATCGCTTTGATGACACACCAGGGAACTGTTTTTGGGCATTATAAAAAGAGTTTTTTACACAATAAAATTAATTTAAACGGATACTATTCCTTCATTTGAAATCTGATAGCTCAATTTCGACTCCAGCGTCAGAGGTTTCGTTCATGCTGACTTTACCATAATGTGGTCTCGTTTTGCAGCTACTGCAAGTGGGCAGAATACAAAACAGGAACTCTTCCTTGTCATCTGAATGAACAAGAATGTTGGATATAAACTGGGATGGATAATATAATAAGATTGATGTCATGCATATGACATACAAGTTGTCGGTGTGCTGCCAATCAGAAACACTATACGGAAAATTTAAATTTCACTTTGCATCAAATGAGCAAAATTTGGTGTCTTGCCAAAGGCAACGCGATGCATCTAATGAATGCTGATGGAAGTTGTGTCATAATATCAGTATTTTTTCACGTTTTCCAGATTTGGCAGAACGTTTGGCATTGTATAACTCTTCAAAAAATTGTCGAGAGACTCCCATAAAACTGTCTGAAATTCGATAACGATACGGATCTTGCAACTGTATACTAACGAGCTCTTTAGGTCTATTGAAATCTAACGAGATGTATTTTTTTTAGTTGGTAAAAGCGTTAGGTTTAAAAGACTTAAACAGTAAGCACAAGAACATCAGAGCTGTTTAAGAAATCCGTCTTAAAAGAGCGATTAAATCGCAAACCGTTAGCAATGGATGATGTATGGCCGGAGAAGAATTTTAATTGCGCAAATCTATTAAAATTAAATGAAGAAAGCTGGATAATAAATTCGACAAGTGGTTTTGTTAATATAAATGAAAATATGGTCGTTTACCGCTGGAAGAACCTCTCAAACCAGCTTTGATATTTGTTGACAGTAAACCTAAAAGATAATGGATTCAAATGCTTTCTTCAAAATCAATTGTTAAAATGAACTATTATTGTTACATGAAATTTAAATGTACTGTTTTTAAGACGTATCTTCAAGTTTCAAAGAAGATCTGCTAAAACCGCATGTCATAAAAGCCATTAAAACACTTGTGCCCGGTGCATACGAGCGTGGTTTAATGTGCATGGTTTACTATGCATGTTGATCACTGGAGTGAAGTGACCACAAATTTACAAAATGAACTGCACTGATAATATCAGTGCACATGATGTATTTATGGCTCACTGAGGGTTGAAGTGGTAACAGTCCGAACAACGGGAAGACCTTTTAACGTTGATAATGATGCACTTAAGAGACGTTTTTACCTTGTTGCTTCAATAAAAATCTTTTTTTTTCTTTGTGTTTCGGAAAGAACCAATGTTTAATTCAGTAAATTTCAAGTCGATATAAATTAAATTCGCAAAGTTATAGGCAGCCGAAGAGAAGTTGCGCTTTACGAAGCTGAGGAGAGAAGAAACTACTTTTTCCAAGCTCATGGAAGTGCTTCCACGCACCCTAAATGAGCATTCTTTATGAAATTTGGTATACATGTGTATAATAAACGTTTTCATCGTATAGACTACAATTATTTAAAAATATTTAAAAGTGTTTATTTAATGAACAAAAAACTACAAAAAATGTTAGTAAAAACACAATTTTTTCTTTGATCGCTCACTATATTTTTATTTTCCAATATTTCTTTTTAACTATAATCTAAGCTATAGAAAATATTATACAAATTAAAAATATGTTTAATTTATTTGCTGTAAGTCACCTCTTTAGGACTTAAGACTTCCATGATGAAAAATATCATCGCTCGCCCATCGACATATGTGGCCCTTCCCACACCCACTACCATACTTTGTCAAATTTTAAAAAATATTTTTATATTAAATAAAGATCGCCTAGTCAATATACTTAATATCAATATTCTATATTTAATATTTTTTGCATTAAAAAAATCGATCACTTTTAGGCCCAACAAGGTAGAAACGTCCTTTAAATCCCTAATCGAGACAGATCCACGTCAACCAATCGAGGAGCTATCTCAAGACGGGGAATTATTTAAAATTCATTGGAAAAACGAATAGGATGGGTGCTATGGGATAGGATGGGTACCGCACGCCTTGATCGATTAAACCAATTCCAAGTTGCAAAGTTGGAAGTGTCCTAGTTGCATTTTTCTTATTTATCGGACCTCACCTCGGCGGATTTCCGCCTTTTTAGCACAGCCTGAAGGAAAAAAAACGATTTAAAAATGCAGCTTTGGGACACAATATGTGTCCCAAAAGTTTGAATTTGAATCAGCATAGCCGATTTAGCGAACCCTTGTTTGAAGAAGGCCAGGATGAGCAAATTCAAAGTGAAAACAATGTGGATTGTCATTTTAAGGGCTGCTTCCTATTACTTGGATGCTCTGGAAAGATTGATGAGAAGGGACATCAACAGGGATAACAACAGCTCTGAAGGTGGTTCTCGTCGAAGTCTTCGAGAGTTAATGAATATTTTTATAGATTAAATAAGTTTGGTTTTAACCCAACTTCGGAATGTCATTCATGGATGCAGATCATGTTTTGGAAACGCGTTCTAGCATGACGCCCGATCGTGATGAGCTATTTTGCAGTGTCAGCGGTTCGAATAGCGGACCGGTTGGATACGCAGACTTTGTGACTGCTCTCTCTACTTTTAAGGCTTTTAAAACTGTTTCCGAAGCCTTCCATGATCTATATAGGGGATCGTACCACATATAGTCGCGAGCAAGACTCATTTTCCTACACCTTTTATTATTAACTATTTTTAATATACAAATATCTATTTATACATCATTCTAGCTTAATAATTGTTTAGTTTTAAGTCTTAGTTTAGTTTAGCTAGCTTTTCTTCTAAAATTAGAACTATATTTTTTTAAACTAAATATGCGAATATTTTTGGGTCTCCTTAATATATCACGATGTAGGCGCATGAATTTTTAAAATGTGGTCACCAACCACAATCGCCAATCTTCCAAATTAACCACTGCACTGCCTGAATATTTAATGCATCGATTCCAATTTGATATTATAAAAATAAAGTTGATTTTCTTGAGACTTCTTAAAATGAGGCCATACACAATCGATAGAAAGATGGTTATATTTTTTATCGGCGATGAAGATGTTTAATTTCCACCTGTTATACGTCCATCGTATGCAATTTTATGGCATAATTTATTATACTAGAAACTAATCTTATATAAAATTGATGTTTGCGGTTTGAGAGGAAGCTGCAGTGTCGAGCATAATTTTTTGACGATGATGCGGCAAAAGAGAAAATATTTAGGACATTTGTGGCCAAGATTCCGGCTGAAACGTTTCCTGGTATAACCATGCATACAGTTTGTGCGAAACCATTTTTAGGTCAGCTCAGAATGAATGAATTCATGTGCGAAAGTTTATTGGTCACGCGTTCCTTCAAAGCGGAAGATAAGGAATCGGCTTGAAAGTCGATGGCCGCGCTGGGTTATTAGCATCTATAAGAATTGTTTGTTTAGAAAGGACCAACGTCGGAAGCTGATGTGGATACAGCATCTACAGATCGGACGAAGGCATCGATGATGCATGCGTAGTGATGTCATTTCGCTTCCAAAATTGCAGACACCATGTATCTAGAGAAACATGTTATAATTTGAACAGTTATACATCGCTTGGTTTATCTGATAAGGTAATGTTCGAATGGTGAAAAATTCGACATTTATTTAGGTCATTAGTAATATGACAAAACAAGAATACGTACACGCAAATACGCATGACCAACAATGAACATGGAATTCCAAAGAATTTACAATGGACAACCAAACTATATCCCATTGATTTTACTATCAATATCATTTTTTTTGCGATTCGGGAAAAGTGAACTAAAACCCGAAAAAACCTTTCTATACTACCGACAATAAGTTTGGAAACACCTAGCATATTATAAAAACATAACAATTAACCGACCAAAATAATTTATTTTATTTTATTCCAATGCTAGAACCCATTTATTTAATAATACATCATAATACGAGTGTGATTCAAATATAAACCGGAATTTCGCCGTGCAAATTTATTAGTTATACAAATGTAATATCTTATTTTTCTACACAGTTCCCTTCATTATAAATACATTTCGTCATTTACATCACTGAAGAAAGAAGACGGCTGCTCCGAAAAGCAGTTGTGCATGTTACCCTCTTAAACTCCCACTTCTGACACCAATGTAACATAGTGAAGCGGGGGTACTCATGTCCCGTAAGGAACTGTGATATCCAATGACAAAATTCTTCGTCCTTTGTCACGATAAGCAGCCATAGCGTATTCCTAGGTATAGGCCGCATTCACTTTCTGTCTATTATTCAGGTGCAATGTGTTATTTTAACAACGCCATCTCTTGTGGCCCTGCGGAGACATTGAGACATTGCACCTGCATACCGACCGATCGCTTCTTGCATGTGCACCGTTGCTGGTTGGGGAGTGACGCGCAGGAGGCGGGAGTCGGGGGATCGTCGGTTGGCATTGGCTGCGGGAGGTCGTCCTTCCTGTAGCCAGATCTCTCTCTCTCTCTCTCGTGTTTTTTCTATATAATATATCACTAATACATTGGTACAGCAATATTTCGGATTATATTTGAATCCTCCTCGTATAATTAAGCCACGAAATTGAGGCTTTTAAATAAGGTGAATAATTTCTAAAAAAAATTATGAGGGGTTTGCATCATAACATTTGGAAACATTAAGAGACTTGGACTTTGAAGGACAGGAAAATACCGGTCCGCCCAAAATTTACTACGGACGCATTATATTATCTTCTAAAATAAATCGTCTTCTTAAAACTTATTTATTTGTTTGTGTGTCAAATTGAATACATATGCAATTTATGAACGTGTAGCGTGTTACAAGAACATATAAATTGGACAATTGATGTTTGAAAAACGTCTTATGGACTGAGAAATCTTTCAAAAGTACTTCAAAATAAAATCTGCGTTTCTTTCTTTCGTTCGGCCCTCAATATGCGCGGTTTCATTTTGCGATTTCACTATTACGCGGCATCAGGGCAGAGAACGGCCTATAAGGATAAACATGTTTCTGTGGGATTTTGTTTAGTGGGAAATCAGCCAATAATATGAGACACAGCTCAAAGCCATCATCCAACAACTATCTTATGATTAGAAATTAAAACAAAATTATTAAAGCTCAAATTGGTTACACTTGACTTGGTGGAGCTGTAGTTGAATGGAATTTTATATATTTATGTCGATTCGATGATGTGTCAATTATTCTTGGATCATCCCACGCCGATAATAAACAGCGCCAAAAGTAAATTCACCCCATTCTTTTCCATATTTAGAATTCGCAGAAATTGTGCGTAGTAATTACAATATAAAGGAAAGTATGCATAATTTGTTCTCTTTTTTTTCTTACAATGATTCCTGAGCAGAGCTGATGGATGGATTTTAATACATGGGAAAACTTCAAGAATAAAGAACTATGACTCCTAAAGTACAGGATTTTTCAATAAGGACATTCGGGATTGAAATTTCCAGCACGATGAAGGCTACTAAATCGAGACATTCCCGACGAAATCTGGACCCTTGGAAACGTGCAGTACATATCAAATTGTTATATTAACCTTTTCCTACCGGTGATGTATTTACTACACCTCGACTCTAATAATGGGAATATCGATATGAAATACAATAGATACAGGATTCAGTATTTTTGTATTCCTCCGTAATATAACTACGAATCACATCAAAGTATAATGGCTTTTAAATATTCATCTGCAGCGACGGAAATAAATAATTGGTCGGGAAATCGGGAATTTTGCGAGTTTGCGGAATCGTGCTGGTGAGGTGTACGATTTCTCTTAGATAAAAATTTTAATCCCGAATTTTTCGGGATTACGTTTACTAATTCCAGGATTGAAGAGCACCTAAAACTGTCCGAAATCCCGGGATCCAGGGATTTTCTTTAAAATTTTCATGTTTTTTGCTGATATTCTTAATATTAAACTTTTTCTAAATATGGAAGAAAATGTACCAATATAAATTAGTTTAAAAGATAAATTTAATTGCAAATACAAGATGTCTGAATAAATTGAAGAGGATAATATCATCCTTTAATCCCTTAACATATTTTATTCATCTTACCCGGAAAAACTGAAAGTAGCTCCGATGACGTAAGAGTTTACTGACCTCTATATTGATTTGTCTAATTTAAATAATATGTTCTACGCTTTTATGCCATAATTCTGCGATAATTACGAAATTTAAACACAACAATAATATATTATATAATATCAGGGAGGGGTTCCAATAAAATAATATTTACATCCCTTCCAGTGTCGGAATTTACGACCGAATCGCACATACGACCGCGAAAAATTTGGTAAAAATATTATTTGAGCTAAATCTGGAAGAAAAATCATCATAACATGTTTTATTTTGATGATTGGAGATGAAACAAAAACATTGAATGTGGTCGAGATGACAATAATACAAGGAAAACAACCTCGGGATTAGTCAATTGCCAATATGTGATCACTTCAAGAACAAAGGTCGAAACCGCACGATACAAATACTATTTTAATGATGATTTTGCAGTTCGATTCAATTTGTATCAAACGCATAAATTGCGTCAAGCTCGACAAACAATCTACCACACGTTATACATTTATGCAGGTTTGATAAAAACAACAATAAACCGCTGAAAAACCTCCACATGAATCCGTGCAAATTCATGAATTTTTGTCATGATTCAAATTTAGACAGTGAAAGCTATTGAATGCTCGAAGAAGACGACGGAGAGCATGAAATAAAAACGCTCCATCAAAAAAAAGCAAGAAAATCCGCGAATTTGACATGCTCGTTATAAGCGTGAAATATGCATATAAGCGCTTGTAATATGTATTTAATACTTTTATTTTACTAAGGTGGCTTTAATCAAACTAGATGATCTCCATCTGAAAATATTTACGTTGTAGCTGGAAAAAAATTACATTTTGATGTTATGATAAAAATGTTTTGAATATGGTCATAAATAATAGACAAACAACTGGTGTTTTAAATTCATTTTTTTAAAATGAATTTCAATAGTCATCTTAACAAGATAGTTATGCCTGGATTGTTAAACTTAATTTACTTTCGGGTCTTTTTATAAATTTTAAATTATGTAATGTTCCTTCGAGAGTAACCACAGTTATTGTAAGTGTAAAAATAACATTAAAACGGAATACATTTCATTCAATTAGTGAATCCGTCTAATTGACGCACTCATAAGATTATTTGGTTAACAGTTCTATTATATTTGAATTTTTTATTCTGTTTAATCAGTGACGGATTAAGCACTTGAGAGTAGGGAATTCAATCCCGGGATTCCGGAGTCGTAAACGTAGTCCCGAAAAATTCAGGACTGAAATTTTTATCTAACAGAAATCGTACACCTCACCAGCACGATAAAGAATACTAAATCGAGACATTCCCGCCGAAATCTGGACGCTTAGAAACGTGCAGTACATATCAAATTGTTATATTAACCTTTTCCTACCGGTGATGTATTTACTACACATCGACATTAATAATGGGAATATTGATATGAAATATAATAGTTACGGGGTTCAGAATTTTCGTATCCCTCCGTAATATAATTACGAATCACGTTAAAGTATTATAGTATATAAGTATTCATCTGCAGCGGCGAAAATAAATTATTTGTCGGGAAATCGGGAATTATGCGAGTTTTAGTCCGTGTCTCAGCAGAAAGGAATTTTATCAGTCACATTGATGTTGGTATTGTCCCGGCTCTGGGATCCCGGGACTGATCTCGGGATAGTCTAATGCAATCCCAAAATCTTACTTGAGAGGCCCTTGGCGCAATTTAAGATTGAGACCTCCTGGATCCATTTGCTTTTCAGTTTGGGATAATTTCTGACATTCGGCCCTCGATATGCACGATTTCCTATTAGGATTTCACTCTTACGCGGCATCAGAGCAGAATATTTTTTGGGGCCCCAATAAATCTATGAGGCCCGAGGCGTGCGCCTATAGGTAAATACGCTGCTGATCGTGATATACGTAACGTGGTATTGTAAAATTATAAACTTGTATTATAGTAATCTATGATACAACATGTGTATCATGACATTGCCTGAACGTGAGGCCCTTAACGCAATTTAACTTTGAGGCCCCCCTGAACACATTTGATTTTTTTAGCCTGGAACCTTCGACTTTTGTTATGCACGGCAGCTCTAAATGAGGCCCCCTTCTGCACCTATGGGTTAATCCACCACTGGTAGAAGTTCCATCGGCGCGTGCCACAATCAACAGAGTCAGCCGGTGATTTATTTAGCAGTTCAGCCATGCGGTCGAACTTGTGTCAATCACATATGTGTATACATGTGTGAGCTACAGCTGCTTTTATTTTGTAACACACGTCTGCGAAACAATTACCAACGGTTCGTCACTGACATTATGTAAGGGGTTTTTCTAATACTTATAAAGAAATATGTCTAAACGTGCGTATGTGGCCAAATAGCACGCAACTGAAAAGGAAAAGCATCGACAACACCTAAACCACGAGAGCAAATCGTGCTGTTGATGTTTGGCAAGATCCGATCCGATTTAAATAGAATTCATTACCACGTGTACCACACGATATTGCAGGTTAAGCGGAGTAAATTTAGAACGTGTAAGATTAAAAAAAACTAATTTTTATAAAATACATTCTAACTTTCTTAAACTATAATAAAATATATGCAGGCATAACGCCAAACGTGATACTGCGTCAAGCACATAGTTTCTGCATGTAGTAAAACGTCTATATATCGCCACGCTGCACTTTTGGTCGAATTTTCTCACAAATATATAACGCTGCTTTATTTACCAAATGGTTAATTTAGGGGATAGTTTTTTTACGCAATTTATTTAGATAGGGATGTTTATATGATGTCTTCTATGTCTTTTAGAAATAACAAGGAAGAAAAGGCTATCGATTAAATTGGCATTTGACAGAATGAAGTTGACTTTTGACGCACATCTGATCTTATTATGGCTATATCTTTGTGTGAAAGTTATAGCTGATAGATGATAACCAAACCAAAGGATGATTTTTATAAACAACAGTAGTCCACCAGTAGTAGAAGTAGTAGAAGCTTGCCTTGGACCTCTAAAAAGTAGGAGGCCTCATATATTTTAGGGGATCTCAAAAAGTTTTTGATTTGTTTGGATTTATCTTTTGCATTGTAATGCGGTGCAATGATGATTTAAGGGTAAAAACAGGTATTCTATCCTTAAAAAAAATTTTTTTTGTTCAGCATAATTTTACAATACCAATGTTTTATTGTATGGATTTAAGGGGGCCCCATAAAGTATTCTGCTCTGATGCAGCATAATAGTGATATCTTAATAGGAAGTCGCGCATATTGAGAATCGAATGTCAGAAATTGTCCCAAACTGAAAAGCAAATGGGTTCTGGGGGCCTCAAACTTAAATTGCGCCAAGGGCCTCTCATGCATTAAACTCCCATGCCTATGCTTATAGTCTAAATAAATATTATTATCTTGATCAAAAATCATATTTCTGTTGATCAAATGGCAAAAATTAAAAAAAAAACAATAAATTACAAAATGTGATTTATTTTTTCTTAAAAATATTGCAAATATTTAGGGACCGCAACGGGTTAATAGTAAATTAAAATTTCGAAGTATTTTAAACAAAGGGGATGTAGGTCTTGATAATACACTTGGGTTTGTTTTTATGCGGATCTTTTTTATGCGATTTTGGAGTTATGCGGTTTTCAAAAATAATTAAACCAATCCATATTTTTTTTATACGAATGCGCATTAAAAAATCTGTAATTAACACTAAAGCTAATTTAAAATCAAGCTCAACGTGTAAGAATGCTTTTTATGAATCATTGGAATTCACACACAACTCTGTGTCTTTAAGTAATATGTAGTAAGATAAATATGTAATGTTTTTATTTATATGATTTTTTTTATAAACTTTTTTTATGCGGTTTTTGGTGCATTCTATCATAATTATTTGAAGTTATGCGGTTTTTAAAAATAATGGAACCCTTAGTTTTATATGTAGTTTAAGTATTTTTTTTATTCGATTTTTTTATATGCGACTCCCTGTGGGACGTGTGTATCGCATAAAAATATCGCTATCGCTTCAAATAAAATCGAATGCAAATTTACTTTCAATTTACAAATGTATCCTTAATCATGGACGTTGAGAGCTAAAGAGACCAAAAATTATCAGATAATCCCGGAATAAAATCCCTACCTGAAATGGTACAGCATTCAGTCAATAGTGAAAGGTATGATATCTACTTTCGAAGTATTTTATCTACGAGTAACTTATTGATGTTATTGATTGCTCAACTTTGGGAAAAAATGATATCGATGATGCGTTGGATAATATCAATGAGTTGAGCAATGGACGAAACGTGGCTGCGATGAGTTGCCGTTTCCCTATTAATAAATTCTGATAAAACTGTTGCAATTTATAGCCAAAAAAATAATCTAAGATACAAAATAACCGTGTTTGCATTGCCAACATAATAGGAAAGCATTCAAAACATGTTCGATACTCCCGTCGACGAGTGTAAACATATTTACGCGGTAATTGAAAACAACGCGCAAAACAATCACTCAAGTTCAGCCATTCGAGTTTGAGTCCCCTTGTGAGCTAAAATAATAATTTTTCGATTCTTATTCGACTCAAATTCAGATTGTCAAAATTATCCGCTTTTGAAAGATAGTCCTATCAAACGATTGATGTGATAGGACTGCTCGTTATAAGCGTTAAATTTGATTATTAATGAGTGAAATCAACGAATTTGACTACAATATCAAATTGTCTTCTTATTCTTAAGCTGTATTTGTAATTGGACTTTTACAAATGTTTTTAATGTGGTGGTTTTTGATGAACCTTCCGTACATATGGATAATATGGGGCGGTATCATAAATAAATTATGGTAGCTGAAAGAATGCAAGTCTTTAAAAGCCGCCGGGGACTGTTTGCGTAAGAGCGATTCTAAAAATGCACCCTTTAACTCCCATGTCCGGTCTTATGTCATACCTGTTGAGATATCGATTTTTCCGATGTTGAATGTGAATTGTTAAGTGTATAGTTAGACACAGATTCTAACAACTCTACGAGTGCTACGATAAATTTAATTTTTTAAAGAAATTATCGTATATTAAATTAAAATATAATATATATAGACACAACGCAAAACGCGACACTGCGTCAAGCATTCAATTTCTGTTTGTAGTTCGACGTCTATATATCGCCGCGGCGCACTTTTGGCGTTAATCAATATTCAATCTGTCTTCTAAAATGACAGCTATTAACCTTTTAACTGCTAGCGATTTTAGAGATACTGGAAATTGCGCAAAAAGTTGTTTGACTTGTAAATATTATTTTATGTGTGTCCTAGCATATGCATGTATACCACATGCTGTCCCGGTCCATTTACGGGTTTCGAGCGTTTCTTGTTCAAGATTGTCACAACACAGTGAATATTTAAATATTTTTATATATTTTTATAAATTTTTATAACAACCCACCCGATCAGTCTTCTTCGGACAACTTCGTTTTTGTAATGATAGTTCGTAATCGTTCTGTAGTCACAGATGTTGAGGAATGGCGTCCGATCGCGAGGCGCTCATTCGTCATATCAGCGGTCTGAAAAGCGGACCGATTGGACACACATACCTTGTGGCCACTACGTTTTCTTTTAGAGCTTTTTGCGGCATTTTATATGTTCTGCACGATCACGGAAGCTCCCTCAACTTACTACGAACTATATATTTATTTATCTTACTAATTTATGCTGCTATATTAATCATTTTTTTTAGTTTTCTCATGCCACAGTGCACAGCTTTCTCATGTCTAAATTTTAAGTCAATATGCAATGTACAGCATTTTTTGAAACCATGTTTGATAGCTCGTGTGCGTTTAATAGTCGATGGTCATTCAATACCATTTCATCACTTCTGGGGTGGTTACTTCATTTGGTCGACCACTGCGCTGTTCGTCTTGGTAACTCGTACGGCCTCTTTTAAACTCTGCCACTCAAAATATTACTGTTGTAAACGAAAGAGAACGGTTATCTAAAAAATTGCTCAAAATGAAATCGTGATAGGAATGGCAGAATTTATCCCGAGCTGAAAAATCAAATGGATCCAGGGGCCTCAAATTTAAATTGTGTCAAGGGCCTCTCGAGTGCTTAATTCGTCACTAAGAATTTATCATACATCCTATGCGATCGACGTTTGGGAAATAATTTAGTTCGAATGCTTAAAAATGGTGAATTCAGCTCACTTGGCATAAGAGATGATCAAATTTTGAAAAAAAAAAATGCAAATTCTGTATAAAAATAACGTGATCGAATCGTTGACGTTTTAACAACGACATATTTAGTGCATTTATTCGGCCGTCGAAAACCAAAATCCACAGTGGTGGATTTACCTATAGGCGCAGGGTGTTAAAAACTTTTTATTTCGACGAGTAATTCAAGGGATTTAAGAAATTGTTTTAAGAATATGCTCATCATTTGAAATACATGGGTCAGTATTTATTTGTAAAAACCAAACGGGTTCAGGGGGTCTCAAATTTAAATTGCGCCAAGGGCCTCTCATTTGCTAAATTCGCTTATCGACGCAGGCAATATGATACAATAATATGAATTTATGCAATATTTATGTATGTTTAAAATGCATGAAATATTAAGCTTGTGTTTGTTTTATTTTTGAAATTGAAATAATACCAAATTTCAATTGAAAAATTAGGTTTTTCTCTGCTCAGATGTCGCGTGATAGTGAAATCGTAATGGGAAATTGCGCGTATCGAGGCCCCCGAATGTCAGCATTCGTTCTTGAAAAACGAAACGGGTCCAGGGGCCCTCGTTCTTGAACTGCGCCAAGGGCCCCAAACCGGGAAAGAAGACGGAGAGTTGTCATAGTGTGCTAAATAATTTCGGCATTGTGTTTCCTCGCCTCATTCCGTTACTTGCGCTGAATGTAACCGTTGTTTCGGTACGTGCAGCGACGGCACCCTCCGCAACGCGAGGCCCGCAAGTCGGGCCGCGGGTGAGTTACGCGCCCGCGCATACGTCACTCGCCGAGATCCCGCTACGGCCTTTCGATATTATTAATCGAACGGTTCTTGATAATTTCATCTTAAATTTTTATAACTGTTAACGCGGCGGCACAGCGCTGATCCGCGGTTCAGCGCTGATCCGAGCTCGGGGCCCCGAGTAGCGCTATTCAAGAATACGGACCGGAGTCGGCGGCGCGACCCGAGAACAGTTATTCGGACTCAGTGTCGAACCGTTCTCCACTGAGAGCGGTCCTACCGCCGTCGATCCGAGTCGCCAGCCGACGATGGAACTCTACATACTACTCTATACGAAACTGTGATCATATTTATAATCGTGCCTGTGTCTGTGTAAATATTCCTCCCAGTGTCCCAGTGCGAAATATCCTCCCGTTGCAAACATAAATAATGAATAAATTAAAAAGGTGCTGTTATTTTAAATAGTGCCAAACACAAACGGATACTGCAAAAGCGTGGATTTCATGAAACGTGAGTATGAAACGAGATTCAGCTGAAGGAGCGAGCTTGACTCTTGACCTATAAATTCGACCCTGCCTTGACCTCCCGCAATGCAACGTGTTAAAACGCAACAATGCACATCCCCCGGTTCGCGAGAGTTTAACCGATCGAACGACGAGCGTCGACGGACGGCACCCGGCGAAAAAGACGGGCGACGATGCATTGTTTTGAACAAAGAATTCGCGCGATTCGATGTTGTGATTTCCGATTGGATTTCAATTAGAATCCGATTCGGCGTCGAAGGCCCCAAACAAAGGATTTGCAATGCGATGCGAAAGGCCAGGATATAATGCGAGGCGATCGGACGATCGCGTTATGATCGATCGCGAATTGCGCAATCGCATCTTACTGGCATCATTTTCGATTAGAAATTCCGCACGTCATCGCGGCGCGAAGCGGGTTACGTTTTTTATCGTTCGTGAGGAAAATCCTCAAGTTTAATTAAATTTGTGTCAATGTAATCCTTACAGTGAAATTTAGCGTTATCAGAGACGTTCGTCAATAAAAGACTGGAGAGAAACCTCTACTTCCTGTTAACCTATTTAAGCCGATTCGAGTGATAAAAGCTGGAAATTCGACATAACGGCATGACCTCATCGCAGCGTTTTGGCGCTTTTGCTTTTGATCGGGTTCTCGGGGGTTCTCTGACCCCTTCGACGGCAGGGCTGGAATGTTTTCGCATTGTCTGTTTGACGTTGCAAAACGGTCGCGTCGGTCGGGAGATGTTAACGGTGTCGGGAGACGAGCCGCAGCGTCCCGTTACTCGGGTCCCGTTACGGACAGGTGTGCCGTGACGTCACGCGCCTAACGGCCGCCTCCTCCGTGCAGGCCTCGTCAACCTGCGCCGCCTCGCGGCAGGCGGGGGGCGAGGGGCGGCTCCTCGCGGACGCAGCTTTGGCGGCCCCGATCCGTAACGACGGTACCGTAATGCTTTACCGTAGCGCCGCACTAAGAATAGCGTTACTTTGAACTCGTAGGGGCGACCTCGACCCATTTCTCATCTGATGCACTCCCCCCCCCCTTCACTCGCACATCTGCGAGCGGGGGGTCGACGCACCCTCGCGAAACGCGGACAATTAGCGCTAAATATGAAATCAGCACGCTCACCCATGACCGTCGATCGATAAAGGGCGATGACCGACTCCCTTTATAAACAAATCGATACAATTCACATTTCCAACGGATAGGCTCGATCCAGATTCGGCTCGATTTCCTGCTTCTGAAAAAGCAAACAAAAGCGTCCAACAAGTCGGGCGGGTTCGCCTAATGATTTATGGCAAAAATTCAGACTTCAAAAACGCAAGGGCCCTTGTAAATTTTTAAGGGCCCCAAAAAAAATTCGATTTTGAGCGATTTTAAGCGAAATTATTCAAAGAATACATTCATCCGATGAAATAAACGGCTTTATTTTGATGCGGCATATATGAAATCATGTCTGAAATGTCAAAAAATGGATAGGATCTGCCCTGAATATTGCGTAATAGTTAAATTATAATAGGAAATCGCGCATATCAGAATTTGTGTATAAAGCACCAAATGCGTCCAAGTCTAACACTTAAATTGTGCTAAGGGCCTCTCGACTGTATAATCCGCCATTGTTTTCGTTGATCATTTAACGCTTATAACGAGCGCGCGAATCGAACATATCTGGATCTTGAGATGATGCAGAATGACGATGTGCGGTTGTCAATGGAAGACCATCGCGTAAAAATACTCCCATTCCGTGAAGATGCGTCCGATGACGGATATGCCACCTTAAGGAGATTAGGGTGATGCATAAATTCTCGGCGTATTTTTTTCGTTGCTGTATTTCGGTAACATCTCTCTACAGTTTATTGTTTCTTTTTTGACTCCGGTAAAACTCGTCGTTGTATGATATTCGTGTTTAAATCGGACAAACTGGAGGCGAAACGTCGGCCGTGCAAAGCTGATGGAGATTTTTTACAACGAAAAATTGGATTTATCCCCAAACAATGATAGTGAAAATAGTCGAAAGAGTCTTAGATATTGAAACTCAAGTAATTCGATATGAGCAATCGAAACAAAAATAAACTTTTTGAACGTTCTTGAATCATTTATTTAAATCCCCTCAATATACTCTTTCAATAACGCATATAAGCATTACGGATTTAATATCATCAAAATCTATTTTCATTGATGAAGTCAAATATTGCTTGTTTAAACCATTATTTGATGTTTTTTAAAAATATTTTTTGATAAGTTGTGACTCTTGTATTCTTGAGGAATCAACTATTGACGTTGTTCAGAATTTTTAATTGTCGTCAAAATAAAAGCCTTTATACAATTGCCTTTGCGCGGCGCCAGCCTATTAATATAGATAATCTCTCAATAATCTTTCCGCAGGCAATCTCGCGATTAAGCGATCGGACTAGTAACTCGTTTGTCATTGGTTCAAATCTATAGGAAGTGTGGCTATTCGCTATGAAAAACCATGTAAAAATGATTGGCAATAAAGGGATTGCTAAAAGTTCAAAAATTCAGGGACCTTGTAAGTTTCAGAGGGCCTCAAAAAGTTTTTGATCCACCGCTTAACTCGATGGATCTAAGAAGAAATCGTATTAGGAATGGCAGAATTTGTCTTGAGCTGAAAAATCAAATGGGTCCGTGGTTAAGTGTTTAATTCTGTATGATATGTTCTTAGTGTGTGGGGTCTTTACAGGACTTTTTTTAAATGAAAAAAAAAAACATTCGACTAAAAATGGTGAATTCAGCTCATACGAGATGATTTTTTTGGGTTAATTTATTTATTAGATATGTTCAAAAATGAAATTTAAGGATTTAAACAATTCGGAATTATTGAAGACGGAATGGAATTGACCCTCAAAAGAAAGAGGCCCTATTAAAATTATTTTTTAGCCGTTTTGTTCTTCATATTCTGTATAAAAATAATGTGATCGAATCGTTGACGTTTTAACAACGACATATTTAGTGCATTTCCTCATTTATTCGGCCGTCGAAAACCAAAATCCACAGTGGTGGATTTAACTGTGTGCGCAGGACCTTAAAAACTTTTTATTTCGACGAGTAATTCAAGGGATTTGAGAAATTGTTTTAAGAATATGCTCATCATTTGAAATACATGGGTCAGTATTTATTTGTAAAAACCAAACGGGTTCAGGGGGTCTCAAACATAAATTGCGCCAAGGGCCTCTCATTTGCTAAATTAGCTAATCGACGCAGACAATATGATACAATATTATATATATATGTGTTTGAAATGCATGAAATATTAAACATGTTCTTGTTTTTTGTTTTCAGGGAGACCTCACCGTCCAAAACTACAGAAGTTAATTTTAGTGAATGAATTTAATCTGTTCGATTTCTAAAATCGGTATACAAATAGCAGTGCCTTGTACGTTTTTATATTGATATATTGACGAACGTCGTAAAGCGTCCGTTCTCATGTATCCGCATAGTAAGTGAGAAACAGGAAGTCCAGGAGGAGAGATGCGGAGGCTGGATCTTTGGTGAGAGCTTCCGCCGCAAAATGCCGAGCACTATAAGAGGTGAGTCGGAGGTTTCGGGGACGCGCCTCTCGCGGAGGTCGCAGCCCTCGCCGAGTCGACGAACGGCCTTGGGGAGGGTCCGCGACCCCGAACTTCCGGGTTCGCCCCGGACGGGGGGCGCAGGAAGTCCGGCGTTTTCGGGAAATCGATCGCCGCGGAAGAGCGCCGGGGGGCGAGCGACGATCGATCGAACTCGCTCTTCGGATCGGAAGACGCTCCGTCGCCCGCCCTCTTCGGGGGTTCCCCGTTTCGACGCCGCGAAGAAAAATTGCGATCAAAATCGCGGGGTTCGTCGACCGTCTCACCCCGCTCGAGGTCGCCGACCCGTCGTCGCTCATTTATTATTTCGCTTTCTTTACAAACCTCCGTTTGACCGAATGAGAGCGCGTGGCTTTTTCGACGACGCCGACGACCATCGCGGGCCTCAAAATTAGAGTCGCCGACTCTTCCTCGAGCGTCTGGTTACTCGTGCAGAATAAATCGTCATCCAAATGTGCCGCCTAGATGTTATTTTGTAATTTTTGGCTTCGGGCCTCATAAATTTTATGGGGCCTCACAAAGTTTGCGACCCACCGCGTAATTCAAGGGAAATTCTGTTCCAATCTCTGACCTGATGCCGTTTTATAGTGAAATCGCAATACAAACTGCGCATATCGAGGGCCAAAATATCAGACTTTGTTTTAGGCTAAAAATCAAACCAAACGGGTTCAGAGGGTCTCAAACTTAAGTTGCGCCGAGGGCCTCTCAAGTGCTAAATCCACCGTCGCATCGACATGATTCAACTGTGGTTATAAAAAAATCGTTCAACATTGGTAGGGTTCGGCATTCACAGTGACAGCATTTCCAGCGTTCTTCGAAGAAATGTGGCCCAATGAGTTCGTTTGCCAAAAATGCACACTAAACGGAGATCTTTATCGATTCTACCGATCTCAGAGTGCTGAAACAATCGTTGATTGTGAAACTTGAAATATTGCTCGAATACGTGCATTTTAAACGTAATTCCTGTGCGTCAGGATATCAGTGTTCGCAGTGCATCTTATTTATACGTGAGCGCGAGCGAGAGAGACAAAGACAGCGGACAAATTTCCGTTTATAAAAATACACCGCAGCAGCCAAAGAGTTAAATCGGTAGAAAAATATCGGAATCGACTGTCAAGTTTTTGAATACGACGCATGGTGGCATCGTTCCATTTTTGCGATAGGCTACGCTCTGACGCAAAGGGTGCGATGATCCCTCGCTTCCGAATCGGGAGGTCCGAGCCGCCCTTCGCCGCCCTCCGCCCTTCTCCGCTCCCCGCCTCTGACGTCGCAGGGTCAAAAAACTCGAGCGGGAAGCTCCGGGTGACTGACCACCGCGACTCGACGAAAGCAAAAGTCGCCCCCCGCCCCTCTCCAATTCGGGCGACCCGAAAAAATACGATTCAAAAAAAATACGGACGACGGCGAACGCCGCACGCGAGAAACGTTATTTTTATTTATAAATAGAAGTAGTTTCCGACAACACCGGAAGGGGGAAAGCGTCTCGAGCTCGGAAAATGGGTTCGGAACTCGGCTGAAAACTGCAGCAGATTCCGGCGGCGCTCGCGTCGCCCTCTCCGAAGAGCGGCGTTGTATTTTAAAATTTTCAAAGATTAAAATTTAGCAAACTAGCGAAGCCAACCGGAGACTTGCGATCCGAGCGGAGACGGGAGCGAGGGCGCACGCCCGCCGGATGCCCTTTTCGCCGAATGTCAAAAATTGGCGCCAAACGTCTCGGTGACATTTAATCCCGATCAGCTGTGCGTCGACCGCCATATTGATTTCCTCCCGCACCCTCGCGCGTTCTATTTTCGAGTCGCCTCTTCCCCTCCTCCTGCTCCTTTGTTGTGGCTGCTCCCCTCTCTCGCGCGTCGCGACCGATGCACCGCGACGCGCGCGCGCGAGTCGGAGCGCGAGTTCGAGCGCGAGTCGGAGCGCGAGTCGGAGCGCGAGCCCGAGCGCGAGCCCGAGCAGGCCGACCGCGGTCGGACGGATCGTCCTCGAGATCGAGGTCGATCGTCTCGTCCGCGAGTCGCCCCGTCGGCTCGTCCCTCCGGCGCCGCGAGTCGTCCGGCCGAGGCGAGTCCGTCCGGGGGAGTCCGAAGTTCGGAGGCGGCGTCGGGAAATGCACGCCGGCGTGCACGTCGGCGTCGGTGGGAGGGCGCTTTGTTGTGACCGAGCGTCGCAGGGCGGTTCCCGGAGAGGGCAGCGGGGGCGGCGGGCGCCGGGGGGGCATCGACCGGAGCGCCGGGGAGGGGGCCGGGGGCGCAGCGCGCATGACGCCGCACGTGCTCGGCCCCGTGCCGGACTTACACCGTCGGCCCGTACCCTCCCGGAACGGGAGGGCGCCCGGCGCGAGGGCGAAGCGTCGGGCCGACCGTCGCCGGCGACCTCGGGATCGTCCCGGGCGACGGTCGAGACCGTCGAGACCGAGCGAGCCCGGCCGGGGGCGGCCCCGGAGCCCGGGCCCCGCGGCGCTCCGGCCGGCTCGGGGTCCGACGAGAGGGAGCTCCGACGCGGTGGAGGAAAATTTAGAAAAAAATTGGAGAAAATTCGGAAAAGAGGAGGCTCGGCCGCAGACCGCCCGCGGTCGCTCGGCGCTCTCGATTCGACCGAGGGCGCGATCGGGGTTCGGCCGCGTCGGGCTTAAGCGAGGCGCAGTTCGGCCGGAGGGGAGGCCGTCTCAATCCCGCCGAAACTGCGGCGCGGCCCGGACCGGGACCGGGACTCCCGCCGTCGAGCGCTCGCGCGCGCCGCGCTCCCGCGACCCGCGACCCGCCGGACGGCGCCGACCGACGCCGGGCCGATGCCTCCGCGACATGCCCTCGCGCCCCCGCCGCTCCGAGCCGCCGGCCCCGTCGCCCCGCGGCCTCTGACCCGCATCCGGAGCCCGGGAAGCGCGGACCGAGCGGGCGCGGCGTCCCGGCCGACCCGGAGCCGAGGCGCGGACCGGCCGCCGAGCGCGACGCCCCCGAGCCCCGCGAGCGGAGGCGCCCTCCGCCGGGGCGACGCCCGACGGCGGCGCCGGATCGATCCCCGGGGCGTCCGGCCGCGGCCGGGCGATGCGACAGCGGCGCCGGCCGGGAGCGGCAGCCCGCCGGCGCTGAGGGGGCCCCGAGCCGCGGGCCGCGGCCGGAGCGCGCCGGAGCGAAGCTGGCCGACCGCGGGCCCCCGTCGCCGACGCCGCACCGCCGCCGCCATGTTCCCGAGACGCAGGTGCAAGTCCAGACGTCGTCGGGGGCGTCCGGCGGCAAGCGCCACCAGATCATCATCGACATCAAGGAGGACATCGACATGGACGAGCTGTCGACGAGGGCGCTCACCGAGTCCGTCATGGAGACGCTCGCCGCGCGCTCCGCGCTCGCGGACGACCCGCGGGGGCCGCGGCGCTCCCGCGAGGGCTCGCCGGGCCTAGAGCTCGAGACGCTGACGACGGTCGCGGCGCCCCCGGTCGACTCCGCCGGGAGGATCGTCGCGGAGAGGATCGCGGAGATCGCCGGCGCGGCCCGGCCGGAGGCGGCGGCCGCGGCCGGGGCCGCCGCCCCGACCTCGACGGCTTCAGGTACGCCGCGCCCCCCCCGGCGAGAGCGCGCCCCCGGAGCGCTCCGGCCGCGCGCCCCCCCTCCCGTCGGGGGCGGAGGGGGGGGCGCGTCGCCGTCTCGCTCGCGCTCGTTGCGCAACTTCGGCGGACGCCCGCTCGCACGTATTGCGCAATTTCATTGTTCGCGAGAACGCATATGCGCTCGCTCAGCGGACTCCAACCTTTGCCGCGCCGCGGAAGACGAGCGGGCCGCGGCCTCCCGAGCCTCCCCCGGCCATCTGACGCGTTTTTTTTTTGTTTCAGGTAAAGGTGAAAATAAAATCCGACGCCGAGCCGCGGACGCGGGCGCCCCGCGGGTCCGGCGCGAACCCCCGCCGGACGGGGGGCCCCCGGGCCCCCGGGGCCGGGGCTCCGCCCGGCCGCGGGGCGCGCCGGAGCCGGGCGCCGCCGGGCCCGCGGGGAGCCCCGGCCGCGGGCCGGGCTCGGGGCTCGTCCTCTCGTCGCGAAAAGGTTGGCGCGGCCCGTCGTCCGCCGCTCGGCTCAGTGCCGGCGGTGAGGCGGAGCGCCGCGCTCGCCTTCTCCGCGTCTCTCGCGAGTGTCGTCCTGCGTGCGCGCTCTTTCTTCGGACTCGATTTTCGCGCTCGACGGTAACTGCGCCGCCTTCCCCGGAGCCCCCCGGGGACCCCGGGAGGAGGGCGACCCCGGACCCCGGGGGCGACCCGAGCGGGGCGCCCGCCCCCGGGGCCCCTCGGGCCCCCGCCGGCGGGCGCAACAGGTCCCCCCGCCCGCGCCGCGCGGTCCCCTTCCCCGCTCGGGAGCCCCCCCCGTCTCGCTCCGGGCGCGCGGCCTCGTCGCGCGCGCGCGCGCCCGCCCGCCCCCCGCCGCCCGCCGCCCGCCGTCCGAGCCGACGGGAGATCCCCGGACGGCCGAGTCCGGGGCGGTCGAGTCTCGCGCGCGTCGCCCCCGGCCGGATCCCCGTCGGACCGCGCTCCCCCGTCGCCCGTCCCCGGCCGCCCCTCCGCGCGGGGCGCCGCGCCGGGAGTCCGCCCCCCGGGGGGCCGCCTCCCCCCGGGGGGAGGCCGCGCGGGAAAGTGCACGGAGCTGATCGATGGGGCGCCTGCGCCCTCCTGCACCCGGCTGCATCCGCGTCCGCCGTCGGGCGGGCGACGCTCAGTCCGCGAGCGGGCCCGCGACGGCCGGACCCGCGCGGCGCGGAGCCCCGGCGTGACCGCGGTCGTCTTTCAGATGTCGAGGCCGAGCCGAGCCTGAGCCCCGAGGCGCGGACCCGGAGGCCCCCCGTCGGAGCCCAGTTATGAAGAAGAAGAGACGCGACCCGGTCCGCTTCCGGCGCCGCCCCGGGAACGCGGGGACGGCCCCACCGAGCGCGTGAAGCGGAGCGCCCCGCGGGGCCCTCCGCCCCCGAGCGGCGAAGGCGCGCGGGAGGACGACCGAGCCGCGCGCGCGCCGCCCCGTCGGAGTTTCGAGACGGGAAATAATAGAGATATATAGTTTTCGGAAGGCGAGATACAGTTCCGCATGCACACGGATATAGCCATACGCGCATACGAGTTACCGAATTCGGGGCGCGCGACCTCCGCGCGCCCGGAGGGAGACGCGAGTGCGACATGAACACTTCCACGATGTTCGAGATGTGGAACAGCGTCAGTTCCAAACTGGAACAGGCCCAGTCCAACATGCAACAGACGCAACAGCCGCACACCTCCGGCGGAAGCATCAAAGGTAAACGCGCGGGACCGCGAGGAGACGCGGGGGCGCCGGGGGCGCCGGGGGCCCCGCTCGGCGGCGGGCCCCGCTCGGCGCGGCCGGCTCCGGTTGCGCGATCGCGACAGCCTCCGGCGCCGTAGAAAGTCGAATCACGATCTCGGATTCGGCGTTTCGTCGCGTTCGGAGAGAGCAAAAAAAGGCGTCCGCTCTCCGAGTGCGGCCGGACTGTGAGAGGCGGAGGAGAGGCGCGGCGGCGTCGGATCGATAGTCCCTCGGGCGAGAAGACGCAGATTCGACGGGCGTCGAATCGCGAGTCGTCCCGCTCGGGCGTCGGCGGGTTGCGGACCGCCTCGGCGCGCGTCCTTGCGCGGTGCTGTTCAACTATTGACACAGTTCGGGCGGCGCGCGTGTGTGTCGTGTGCGAGCGCGTCGGTGTGCGGCCGCGCGCGCTCGTGTGCGTGCCGCGCGCACGTGACGACACCTTCTATTCGCGGCGCTGCAGCCGACTGCATCCCGGGGAACTCTCCCGAGGAGTCTCCTCGCGCCTTGCACGAGGCCGAATGCTCTCACTTTCGAAGCTTTCTTCGACGCCGTCTCATCTCTCATTTCCGACCCTCGAAAGCGAGGACTCCTGCCGTTTTCGGCGAGCATTTTCGTCCTCGCATTCCGCACTCTGAACTCTCCAAACGTTCATATTGCGATTCGATCTCGGGACTCTCGTTGCGAAGGTTCGATTCGAAACGACACCTGTTATGTATTTTTTACCACCAAAGAGGAGCAAACGACGAGGCGATGTTCCGTCGCGTTCCCGTTCCTCGGTTCTCCGAAACGTCGAAATAGACGCAGACGATCGCTGGCGAAGTCGACGTCCAGAATTTACAAATTTCGGGAGCGAAACGATCGCACACGCACGCGCGTCCGAGAGGAACGCGGCACGTCTCTCTTTTTGTTATGTAAGGAATTGTTGTCGTCTGCCGCAGTCTGTTGCGCGTCTGATGCATCGAACGTGCAATCTTGCACATTCTTCCATTTTTACGACAAATTGCAATTCACAACGTCGGTGCTCAAATTCATTATTCTAAAAATATGCCACACCGTCGCAAACGCGTCTGACGGTCTCCCCTCCGCACAGAAACGTCTCTTTTCAACGATCACGTTGTGCATCGATTCGACCCCCGGAAGGGTGACAACTAATTCGACATAGATAAAAGTGAAATCTTTCAAACAAAATTAAGCTTGAATATTTTTCAAGGTCACGAAAGAACGAAAGCTTGCGCGGGGTTGTAGTTTCAATTTTGACACGCACGAGACGTCGACGTCGGTGTCTGCGGTTGCGTTCTCGCGAAGGATGTTTCACAGTTGCAATGACATTTTCGCCTTTTCAGATTTGTGCAATTTGTAGTTTTTTGACATTCACAAATTGTAAAGTACCGGCGGCAGATTCAGCCCCAGAGGCCCTCGGCGCGGTTCGAGATCGAGACCTCGACGGGCTAGTTAGATCTTTCGGCTCGGGACAGATTCGATTCTATCGGGCATAACGGCCCACTTTTTCAATCGAAGGTTGATACTCTGACTGCGATTTCTACGTGCCGCGTTTCAAAGGACGACAATGAATTTCTCGAATCCCTCGAATTACGCGATCGAAAATTTGCCGACGGCCGAGTCGCGCGTTCTCTGCGTCTGCGGGTAAATCGCTCCGCAGTCGGACGATGCGATTAGCGTCCCCGTATGCCTCCGAATCCGATCGGACGTCGCACAGATGACGATTTCACAATCGCTCTCGAAATGTTCGACTGCGTCTCAAACGTTGCACTCTGCAAAGTGCCGTTATTTAATATTGCCTCTCAGTATTTTGACTGTTTTTAGTTAATAAAAATATTAGACATCTGAAAATTATTTTTGGCAGAGCAGAGCGGTTCCGTAGATTCGTCGCATTTTATCTTTTCGTTCGAGGAACCTCTAAATCGTCCACAACAACGATCGTCGACATCTCCGACGTCGTTCGAATGGATTCATACATATGACAGTATTTACTGTCGAATTAAATTCGGTTAAAATGTTTCCTCTATTTCCGAAACGAAAGAACTTCAAACCCTCGGAAACGAACAGACGCAGAGCATATCGCAGCGAGTGCAGAGTAAAATTATTGAAATACTCGAATGCCTAACGCATAAAATTAACGCAGAGTTTGAAAATATCTACGTTTGACGAATCCTAGCTTTCCATCCCGAACGTCTCGACGCGACCCGGACGGGATGACTGCGTTTTTCGCGGTCACTCTTCGCTCGGAACGATCGGCCGTTTCTTTCCGATCGGGCGTTTCGACTTCGAATCGGAGCGGAATCGCGATCCGTACGTCTCCGGGATCCGAGGGGAGTCTCGCCTCTTCGATGCGTTCGGAGCGAGCGCGAGATTCGGGGGAAGCCCGGCGCGGAGAGAAAGTCCTGCGCGAATTTCTCCGCTCGCGCTTGCATAAGTCCCCTTCCGCGCGGCGCCGCTCTTGCGCAACCCGACTCCGCTTGCGAAACGCGAGAGCGACGTCATCGGAGCGACCTCCTCTCGACTCGGCGCTCGCGCGAGCCCGAAAGAGAAAGTCGACTCGCGACCGGTCGCCGCCGACGCCGTTTTCTAACGCCGGAGGGTCCGACGAGAGCGGACCGACTCCGGGATCGGAGCGGACCCTCCGGTCGGCCGAAATCTGTCGTCTCGGCGGACCGGGAGCGGGAGGGGGTCGCGAGAGAGGGCGAGGCCGTCCGCCGCTCGCGGCCCGGCGCAGAATGCAACGCCGAGTGCATCGCGAGCGAGGGCCGGGGGAGGGGGGGCCCGAGCGGAGCCGAGCGCCGCCGACCGCGGCCGAGCGCGCATGTGCGCTCCCGTACGAACTGGGTCAGTAACGTCGCCGGTCCGGGGCGCTGACTCGTAGCTTCGCTCGCTCGTCCCCGCGGCCGGACGGCGGGCGCCCGCCCCGAGTCGCCGCCGGCGCCGCCCGGCCTCCGCCGCCGTCGGGGGCGCCTCCGCCGCGGCCGGACCGCCCCCGCCCGGTCGGACGGGGGCCCCCGGCGGGCGCGGGCCGGGGGCGACGGACCGTCCGGAAATTTTAGCGCGTCGAGCGCGCTCAGCGCGCGCGTACGTTACGTAAAAATTCACACACGAACACCGACGCGCGCAGGAACTGTGTCGTAATAGGCGTTTTACGCAGCTCTAGCGGGTCAACGCACTCGGCGTCGGCGTCGAAGCGCGAGCGGCGAGCGCCGAATGCAGGCGCGAGCGAGACGGAACGACGCGCGAAAGGCCGGCGCGGGCCCGCGACCGCCGGTCCGCGAGCGGGGATTCCCGCCCGCCGGGGCGCCCCCGCGGGGGCCCCGTCGGGCCCCCGGGGCCCCCGGCGCGGTCCCGGGCCCCCGCCCGCCCCCGGCGCCTCTCCCGGGGCCCGAGGGAGAGAGGTCGGGGAGAGATCCGAAGTCGACTTTAAAGCCGTGCGCGCGCGCCGGCGGAGGCGAGGAGCGCGAGTTCCGAAGCCGCGCCGGCGCCCGGCGGGGTCGACGAACCGTCCGAAAATTTTACAACCGAGAGCAGTCGCCGACGACGACGGCCGGAGCGCGGACGCGCGACAAGATGTATCGCGATGAGTGATCGCGCGTTGCGCAACTTTTCAGAGATCGACGGGCGACGGTCGCCGGCCGACCGGGCGGCCCGTCCCCCGCGAGACCGCGAGGGGGGACCCCCGTCTCTCCCCCCTCGCCGTCCGCGGGGAACGGAGCGGGAGCGCCCCCGGGGGCCCCGGGGCTCCGCCGGGGCGGGAGCCCTCCCGCTCCCTCCCCCCGGGGGAGCGCGCCGGCCGCGGAGAGGCGCGCGGTTCCGGTGCGGAAGTGCGATCCCCTCCCCGCTCGCGTCGCGCTCGGCCCGAGCGCGGCCAGAGTTCGCCTCCCAGTCTCGCCGCGGGCGCGCTCAGCGATGCGCGGCTCCGGGCGACGCGAACGCCGCGCGACAGTGAGTGCAGAGCGGACGGCGCCGGCGCCCCCCGCGGTCTCCTCCCCCCGATCCCCCCGCGGCCCGACGACCGGGGGCTCCCCCCCGACCGACGCGAGTCGCCCGTCGCGCGACGGGTGACGTCTCCGACTCGACCGGCGCGACGCGACTCCCCTCCCCGAGCTCGTCGCCCCGAGCGCGCGGCGCGAACGCCGAGGGCGGAGCGACTCCGGGCCGGCCTCCCCGGTCCGGCGCCCCCCGACGAGGGAGCTCCGCGCCCGCCGACCGGGCCGCCCCCGCCGTCGGGGCGCTCGCCCCCCGCGGGTCCGAGAGCGCCGCCGGCGAGTCTCCGCCGGCCGGCAGCGAACGCGCGTCGGCGTCGGCGCCGCGCGCCGTCGGTCCGTCGGCTTCCGCGTTCGGGTCGCCGTCCGCCGGCGCGGGCCGGGATCGCCCCCCGGGGCCGCGGGACCCCGGGGCGCGGGGCGCGACCCGCGCGCGAGGTCCGCGGGGATTCTCCGATCGCCGAATTTAAAAATAAAACGACGACGCGCGTCATCCCGCCGCGGTCCGAAGGCGGGCGACTTCCCTAAAAATAAATCGGCGGGCCGTCGCCCCGAGTCCCCCTCCCCCCGGTCGCCCCCCGCGGGGCGTCCGCCCCGACCGGAACCCCGGGGGCTCGCGCCCGGCGCCCCCCCCCCGGGCCGAGTCTGAAACTCTCTCCGCCCCCGGAGCTCCAGCGGACCCCTCCGACGGAGAGGCGGACGGGATCGTCGATCCCGGAAGTGCGAGGAAGTGAACCGCGCCCGAGGGCGCGGCGGGACGTTCGAGAGATGCCGGGGCCGAGCCGCGCGCCCCCGAGGGAGGGCCCCGGTCGGCCGCGGCCGCGAGGCGCCCCCGCGCCGAAGGAGGCCCCGCGGGGCTCGTAGGCGGCCGCGCGCGATGGACCCGGACCAGTTCCGAGAGCTCTTCGGCTCCAGGTGGCCGCCGGACCGGCCGGGCCCCGGGCCCGGGGCCCCCGGGCTCGCGGGCCCCGGCCCGGCCGCCGCCCCCCGGGCCCCCGAACAGGCCCCGGACAGCACGACCCCCCCGCCGCCGGACGGCTCCTGCGGCTCGCCGTGCGTCGACAAGAAGGGACCCAACTCGATCAGAGGTAAACCGGCCCCCGGCGGCCCGGGCCCCCGGGGCGAGCGCCCTCGGGCTCGGCCCGGACGGCGGCGTTCGCGAATCGGCGGCTCGGAAGGAGCGGCGCGGCGCGCGTACGAAAGAGGTCGTCGACACCGCGGGCCGGGCCAGGTCTGCCCAACCGGCCCGAGGCGGAGGGTTATTAACCCGACCCGCGCCACCCGAAATAACCGATTGCCAATTCTCCGCTTCGTCTCGTGCCACGATTGTCACATTTTTAGCCACTTTTAACGCAGGTATGGAATACGAAAATTTATTACTGGCCCGTGACTCATTCGAAAATTGGAATATTACAAAAAGCGCGTCGCACGAGCGGCGAGTCCGTCCCGCGGGGTCGCCGAACGCCGCGCGCCTCGCCCGGCTCGCCTCGACTCGACTCGACTCGACTCGACTCGCCTCGCCTCGCCTCGCCTCGCTCTCCGTTCGCTCGCCTCGCCTCGAGCTCTGCCTCCGTCGGCCGGACCGCTCCGAGGCGGAGCCGAAGCTCGCCCGTTTTATTTAAATTTTTATGCACATACGAAATATCTTTTCCGACTTTCGTTTAGGCAAATCTATCGAGCGCGCCGGAGTCCGTCGACCCCTCGGGCCGGTCGCGACTCCGGTGCGATTTCGAAATCGCATTCGACTCTCTCTCCTTTGGCGCGTTTCGAGGGTCCGCCCTCGTCCTCGCCCGGTCTCGTCTCGTCTCGTCTCGTCTCGTCTCGTCGCGGTCGCTCCGTTCGCTTCGGACCCGCTGGTTCCGTCGATTTGATTTTTCGCGCTGCACGTTCAAGATCCGAGTTCCGTCCCACGAGTCGCGAGATGCGAAGGATGGATTCGCCGTTCGCCGGCAGCGTCGCACGCAAGAGGGGTAGGAAATCGAGGGGCGCGTCGCCCCCCGGCCGCGTTCCGCGCGAGATCGGGACCGTTCGCCTCGGTCTCGTTTCGGTCCGCCCCGGCGCGGGAAACTGACGAGGCTCCTTTCGCTCTTTGCAGCCCAGATCGAGATCATACCGTGCAAGGTATGCGGGGACAAGTCTTCCGGCGTCCACTACGGAGTCATCACCTGCGAGGGCTGCAAGGGATTCTTCCGCCGCTCGCAGAGCTCCGGTCAGTACGGTTAATATCGCACGCTTCTGGCTGTCCCGCTCCCGCCTCCGTCCCGGGCCGGCTCCCGAGGGCCGCCGCGGGTCGGGAGGTCCCCCGCGACCGAGGCCGCTCCCCCTCGCGACGGGCCTCGGCCGCGGGGCGAGCCCCGGCGGAGGTCGCCCTCCTCGGCCGCCGGCGACCGTCGTCTGTATTCTTGTGTTCTTTTCAGTGGTGAACTATCAGTGTCCGCGCAACAAACAATGCGTGGTGGACAGGGTGAATAGAAACAGGTGCCAGTACTGCCGCCTGCAAAAGTGCCTAAAGCTCGGCATGAGCCGAGACGGTGAGTCCTCCTTCCTTCCTCTTCCCCCTCGCGCCGTCGCGTCGCTGCGGCGTCTCGGCCGGCCGAGACCGCGGCGGGGGCCCCCCTCGGAGGAGGCCCCCGGATTGGGATAGGTCGGTCCCCGTTTGAAAAGGTCTGTCGGGAGTTTCGAGCGGCGCCGATATCGGAACATTCCTCGTCGATAAGAAGCGTTATCGCAGACGTCGGATGGAAACGATCCGTTTCGCTTTCAATTTATGTGCGATAACGTGACGCAACGTTAATTACTCACGTATTTATTTTAATAGGTTATTCAACTCTGTATTTACTGTTTCGACGGCGCAAAATGGCGGCGGCGTCGGAGGACATTGGCCCACTGCCCACTGGGACAACGAACTGAAGTCGATCTCGCAGGACTGCCAACGCTTCCCAAATATTCGTTTTGGCATCCGCTCCGATATACCTGTGGATCGAGACCCAGGGATCGACTAACTTTTGCGATCTTCTCGTCGAAACGAACGCGATGGAATATTTTCAGGCGTCGTATCGATCATCGTCTCTCTGACGATGTGCATTTTTATGTCGACTTCTCTCTCTCCCTCTCGAATGCGCGCGTATCGATTGCTCTTTTCAACCGAGTCTTGCAAATTTTCATGGAAAATTCTTCCCGACGAGGGGGCGGGAAGTCATACGGCGCTCTCCCGTCGCGTCTCCCTTCGACCGAGGCCATCGATCGAGTGACGTTCGTTCTCCCTTCCGAAGAGCCCGGCCCCCCCTTGCATTGTTTTATTTGTGCGCGGCTGCGCGCGCAACCGATTCATTCTGCGATCGAATCACGTGACTCGCGAGATCTGAACGGTTCGGACTTCCTCGTGTCGAAATGTCACATGTTTACTTTTTTAAATATAAAAAAATCAGGCTAAACCTGAATCGAAATCTTCGACCGCCTCTAAAAGTTTTTCATCCATAATACGTTTTATTTTTACTCGGCGTGTAGAAATCGTAGTTGAAATACCGACCGATTGAATAACTAAGCCTCAAACTTAAATTGCGCCAAGGGCCTCTCGCGTGTTAAATCTGCTACCGTTTTGAGCGATAGCCCGAGATGAACTCGCTCGTTTGAGTGCTTGGGTTCAAAACCTAGATGGAAGAGCGTTCACATTGGCTCGGATCACGAGCGGACTCGATATTTGCTTTTTCATAGTCACTCGTCGTCCCGAATTATCCTTCTCCCTATGTATCGAACTTGATTGATCTGTTTGATAGACCGTTCGGCTCGTGAACGTTTCGAACCGCCCGTTCGCGAGTTCTTGCACTTATTGGATTTTGGAATAGGGCTTCGGGTGAAGTTCATCTTTCGGCATGCGGCAAACGGAATCGGTCGATACTTTCGGGGGAATCGATAACTTTTCTTCGTTCTGTTTCGGATTTTGCCCACTCAATGAAATCAATGAAATGTCTCCCGAGCGACACTAATCATTGCATATAGTATGTTTTTCAGAGAAGAGTTGCTCTTTTAACTCGAATTGTCGTGTTCTTCTGTACGCTCGTCGGCGAATATGCAAACATTTTTTTTCATGTTGAGTTGCCCGAGCTCGCGAACTCTGTTCGTTCGGAGTCGGCGATTATTAGCTTTTGTCTTGGTCCGCCACTTTTCAAAGCAAATTCGAGAAAACCCTCCTCTTCACTGTCGCAGTGAACGCTCCGTCGGCAGTCTTTCAGCTGACGGCTGAGGTCATTGAATTTAAATTTCCGGTTTTTTATTGACATATTCACTATCGAGCGTCGCCGTAGAGGTGTTCAATTTTCTTTTTCGTCCGCGCACGTTGACTCCGTTCTGTTTATGTTTACAGTTCTTCCGAAACTTTGATTCCGACAGCGTTTTTTGTGATGCTTTCGTCGCGTTATCAGTTTCCTGTTGTATATAATGCTTTTCATTGATAAACATCGTCACAGCAGCGGCTTCGTGCTAATGGACGCACATAAAACGAAAAGTAGGCTAAAGTTCATCTTCCAGCTTCGAAAAGGCCCCCTCGTGCACCTCGAAGCAGGCGAGGGCACTTCTCGATCGACGCTATCGACTCTCGTCGCGCTCGTCTCTTCGGCGACGTCCTCGTTCGGATGCGCTGACTCATACGAGGATGTCGAACCAAATGTCTCCCGAAGTTACGTTGACCTGCACTCGCGCCGTTTCAAAAACCCAATCGACCTCTTGAATATTCACAGCCCATTTCAATATCATTCTCTTAATTGCGCTTTGTCTTGCATAAGTTGATTATTCATTATTTTTGATAATGTTTCAATAACTCCAGTGGCGGATTTAACGCTCGAGAGGCCCTCGGCGCAATCTACATTTGAGGGCCCCTAGGCCAATTTGGATTTTCAGCCGACGATTTCCTATTAGAAATTTACAGGATCAAGTCAGAGAACGACCTATTTTTTTCAATTGAAAACTGTGTTTTTAACCATGATTTCTACATACCGCGTAAAAATTTTTTGGGGCCCCCAAAAATTTTGCATATTTTTCACTCTGATCACTCTGTATGGGGCATTAAAATATAGTTGCACAAAATTCTTGTTAAATAAACTTCTCACATGGCGTCTGCTCAAGTGTTGTGCAATTTTAATGCAAAAATACCGGAATTGCAATGCATATATTTTTTTGCAAAGTGCAATACATTTATTGTTGGCAGAGTTAATGATGCTGATCAATTTGTTTAATGAATTATTATTTTCATTCATGAACAATAACATAGACCAGTTTTATTACCTCCGTTGCTGTAGCTTCAGCGTACCCCGATTTGGCACTCGAGAGGCCCTTGGCGCAATTTAAGTCTGAGGCCTCTCGGACCCATTTTGTTTGGGATATTCTTGAATTGCTTGAATTACGCGGTGATTTAAGAACATTTTGAGGCCCGGAGCGTGCGCCTTTTGCGCCCATAGGTAAATTCGCCGCTGCGAGGGGTTGAGTGCAGTTGAAATTGATTGTCTTCTTTTTTACTGTCCAAAAGTGTATGTAATACAGATTTTTTTGCATATCCAATCAATATTCATTAATTTATTTTAAGAAACAAATTGAACTTTAGGACCATCTGTGCATACAATGTACGCATGTAATATGATAATGCACGACGATAGCTGAATATCTTCGTTCATCAATGGGGTCATAAATGTACGAAAGATTCGCTTGCCTTGTTCACGCTCGCAACAGATCGATCGCGTTGGCTATTGAGTCATTGACGTTGCCCGAGTGTGGTGCAGGATCTGTGCCATCGGGCAGTGGCCATAGGCGAAAGCATGGCACACATGCTGTATCGTCGGCCATTATGATATTAATAAAGCCATCTGTGAGTCGATATCATAATCATTATTTTTTTTTGGGTCTTTTGTTGTCTTTGCCACATTTTTATCGCGATTCGTTTCATTATAATTTAAATTTTCATCGTGGCATTTGTTGACATAGTGATTTTATAGTTTTGATCGCGTGACAGTTCCGTAACAACTTTCGTAGAGTTCTAAATGCCGCCGTGAAACTATATTTAGTCAGTGGCAGATTTACCTACAGGCGCAGAAGACGCGCGCCTCGGGCCTCAAAAATTCAAGAAAATTTAAGAGGGCCTCAAAAAATTTTCTGCCCTAATGTCACGTAATAGTGAAATTGTAATAAGAACCCGCGAATACTGAGCATTTTGAGAATTTTCTCAAACTGAAAAGCGAAGGGATCCAGAGGGCTCAATTTTAAATTGCGCCATGAGCAAGCGCTCAAATGCTAATTGAGTTTTAACTATTTTTCTTTGCCGATCATCGGCGATAAAGTTTAATTCATCGAAACTTCTATTGATTTTGAAGATGATGTCAGCAGATTTTCCTCGATTGCCTCAAAAACGTGATCAAACAACATTCCTCGTCCATGCGTTGCGGCAGGAATGTAGTTCTGGGGGGCAAAAGTTTGACATTTTTCAATCCACCCACGATACGCCGGGGTGCGCTTTATTTTCCGACGTCAACATATTTTTGCTGGACTTCCTCCGTAGTTCATTAACCATTGCGGAAAAACATATGCGGTCATCCGCGTCTTATTGACACAACGCATACGTTTGTTGTTCACTTGCGGCCTTCATTTTTTCCAATCGAACTATAGTTTTGCAAATTGCGTGCTCCACAAACATCTGCCGCAATTTGTCGGAATCTTACCGATCAACATCCGAGTGCAGCGTTTGCGTTCGGCGTTTCCCTGGGAACGCTCGAAAATAATCTCTCTCCAACGGATGGGTTCGAAATTCGACTTCTAGACGACGCACAGCCGTATAGAGTCACAGTCTGGTCAAATTTCATCTGTAAAATTTGTCATCGTGCGTGACTATGCTTTGCGTCATCTCACATTTCTAAAAGCACGTGTCGTTCAGTCGCAATGCTATTGCACAATTCAAAAACTTATTATAATCGACACGTATATGGTCTGCGTTGCAAATGCAAAGTGAATAATTGCAGTTTAGTGTTCGAGTATCGAATCGATAAAATTGAAGGTTCACATGGACGCATTCTATGCTCGTCTAGGCTCTTCCACAAATAATGCAGTTTCTGAGTTTAAAACTATAGAATTGCATCGTTTTGTGTTAAATTTCAATACGCGTCAAACGATATTTGTAAAAAGACATCCAATAGCACTCGAGCTTGAAAATTGAGACCTCTCAAATTGTAAGGCCTAGGGCCGCTTCCCGTTAGGGCCCCGCTCCCGATAGAACCTGCATGCGCGTAATCGATTCTTTACAAGCGCCGACAAAAAATATAAAATAGATCCCAGATTTGCACCTGGCTGCGCGTCGCATCCCGTCCAGATGCACAATAGCGAATAGTCTTTATTTGAAACCGAATATATTTTTTAAGCATCCCACTGCTATTATTTTTCATTGTTCCGCGTCCGTTTGCGTGCGTCGTTCACATGGCGCATAAAAAGGACGAGAATTTTGGGATGGGCGAAATTTAGGCGGAATCTGTGGGAAAATTGCTATGATGCATTCAAGTCTGAGGCCCCTGAACCCATTTTTTGGGATAATTTCCGACATTCGGCCCTCGATATGCATGCGCTATTTCCTATTGCGATTTCACTATTACGCGGCATCAGAGCAGAAAACTTTTTGGGGCCCTTGAATTTACGAGGCCCGAGATGCGCGCCTTTCGGTGATTTATTCACGGGGAAGTCGGTCGTGCTCGATTTGAATCATCGTCGTAGTATTTATTCTTCAGCAGCGGGAGATCTGGTCGTAACCGCTTCGGGATTATCGATCGAGGAAACTTCCGATCTCGCAATTTTTTTTGGCACCGAGATGGTATTTTCCACAACTTTACAACTCTACGCCAACGCTCGGCTTATTTATTGCCATCCTTGTGTAATAACATAAATAATTCTCGGGGAGAGTGCCATTATGCGTGTAAATATTGTATAGTGGCATTGTTTTGCATGACTCTATATGTGTGTATTAAATAAGTCGACCGCGGTTTCGGTTTGCGCCCTTATCAAGTCTTCTGACCGCGGTCAATTTGTTTGAAAGGAAAAATCAGCGGAGCCATGCAAAACAGTGTCGCTGTGCTGTCGGGCCGTTGCGATCGATTACGGTGCAAGGTTCGTCGAACCGAATCATGACCCGGAACCGGTCTTCGCATTATCGCAATCACTCTTCGCTTCGAATGGGATCGTTCTGTTTGTTGGCAAACTGTTCGCGAATATCTTCCGATCTGAGAAGACGAGTCGCAATCGTGCGTAAGATATTGCAATTTTGGGCAATCGTGTCTCGCGATGCTACCAATACTATTAAATAGTTAATGATAAGATACGCAAATATATCAATAGATATCAGATGTTCACGTCAGCTATGTGACAATCTCACTGTTGCGATTGAAGGTCTTATTTTTATTTTTAAGCTTTCCGCGACTCGCAAACAATGCAATAAAATTACGTTTGATAAAAACCACGATTGGGTATCGACAGTGGCGGATTTGGCACTCGAGAGTCCCTAGGCGCGATTTAAATTCGAGGCCCTCGGATCCGTTCGGGTTTTCGAGAACGAATTCTGCCACGCCGGCTTTCTACGCGGCGACTCTAGCGTGAGATGTCGCAGGTTCTCCGTTAACGTTGAGGTATGCGATGTTTCAGCTGTGAAATTCGGACGCATGTCGAAGAAGCAGCGGGAGAAGGTGGAAGACGAGGTTCGGTTCCACCGCGCTCAGATGAGGGCGCAGACGGACGCCGCGCCCGACAGCTCCGTGTTCGACCAGCAGACGCCGTCGAGCACCGACCAGTATCACTACAACGGGTAAATGTCGCCCTCGCCCCGACCCGGCCCTCTCCGCCCTCCGCCCGCCCGCACTTCTTCCCTCAAATCGTCTGCCGCCTTTCAGGTACGCGTACAGCTCGCCGCTCGGTCCGAACCCCTACGGCGGCTCCTACGGCGGGAGCGCGTCGTGCGGAGCCCTCGGCCCCGCGGGCCTGGGAGCCGCGACGTCGGCGCCCCCCCAGCAGCCGCCTCCGCCCCAGCACGCCCCCTACGACATCTCCGCCGACTACGTCGACTCCACCACCGCCTTCGAGCCGCGCCCCCCGAGCATAATGGACGGCGACTTCATGGGACACAGTGAGTAACCCCCCCGCCTCCGCCCTCGCTCTCCCGACCCGCGGCCTCGCGCGATCCGCCGTCTTTTACGATCTCACCGAACGTCTTTTTCCGACCGTGCTTAGCGAGCGACCAACAGCAGAAGAATCAACTGCAGCAGCAGCAGCAGCAGCAGCAACAGCAGCAACAGCAGCAGCAGCAGCAGCGACCGACCAACGTTATTCAGTCGTCGTCCACGGCGACGGCGACTTCTAACGCGCAACACCAGACCGCCATAACGCTAAACGACATTCGAATGTCCCGCCTGCAGAGCACGCTCGCGTCCCAACAGACCGAATTCGAAAAGTTCACGGCGACGAGCCAGGCCAAGATGGCTCCGAGCCGAGACAGGCTGCAGCCCGCGAACCCGTCGTTCGTCGCGGGGAGCGTCGTCAGCGTGAAGCAGGAGAGCTCGAGCGGCTCCGCGGACGGCCCGCTCGCCGGCTACGTGGACTCGACGACGTTCCTCAACTCGCCGACGGGCGGCGGGGCGGGACAGGGGCAGGGACAGGGCGCGATGCCCGGGCAGGGGCTGCTCCTCCAGCAGGGCGGCCAGACGGTGCTCGTCTCCGGGCAGACGGTGGCCGTGCCCCTCGGCAGCCTCAGCCCCGACGAGCTGACGGGCTCGTCCCACCACCACCACGACGCGGGCGCGGCCGCGATGGGAATGGTCAACCCGGCGATGGTCTCCGCCGGCCGGAGGATCAACGTCCTCGCTCCGACTCCGGCGTCCGGGGACGAGCTGACGAGTGAGTCCCCCGGCCTACTTTGATCGTTGTGCATTTTTTTTTTTTTTGCTTGATTTGCCGATGACCTCTTAGATATTATGATTTCGTAGAAGAGCTCCGCCGCCTCGAAGACCCGTAGTGCCTGTTGACGATGTTTTTTTCGAATCGATATCCACCGCAAGCCGATCTCTGTCACCCGCTTTCGGATAATATTTTTTTCGTAGAGTAAACAAGACCCCGAAAATATTTGTACTCTTGTATAGGCACCGCAACCGCTTCTTTCCGCATGATCGATCATAAGCGCTGTTCTGTTTTCGCCTCTGTCGGATCCGGAGCATGCGACCCTCGTCTCTTCTCGCCGTCGGTCTCCCGCTCTTCAGACGCTCACTCTCCGTCTTGTCTTTCAGCCGAAGGTCACATAAGCGAAGTCTTGGTGAAGACGCTGGCCGAAGCCCATGCGAACACGAATCCCAAATTGGAGTACATTCATGAAATGTTCAGAAAGCCGCAAGACGTATCTAGGTCAGTATGTTTTTTTTGTTTCTGAAATTTGCGAATCGTCGCGAAAGCTCGACGCTGTGAGATTCTCGCGACCGATAGTCTCGGTCTCCGTCGTCGGACGGAAGTCGCGTTCGAAATAGAAAAGCTCATCTGATAATTTCCATTCGTCGTCTTTCGTCTCTTTTGCGGGCCAATCCCGCACGAGACGGAAGATGTCGAGGAAATATCAGAGCGCTCGTGTGACAAAAACCTCTCTGTGGCGGATTTACATAGGCGCAGAAGACGTGCGCTTCGGGCCTCAAAAAATTTTCGAATTAATTTCCGCGCATTCAAGGGATTTTTATGCTCTTCGAAAATGTGCTTTTCGGAAATTTAGGCACACAGAAATCGTATTTGAAATATCGACCTTTAATTGAAAACTAGATCTATTTCGGGCCTGATACGCGTAATAGTGAAATCGTAATAGGAAACCGCGCATATTGAGGGCCGAATGTCAGGATTATTTGTTCCAGGCTAAAAAACCAAAATGTATTCAGGGGGCTCAATATTAAATTGCGCCAAGGGCCTCTCGACTGCTAAATCCGCCACTGGTAATTTTTGATCGACACCTCAAATTCCGTTATAATAAGAAAATAATATTCTGAATAGATTCATTGACACTGTTGCAATACATTTTCACACTGTGTGCTTTACTTTCAGATTACTTTATTACAAATCGATGTCACAAGAAGAAATGTGGCTAGACTGTGCTGAAAAATTGACAGGAATTATACAAAATATTATAGAATTCGCAAAACTCATACCAGGTTTCATGAAATTATCACAAGATGACCAAATATTATTATTGAAAACGGGTGAGTTGTCATCTTTAATAACGTTACGATAGTAATGTCACACGCAGAACAATATTTATTGATCGATTCGGACTCGATTTTCAGGCTCGTTCGAGCTCGCGATCGTGAGGATGTCGCGATTGATCGACCTGTCGCAGAATCAAGTTCTGTACGGAGACGTGATGCTGCCGCAGGAAGCGCTGTACACGTCGGACGCGGAGGAGACGAAGCTCGTCGCGTGCATATTCGAAGCCGCCCGCTCGATCGCGCAGCTGAAGCTCACCGAGACGGAGCTGGCCCTCTATCAGAGTCTCGTGCTGCTCTGGCCGGGTGATTAGATTCGCACCGCGTCTTGTATTTTTATTATCGTACGCCGTCGATCTAACGTCGATGTTTTTTCAGAACGTCACGGCTTACGGGGCAACACTGAGATTCAGTGCCTGTTCAACATGTCCATCGCCGCCATGAGGCACGAGATAGAGATGAATCACGCGCCGATCAAAGGGGACGTGACAGTGTTGGACACGTTGCTCGCGAAGATACCCACCTTCAGGTGAGAGCCGCGTCGGCACGTTGACGTCTGAACCGTTCGCATGGATGAATTCATTTGTGTTTTTGATTTTGCAGAGAGCTCTCTCTGATGCACATGGAAGCGCTATCGAAATTTAAGGCAGCTCATCCGCAGTACGTGTTTCCGGCCCTCTATAAAGAGCTCTTCTCTATAGACAACTCGCACGATTTCACCGCGTAGAAGAGGATCTCGGACTCGGTGAAAAGTTTCGCCTTCGAAAAATATATTGTAAACGAAACCTGTCGGGTCGATCATCGTCTCCGGTCACAATGTCTCCGATAGCTCGTCCCCGACGGCGGTTCGTCCGGGAGGAAATGTCGTCCTGCGAGGTCTATTTATTTTATTTAAATCATGTTTGCGATTATACGCGTTGATGAAAGTCAAACAGGTCTTGTAGGAAAGAAGTTGGACGATAATATCGACGCTCGATCGAATAAGCTATTACTTTAACCGAGGTTTTTTACTTATTTTTTATAGTTTGTTGGCATTTTTGAAAGCCGTCGCAATCGGGGGTGAATGTTCAATATCTTCTTTTACAGAGTACAATCGACGCGCGAAATAGACGTCAATAAAAAGACCTTAAAGTTGATATAAATGTATATTTTTGAATCGATGAAATATTTTAAAATAGAAATCTATATTTTTATCCATGTCCGCGTATAGGAACGTGCACGAAATTATTTGGACGTTCAGTTGATGCCTTTTTTTTCTTCAGAATGACGGTTGAATTTCTCATATCGACGGTAAATCTTACGTAGCGTGATTTCGGATGAATGTTTTTATCAAATTTAAGGTGCGTTTATTGACACGGTGATTTCACGATTAACTTTTTTGAATATAATTCTAATGTAATTAGCGTCCTTAGCGTTTGTGTGAATGTGCATCACAGGTGGTATTTTAAATGAAACGTTAATGTAGCGTATATTTTATTCGGATTACGTTATGTCAGATTTGTGTAGCTAATATGTATTTATATTGTTAGCATTTTTAATAATCCAATTAACACTCTGCAGCGGGAGACGTTTTTTAACTTTACTAGTGAATTTTATGCGAGAGTTTGAAAGGGTTTAAACAGTTGGTAGTTTTATGAAATAGACTGCTTTGGATTTCGATTCCGAGACACAGATATGCGCGTTACGGCTATGCGTCGATGTGAAATATTTTCTGTTATGAATGTTGATTTGACCGCTTGTAAAATTAAAACTGCTCCATTTCGACTCTTCGACGGAACCGAGTTCGTTCGACCGACGTTTCTAAAATAGATGATACTACTAGTGCGTGTGATTATGGCTTTTATTCTGAAGCGTACTGATTATTTTAAATTTGATTTTCATTAGAGTTTAAATCGCAAGACCAAAACGATCTCTGCTAATGTTTCGAAAAAGAGAGCAACGTAAATTGAATGAATTTTTTTTTGAATGAAACTTCACTCCTTGTCGAGTTTCCGATTTGTGAAAGGATAATATGGACTCGCTTCGCGAGCATTCTATTTATGTCGGACTACTTTGTCAAATACGTATTGCACAAACGCACCCTCACACGGAGAAACGATACGTTGTTGCCTAATATGTAAACGTATTTACGATGTCGAGTTCGAAACATTGTTTTTCTAAGAACGATTATTTCCATTTTAGCTCGCGTTATGTATAATGACTGTACCACTGTGCCTTGCGTTGAAAAAAATTCGTGAGTTTTTCAAACTTCCAGAGATACAACTTTTTTTGAAAATCGATTCTAAATTCTTAATTTCGAAATTCGTCGTTATCCAGTGAAAGTCAAAATTTATATAAAAGACGTACATTCAAAGATTGTTTTTAAACATTAGTGTGATGTTCGTACGCGACTAGCGAAGACCTGCGCGTGTTTACTAGTCGAAGAATTCACAATCTCGTGCAGTTTTGCATGATTTTTAGACTTTTTTATATCTCAATAATAAAATGTAAAACTTTTTTTATTCGAACAAATATTAATAATGCAAAGATGGATGCACCTTCTTAAGCAATTTTAAAAATTCATACAACTGTCGGATAGATTTCTCTTATTAAGTATTTAATGTCAATAAATATAGACTTATTTTAGAAGTATTGTAAGGCATGTTTTTATTTGGCCCATCTTCGTGTCATTTTTTTGCCAAACAGTCCCCCGGAAGTCGTACATTTTTGGAGCAAATAATCATTCTTCTACATCCGAATAATTTAGCCCCTTGGCTGCTACGGTGTATTATGCGTTAACGCATAAGATGCACAACAATGACTCGTGTTCGAGCGCCGTCAAAGAGCCGTCGATCGACGATATATCGTATCAAGGGTTAAAATGTAGTCGGAATCCTCGAAGTCCTCGGCAGCGATGACAAGGTCGATACGCAGACGAATAGGCGAGGTTAAATAGTATGTCTAACGTAGTTTTTGCACATTTTATGATGAATCGGTCACACGTTAGAAGATGCATAGTTATTTTATACTGTAATAATTTTAGTACCGGACACGACGCTCTGTTTTTATGTATCTAAATTATTTCTGATCTCACCGACTCGGCAATGCCGAGCGTATACGGACATGCGTTAGCGTAAAATTTTATTTTTGATATGAAAAGATTTGAATTTTCACAAGACAATTATAGCTATAGACTGTTTAAAAATCGAGGATAGCGTTGCACTTTTGAGCAATTTACATCTTTTCATACATGAAGCTATTTTTGTTGTATTTTTCATGATAATATCGATATGTTTTTGATTAGTGGCCGTATAAAGGTTCATCCGAATGCGACGCCTCGCTGAATATAGACGCGTCGATACGATTCAATCGTGGCGACAAATGCACAACAGATTTTTGGGCGCAGATCACGGGCGTTGCGTTCGGATGACGCTTTATAAAAATAATGTGGCAATTCATGTTTTTTATCTACCTTCTAAGAATATAATTTATATCACCGATGCCATTGATTCTGTGTTCTTTTAAACGTGTTGAAGCGCATATTATCCCTTTTAATGTACACCGATTTGCCCGTTCGACGCACGATGTGCGCAGAAAAGATCTGAATTGCTGAACACACACAATTTTCGACTGTCTTTAAGTACTATAGAGTGTATTACACGAATCAAATTTTTGCGAACAATAATTATTGAAAGAAAAAGACTCACAAAAGTAATAAAAAAGAACTGGCCTCCCCCATTTAACAGGGCATATATTATTATTAAAGTGGGACGGTTTTTGTGTTTTAGTGAAGTATGAGAGCTTATTTTATTGCATTGCAAAGTCAAGAACTGGTAGATATTATGGATCGATTGTTTATTTTGTGAAATTAATATTTAGAGAACGTTAATTTGAATTATTCTTGAATAATCAAGACATGTGAGCAGTGATATCTTAAACTGTTAAGTTTTCACAATTTTTATAAGACATATATATTAAATAAATAAAGGAAAGATCTTTTTTACTTTTTTGTCTACGAGTGTATTGCAAGATAATATTAAATAAAAATTAGAACTAAAAGCCTTAACGTAAAAAAATTAAATTTAACATGGAGAAATAAATTCATCTTTCATCTCGAGAATAGAGATCTTCGTTTCTTATTTTTGTTTGGACGAGTTCATCTATTAAATTCATTTCGAAATATTGCTTTGAAATAAATCAGTTGTGCTCTATTATTTAGAGATCATTTTTATTAGTAAACGAATGATGAAATTGATGTATATTCAAAAATACTTGTATGTAAATAATGCCTTTTTTGGATTTAAATAAGATTTCTATACTAACGGTTTTGTATATCGTCATTTATTTGGCAGAAGAGCCTCGGTTTAATGTGCTGCATTAGTGTTACATGCTTGAGTATTCTCATTTTGCAATTTTATATACAGCGTACGACGTAAACGCAAAGTTTTCCGTTAAACATTTCATAAAAAATACGGTGCCACGTATGTGATAAAAATAAATTCTCCAAGCGGAAAGCAATCGGCACTAATTTTCGTTCGTCGAGACTAAAAACTTTTGTTCAAATCCTCGTAATTATTCGATGAAATTTTATACTTTTAATAAAATAAAAAAATTAATATTCGGATGCGTTCATTGATTCTATAAAAGCAGACCTCGGTTTAATTACGCGTCTACGATAAAATACAAGATTACAGTCGACCTTCCTATAGCGTCCGCTACGATAGCGTTTGCAACAGGCAAAATATGTGACATGCGCTTGTCAACAAAATAATTTCTATAGCGTGTCTCGACGCTGTAGAAGGGTTGACCGTATTCATCGATAGACGGTATCGTGCCTCCGTCGTGGGAAATTTGTTTTCATGCACGGCCGGAATGTCTTCGTTCGTTTCAGCGCGTGTTCGACGACGACGACGTGTGCGTCGCGGATGCACATTTTTAAAGCGACCTACGGTGTGTTCTCATAAATAATATTTATATCCTGTGTGTAAAGTTGGCCTTAATTAATTGATAAAATATGTTCTTCATATATATATATATATATATATATATACAGATGATTTTAAATAGCTAAAAACATATAAAGTCCTATAAAAATAGTTGTAGAAAAGAGATCCACATGTTGCTGTGTAATATTTATCACATATTTTATAGTGTTGGTAATTTAAAAGTTATATAACGTATTCAATCAGTTTGAAAGTGATTCGGAAATCCCCTCAAGTACAAATACGATGCGGCGTCCCGCGTCGACTTATTTATTATTATGATTTCACTGTTTTTTGTTTGCGAAAGTGCGAGCATTTTTAACATTTGTTATCCTTAAATGAGACTGTATATTTATTATCCATGCACAAATGATACATACGATTAAAGACCCGGTTAGGTATGAGAATTATTGATTCATTTCTTTATTATTATAATGTCAGAGATATGCTTTAAAGTATATATATTGTTCAAAATAAATCTGTTGAATTTATGTAATATTTAAAATATATATTTGTTTAAATGACACCGAACATCTGAACGCTCTAGGCGCGCATGCGTGCGCATCTACGATCCATTCTATAACAATTTGAATCGATATATGACCACGATTTATCCCGTTTACTTATCCGATTATTAATAAATTATTGGCATAATTCGATCAGAATAAAGACTTGCGGAATTCGTGTCAACGTTGAATATTTATATAGAACAGGATGATTTTCACAGTTCATTATTGTACGAATCTCATTCACAAAAAGGATTTTTTTCGACGGGAAAGTGGCTCTATTTTCCAACGTAATTCATAACACAATTTATTTTTTATTAACGGCACGTCCGATTTGATTTTTTTTCATAATTATATAGTGACACTTTGATTCTACCATACTTTGTCTACAGCATCCGAATGTTTGACATGTGAAGGCCTATTTCTTTTATAAAATATTAGTATCCGTCCAGCGATCCATACATAATCTTTCAATATCATATTCATAATTATCGCTATAATTTATTTTTTAATTTTCATATCAGCGTAATTAAATTTAGACGATTTGTGCGATCGAAACAAATAAAATTTCTATGTGTTTTTTTAATTGTATTTTTTTTTTAAATATAAGAACCGATGAGATCGATTCCATCGGTTAAATAAATATAAAGAGAGACTGAACAAAACTATGTATAATGACCTTCATCGTTTCAAAAAGATACCGTTTCATGCAACGCGATGCTCTTGACAATTTTTACAAATTAACGTAGAATTATCGTTTCACTATACAAGATTGGTTTCGATAGATCTGTTGTACAGATATTAATGACTCATTTTGTTCAAATGTTTACAGATTTGACATTTCATTATTATATTTAAAGATTATATTGGTTAATGTTATATAATTCGAGTAAATATTAACGTAAACGTGTAAACCTTGTTCGAAAAAGGATTGATATTTAAAAAGATTTATATGTGACGTGTATTTTTTTGTGAACAGTCTACATATTGAATCGATATGGAGTATTTTGCGGAGAACTGAGGTGCAATCTGTAATAAGTTTTTTTTTTAAATTTAAATATCAATGGATTTCTTTATAACGATGCGTACTTCAGTTCTTTGTTTAAATATTTCAGTTATATACGTTGCAGTCAAAATCTCTATTTATGTAGAACGCGTTTTTACCAGTCGGAACTACTTTATGCTGGTCATATCTAGAATTGCCTGGTTGTAACTAGAATTTACTGCTGTACATGTTTAGATTTTAGATAAAATTAGTTTTAACTAACAAAGTTATAGATAAACATAATCTTTTTTTTTTCATATTTATCGATATATAATATCATTTTTAAATTTAAATTTGCCATATCGACCAATCAGTCGTTCTAATGCGTCGTATGCGTTATTACACGCTCAGTTGAGACGCGTTTTAACTAAAATTAATTTTTGACTAGCAGTAAATTCTAGTTACCACAAGGATGCCGAGTATAAACTAGTTCCAACTGGTAAAACGCGTTCTAACTAAATACAGATTTTGACCGTAACATATATAAATATATATATTTAGTATATAAAGAGAGTTTTTAATCAAATTAAAAACGTCTCTGAAAATGATTATCAATTTTAATGATTTTGTGTTCAATTTGTTGATTAAATCATTGTTTTTATCGAATATTTCATATTATAAATAAATTACTATTTATTTTTTATATATTTCAATAAAATGTTTTTGATATATGCCCTATGTTTTAAATTTAATTTGAGAGAATTTCGGCTTTTTCTTCAAAATTGTCCACATTCGCATATAAACAGGTATTGTTTTTAAAATAAAAGATTGATTTAATGACTGATTTTATTTCTTTATTCTATCCTTTGGTGAATGATGCCTTACTTTCTATCATTTCATAGGTAAATCTTTGCATCATTCTGTAAGAATTAAGATCAATTGTATTTTCAATAGAATTTTTAAATCGATCAAAACGATATTCTTTATACTGATTCTTATTTTTAGAAGATAAATGAAATAAACGACAAAAAAACATATTTATTGGAATATAAAAAAAGTAAAAGTGCAACATTGTACCTGAATAATACGAAATATTCTATTAATCCTTCATTTTAATTTTCTATTAAGTTTTAAAGTTAAACATTATGATTAAAAATATTTTTTATTATTTAATTTTATAATTGTAAATAAAATATACATAAAAAGAGTATTTTCTCACATACACGCTATACAATATACTGATCTTATTTGAGAAGACGAACACAACACCGGCAAAATGCCAATTCCAAACCATTTTTTTTTATATATATATATATACAAAGAATCTTAATACGATTGAAATTTTATGTATACACACACACACACATAAAAGTGAACGCACATGTGCAGGCGTGCGTATGTTTATGCTAGTGATTTATTTTATTAACCCTCGAGAGACAATTTTGATATTATAGTTTATTTAAAATTATTTAGCTCGCTTTAGAAAGAAATAATTGCTTCCGATTAACACCCAACCGTTTGAATATTGCTCCCGTATTTATGCATCTCATTCAGTCGCGTACGTTTTCACGTAAGGAAACATGTTCATACATTTTAATTACTATATATATATATATATTATTAATTTACTTAAAACCAGGACAGTTTCTCATAAACGTCAGTAATAATTAATATAAGTGATATGGAATAAGTTTTTATATAAATGCATACATAAAATTATGATTATAAATATTAATATTATTATTACATGTTATATTATATTGAGTTTATTATTATTAATATAAATTATTATTATTAATACACTGTAATTTAGAGAGAAATGCATAATGATTAGTTTTTTGATTATTGTTTGGGATATTATTAGGTTGTAATTGTTCAGGACATATGTACATTTATATATATACATATATGTAATATATATATGTATAAATATATATACTTATATATGTGTTTACACATTTATATATATATATATATATATATATATATATATCTATGAGATGAATATGAAAATATAAAATATTGAAAAAGAAACTGTTTTTTTTATCATAAAATATGATTTTTTTAATAAAGTATTTTTGGGGTGTTTCTTAATAAACTGGACAACTCATTAAGAATTTTTATAATGCTCAAAAACAGTTCCCTGGGGTGAAATCGATCAAATTACATGATTTTTACAAAGACCTGCTTATTCTTTATTGATATAAAACTAAAAAATAAATTAAAACACGTCTCATCAATATTTTGTAAACAGTCCCCCCTTGTCTATATTTTAAAATACACGATATTGAGTTAATATGCGTGTTATTATAATAATTTTATTATAATAGATGAGTATTCACTATGTACAAAAAAATAACATGATTATATTTTGCGCTCCATTACAATGAAATCCAATTAAACAGTCCCCTAAAACAGGACAAATATGGAACATTATGATATGTGAGCAGGGCCGTAACAAGGGCGTGGCATAGCAGACGCCCGTCACGAGTGCAACTGGACTTGGGGCGCAAAACGCAAAATACCGACCCTGTCGATAGTTGCAAATGGTTTTTATTATACTCCACGATTCCACTTTACATGAACCAACACTGATTGACTGTCCGTTTTTATAATTTATACTAATCATTGGATCGACGCATCCGATCGCGGGGCGCTCATTCGTCATATCAGCGATCCGAAAAGCGGACCGATTGAACATACGAACCTTATGGCCACTTCGTTCTCTTTTAGGGCTTTTTGCGGCGTTTTCTATGATCTGTACGATCATGGAAACAACTTAGTGTCTAGATACTTTCTATTATATAGTATTTTTTACAACAGTATCCGCCATCCGTACGTATTTTTCATTTAAATACACAGTCCCTTGACATGCGCAACAGTTCACTGTATCGATTTTTCATTCAATTTTCACATCTTAGGACGTCTCGTCCAGTTTACTGAGATGCGTCCATATATAAAATGAAAATATAGAGTGTATAATAAAGATGTGTTAACAATACTAAAAATGTTTGTATTATTCACAGCAGCCAAGGAACAAAGATTTATTCTACAAGAGTCTTCCGTAATTATAAGGCATCCTTTGTTGGAAAATGCAATAGACTGAATTAATGATATTTAAAACATATTTTACAGTGTCTTGTTTATTTAAATTTAGAATGCAGAGTGTATTTCTTATTATAACAAAGAGTGTGTCTTTATTTTTATCAAAGAATACAATCATCCATATAATCTATGTTTATGAAGATTGCTTCACGAAGGGATCTGGGTATAATTCTATGTAAAAATTTATTTAAAAAAATGTGGTAATACACAATTGTCCTTGAAAACAAGCAATGGAAACCAACCGAAACGTCTGGGAGTTATCTTTTGCTTACCTCATGCACTGAGACAATTAATAAGATGAATAACCGACATGGAGTTTCCTCTAAGAAAAAATGTAGTTTTTTGATCTCAGATTGAATTATTTCTTATTATACACATGTGAAGACATTTTATAAGCTCAGTCATTGACATTCTGGGCTATTGATGTCAAGTTAAACAGCATAAAGTAACTCGTTTAAACATACTGATCGTTTGACTATTGCCTTTTTAATGTTTAGAAAACATCAAGCAAGTAATATTCCCAATGCTAGATAACAAACTTACACCTGACTACAAATTTTGTAATCCATAATTATTTGAAATATATCTAGTAAACATCAACAAACCAGAAATTTATCATGAAATTTGATAGATAAGATTTTTAACCAACCATCAGTGTCATTATTGTTCATTATTATAGTTGTATGATAAGTAGATTGAGATGAATATTTAAATTAAGTTAACATAATAATTATTGTTATACGGTAAACCCTTCTATAGCGACCACTTTGTTTACGGCGTCTTGTACGTAAGCAACGGGTAAAATAAGTAGGATCAATGCTTCTTCGCACGTGCTTTAGTCACTTGCGTTTGTTAACAAATTGAACACATAAATTTTGTATGGGTGCTAAATTTTCTATAGCGTGGTCTCTATCTCGACGCTATAGAAGGGTTGACTGTACATGAGTGTTGCTGATATTAAAATATTAACATGCGAGAACAAATACAGATTTAAAATATGCCCTCATGAAACAATGCTTTCACCATTTGAATTCAACCTTTCCCTCTGAATGTTCAATCGATTTTCGGCCGTCCAAGTCCAAGATTCAAGTAATTACTTTTGGCATGCAAATTCACAGTAGTGGTTCAATGTTACGGATTCCGTTCAAGGCTAAAATAACGGTTTTATCGGTTATGCTCTTGGTGATTCATTTTTTAATTGTATTTAAAACCTATTTATAGCATAATTTAGAACATTTTATCCCTTCTTCTATTCATGATTAATAGTGTCGAATTTACTCTATTTAACTTGTTAAGTGGGCGGGACGAATATATACGTCCAATGTAAACTGCATCGAAATTGGTTATGACGTATATATACGTCCTCGAAATATATGTTGAGCCCTGAGCCATGAAAGGGAATTAAAGCCAGGAAATGATGAGTTTATTACAAAAAAACGGAAAGAATTTACATTCAGCTGTCCGGATTGTGAGGTAGCACTACGTGTCAACAACTGTTTTTAAATATATCACACAAAAGTTGAGTTTTGAATTTATGTATGGATATATTTTATTTTTTTAAACTCTATGTTTCCATTTTCTTTATGTGCTTTTGTTTATTGTTTTGTATTTTTTAACTTCTCTTCATGTTTATGTATCTAAATAAATAAAGAAATATATGTTTCATTGATTTTTTTATAAATCTAAGCATCGTTGTGAATAATATGAGCTCACGCCAGGTGGGCGGGACGTATATATACGTCCTAACGAAAATGTGCGCGTCCACTGTATGTTACGTTATTGAAAAGAAATTTTCCCGCTTAACAGGTTAATTATTAACCAGTTGACGCACACATTTGAAATAACGATTTTACTGCCTCATTTCATTTCGCAGAGAAGTTTGAGAGTTTTTGAGCGACCACGAAGACGGTATGCATAGACTTATCTAGCGCAAAAAGCGAGTATTATCTGCTGACGCATGACGGGATTTGACGGCTGTGTACGTCAAAGTTTCAATGAATTGATTTATACCGTTGCCCAAATGTCCAAATTTATCGATATCAGGCTTCAACAAATGCATTATTTTGTTACTAAAATAGAAGACAAACATGCGTATTGTTTTTGTTTTACGCGAAAAAATGAACGAATATTCTCTGCTATCAACAGTGTTAAAGTTCTTTTATCGATATACAAGATTCAATCACGCTGCGCGGTCCCTGGAGAAAAGTGGATTTATGTGAATGATACGTAGTGTACAATATGAATATAACAAGTATATTGAAATATATTTAAGATAATTTGGATATGATCGACATAAATTCACGAAACGATGAATATAACTGTTCTCGAAATAAAAAATATCGATAGTTTTGAATTTTTATGAGCAAACCTTCCTCTTTGAATGATCAAATTCTTAAGCAGCTTGATATGTTTACACCCACTCATGTGGAGGCAATGACCAATTTTGTGTGTTTCTTATGCTAAGCAATGACAGCAGTTATATATTTTTTTCTCTTGGAAGTTGTTGAGTGAAATATTTAAAGAAATTTCCAGCAGATTGAATTGAGAATAAACAAGAATCAGGATTAGGAACAACTCGACTCTAATAATATTGTGGTTTTTAATCACTTTTTCATATGGTGTACCAAATACATATCATCGGAGCGCGCGGGTGTTTTAAGCATGGTAAGTGAAATATTAAGACTGCATTGATGTCGCTTGTCTGCATTGAGAACCAAATATGGTTTTATCCATCATTAAACACCGATTTATTAAATCAAAATGATTTATGATATTGTATGAAGGTCGAAACGTTACAAATTGGTAACCCTTGATCTGGTGGAACCTATAGCTCGTTAGCTTTTGGACTCTTGGTTCATTTATAACGCAATCTTTTCTATGTGCACATTCGATAATTTTCAAAAAAGGTTAATAACCTGTTTTTTTTACTGAGGCGCATCTCAAATGTCGAAATCCAATTGATTCTCTCATCGCTAACGGAAATAAAATAGCGATTTCGAACATCGCTTGAATTAAAAAAGCCAAACAATGTATTGGATCTCATTCAATGCCAATAGAATACTTGAATGATGAAGTGTCTATTTCTTCTCGAATGTCTTATATTCGGTCTCTATTGACATACATACCGACAGTGAGTCCTTTTTTGTTGTATACCGTTAATTTTATAAGCGCAAAAAAATGGCAACGGTTCGAATATGAAAACTAGTCAGGTCGTTAAGAATAGTCTGAATGGCCAGTTCCCGTATGCAGGGCTGCTAACACTCAGCCAAATCTTCAAATATTATTATATTAATACTGGTAATCCCCGAATAGCATGACCCCTTAAATATTATGCTTTTTTCAGTGACAAGATCTTCACTTGAATGACAAGCCTCTATTTGTCTGGTCATGATCTTATTTTAAAAATGTAGCTCCAATTGTTCGGTCAGGTTTAGGTATTTTTTTGGGCTTTTTGAACATGTTCTGTGGACATGTCTGAGCACGGTGTCCAATCCCGAGATGCTTATTCGAAGTGTTAGCGATCTGAAAAATTGACCGGTTGGACACACACACTTTGTGACCATTCCATTCTCTTTTAAGACATCCAAGGCTTTATGCATAAGTTATGGGATGAAATGCATTCCCTGGGTTTTCTACGATTTCTATGATCTACGATCTCCCACAGTAGCTAGTCCGTATATATCTAAATTAAATTAAAAATATACACTTAGGTCTGTTTTTATACTATAGATACAGAGGATAAAAAAGTCGTATAAAAAATATTTATACTACATAAAAAATTATGTGACAGCTCCCATTATTTTTAAAAATAAATAAAAAGCCCTATAACAACAAAAGCAACGCAAAAGCAATGTATTGCAATCAGACAAAAAAACTGAAACCAATATTAATGTCAGATTTTATCAATGAATCTCAAATTTTCAACTGTTTGTTTAAATATTATACTATGTAACTTTCATTATTATCTATAGCGAATAAATCTAAAATCTCTTTTTTATAAAAATCGCTTGATTTTGAATTGAAAAATGGTGAATATGCGGGATGTAATTAAAAGTCTCAACTGAATTCCTTAATTTTTTTTTGCCACATGACGTCGGATGCTGTCATGTTGCAGGATTATGTTATGGTTTTACACAAAATCTGGCATTTTTTGATATAATGTCGCATTCAAACAATTAAGTTGTTCACAGTACAATTGTGCCGTGACCGTTTCGCCTTGTTTCAATAATTCAAAATATTCTCTTGACATCCCACCACATATAAAAAACTAACCCAAATGTTGTGTTTGGATTTTACTTATTTTTTTCAGGCGTCTTTGAATGCTGGATTTTTCACATGGAACTGCATCAACATGCAGTTCCGCACATGCTGTCCAGACGAACGCACCTATCCCATTATCACTAGATTTGTGAAAATGCAACATTAACACTAGATATACCAAATATGTCGTTTGAATGTCCAAAAATATTTGTTTACGGCTACTGATGGATTTCTCTCATTTGAATATGAGCAAATAAAAAGTACGCGGTGTAGCCAATTCATATAATCTCTCAATTATGTCAACGCTAATACATGTAATTATCGAATGCGTAATCGTCAACTAAACACAACATGCTTGTTATAATTATGTAAAATAAGCATTAATATTCATAAGCTTGCGAGCGCTTTGTAACTGGCGAATGTATCGACCAACTTTCTTCCATTTTTTCTGGGGATCTCGTTTCACCGGTTAGGATGTGTCCCACATAATTTTGATTGACGGATAATAAATAGAAAAAAAATAAGTATGCTATTGGCTTGCTAGAATAAGAAGATGGCACATATTTGCATTGGGTTTAATTCGATTATTATATAATTGGTGTGTGCACGAGGCTAATGTGCCAAATTGCGCAAATCCGTTAAACTGTGGACATTTGTAGCGATTTAGTTTTGTAGCAATAGCGTTAAACTACGGAAATCTTGTTCAAAAGAAATAATTTATTGCGAAAACTACTAGTGTTGCTGTCCTTTTTTGGCGCGCGGGGAAAATCAACAGTCTGTCTCGCTCGTGTGCAAAGGTGTAACAATCGTTTCAATCTCAAGACAAGACAATACAATTGCTCGTATACGCATTACAAAAGAAAGCGATCGGATGTAACCAAATTAATATATTGATTATTATAAATTTCCAATTAATAAGATTTTAAAGCGTTTCATTTGATTATTAAATTATTAAATTTGGCGACTCATTACATAATCGAACTATAATTGTAATCATAAAATTGATGGACTTGGAATAGAAATTAATACAAGAAAACTTAATGTAAATATTTTCTAAAATTAAAAATATTATTGTAGCGTGTTATTGAAATGCAATTATAGTCTATTGAATACCATTAATTTGGTTGTACACTTTAGAGTTGAAAAAAAAAATAGTTACTCTGGAGAGAGATGACGCACTTCCATCCTCTTCGCCCTCAACAACCTCTTGCTTTGAGAGCATCCTCAGGCTTTGCCGGTCAAAGACCGTCGTCAATTTCCTACGTAAGACATTTTTTTTATTTTTAAACAGTCTGTCCCAAAACGTTTTAAGCTCTTGATTTATTTAAATATATCAAAGCACCGATCATCATCTTCAAAGATGGAAATAATATATGATGATACTATTATTTATCAAGATAATACTCGCCGAGTATTCCGCCACTAGTATGAATATTTAAAAGTTTTTATACTGATTGAAATTAAGTCTAAGATCCCTTATTATAATAGTCTAAATTTAGATTGTAGAAAAAAATATCGTATCTAAAATTTTGGGAGAAAAGTACAACTGATCCTTTTTTTGCATGGGGGATACGTTTCATTTCGTAAAAAAATAAAAAAAAAATTAATACCCAAAAATTATTATGCTAGGAACATTTATTGGTAAATCAAGAAATGCTCAAAATCCGCAAATGATCCCGCAAGACAATATGTAGTGCAGCATGGGCGATTTACCATCCCCACGTTGTAGGGCTGTTAATCTGAGCAGATTTAATTCGCCAGATTAACAGTGACATCTTCCATCTTTCTTTATGTGCAATGTGTTATTTTAACAGCGCCATCTCTTGTGGCCCTGCGGAGACATTGCACCTGCATACCGATCGATTACTTCTTGATTGCTCGAGGCCGTCCCTCCTGCAGCTAGATATCTCTCTCTCGTGTGGAATAAATAGTTATTTAGAAAAGAAAGTATTTCTATTCATCGTCCATCTATTCCCATTCATTTGTCCAGTAACATCACGGCCCGATAGAAAAACGAACCCGTGCGCTAGCGCTGCCATCTCGACGAACACGCAGGGGTGGGGTGCCGCCCGGGGAATCTGCCCCCGAGAGCACCCCCGCCTCAATGTTACAGTAGTATGCATGCATATGCTAGAAAAGACAAAGATGCATTTAGACAATATAAAAAACCGATGGGATGGCGATACCCAAGACTAGCTATATATTATAATATATAAATATATGCGCAAATATAATAATAAATAATTCAATGATGTACATATATATATAAATTAGAAGAAAAATGATATTTGATCTCCGCTCGCGATACCGTGAAGGTGCGACACCGCTGCCACCAGGGGGGGGAGGGGCTCTACGATCTCATCGAGGTCGTAGAAGGCCTCAAGAATGTATTTCCTCCAAATTCATTACAGAAAGCCCTGAAGAAAGTTGGAGGGAGAGGCCATAAAGTTTTCGTGTCCAACCGGTCCAAAATCGGAACCGCTGACATAACGAAATAGCGTCTCGCGATTGGACCTCATGCCCGGACATGTCCACAGAACATGGCCTGCGTCCATGAGCGGATCTCCGGATGGGCACTCCAAGAATTGGGAAATTTTGAACCTATGGAGAGAAGCCCTAAACCGCTCATGTTCCGTGAGGAACTGGGACGTTCAGTAACCCGGAACGGCCCAGCGACACCTCATGCGGTATTCTGATTAAAATAGCTTCATTCAATATGTGGATGACATTCAGCGCATGAAAATATTCCCTGGGGTAATGAGGATATAGAAAATAAGATGCAGGCATGATTTAGACATGGAGAAATTAAAACTATTTTATTTGGGAGGGTAAAGTGATAGACTTCCAGTCTCAGGCACTGAAGTCATGATGTCTATTCGGGAAGTCATGGACATGTAGAGCGAAGTGTCAATTATCAGCTTCGTTCAATGCCGCGGTCTTAATTAAGCAGGTTTATCCTGGGAGGATTGGGTAGACAAAGCGCTTGTGCAATTGGTGGAACTCGGAGGGTCATGCGATTTCGACAGTGCTGTGAGCATTCTGGGCACTTATCACGCATATAGCTTCTTGTGACCAAGTTTTTCCGGCACAATATTACCAAGGAGACTTTAAAAAATGCCAGGAAATTCTTTGTGATGATCGTCAAGCATCACACAGTCATCAATTTGCACTCGTTCTTCAATTTTTTGCACAAGTTTGTTAGAAAAGATTGATGGTCTCCTACTCTTTGCCTGGTCGTGAATATCAGTACAGCCTTTTTTGAACAACCTAACCCACTTCGTGATACGCTGTCGACTCATCACATTACTGCCATAAACTTTCATGGGCTTCCGATGGATATTCGCATGGACAGGAGATGGCAGGAGCGCGCGACGACTTCTCCATCGGAAGAATTTACTGTGACTAAACAAAATGGCCGACAAACACGTGGGATTAAAAAAAATTGATCATTAGGATCCCCATGGTTCCAAGCAAATTATAGTACAAGAAAACTGATGATTTTAAACAGAAACGAAATGCATTTGAATTCATCTTTGCAATGACGCTATTCGACATTTTAAAACAAAGCCATCGCCCAAAAGGTCGAATGCAAATGAGTTTTATAGGATTTTTGGACCGCGCTGTGACCGGATAGGCACAAATTAATCCGAGTACGAAGTCGCTGTATGTATATGATATACTTACACCAGTTTTCCGTTTCGCACTAGTCTCTTCCATCTTTTTCACACTGGGCCTTTTTTGTTTACGTTTCCTACATTTTTTTGCCTCATCTTCAGACTGGTCATTCTGCTTTGGGATATGGCATCACGCGGGTCTCAATAAAAATCGGCACCGAATCCTAATCGCCCAACTCATTCACCGACCTCACGCTCATTCTTCAAAATGACCATCCAATATAGTCCATTTTGAGCGGACATTAACATACTATTCAGCTAAATTCGTTGAACATTTGATAATCGACCATATTGGTAATTGTGCACGTGCTGCCATCTCATTCAAATAAGTCGCAACTGCATAACGGTAGTTTTACAAAATCGATTTCCGATTATGTTATAATTTTTGACAGCTTGAAAATGAATTATAAATATAGTGTTTTCGTCATATTTGTGATACACGTTGTGGGTGTTTCGCAATCCATCACCATCGACAGCCAGCTGATACAGGCCAAAAAAGGTATGTATTTTTATATAAATTATTTATTGAATTGAAAAGCATTTAAAAATTGAACCCCAAAATAAATAAGATTGACAAGCACTGTCTTATAAAATTCACGCTATGTAAATATGTTAAACTGGTATATTTATGATTTAGCTAATGTAATTTAGAGATTATTGAAGTTATTTTTAAAACAATCTCGACCGGTTTTCTGGCACGTAATTTTGACAGCTGTCATTTTTTACATTGAAATCTACTTCCAATAGATTGAAATCATAGAAATCAATATAAACATTATTTTCTAAGCATTTCAAAATATTTTTAAATTTGACTCAAAATCTCGATAAACAACTAAATATTTTTTTAAATAATAATTTGTATAATATTATTTCAATGTATCATATTTTTATAACACCATAAGTATTATATTATAGAGCACCATCTATAATCTAAGGAGAAACTATTTTAATATGATACATAGCAATAATCATAATTTTATAATTTCAAACCGGTAAAACAGATTACTGCATAAGGTTTTGTATCGTGGAAGGAAATATTGGAAAAATTGAAAGAAAGTCAGTTTCGGATTTATTATTTTAAAGCATAGACTTTTGCAAAGGGTTGATTATCAAAAGGATTGTTGATTCTCCAACCACGTTATGTCGATGGTTCGACATTTTATTGATCTACTGTGCCACTTGCCTCATTTTGGTTCCTATTACCGAATAAATGAATTTCTAACGTATTCCGTCGTTCATCGCAGCCGATTCGTTGATCGGGACCATTGTCTAAGGATTGTGCCGCGATCGATCACGCATCGCGCTGAGGTGCTCTCAACCGCGATGCCCTCAACGCTACAGTTTTTATTTGTGATATTGGAATAATAGTATTTTATAACAATTTCAGATTGCTACGGTAGGGTAGCTGTCGGAGAAAGACTTCCGTTTTCAGATACCGTCAGAAGAGTCGACACTCCAGCTTTGTCAAAATGTGAAAGAGAATGTACTGCCGACGAAGAAAGATGTCTTTCATTCAGTTTCGGGTGAGCAATTGAACAATTCAAATGCTTATTCATGCAGCAATTCGATTGTATATATTTGATTATCGTCCCGTTTTCGATTTTTTCAGAATAAGTCCCACGGGAAATGGAACTTGTGAGCTGAGCATTCGTGAAAATTTATCTTACGACGAAAGAATCGTGGATGCTATCACTGATCCTGATTTTGATGTGTATGCTAAAAGAACAGATTGCGATGATGACGACGAGAATTTGAGAGATCCATTGGTTTCCCCGCGGCCGGATCGGGATTCGATCTTCGATTACCAGCCAAACTATGATGACTCTAATAATGGCGATCGACTGAATGATGGCGAAAATAATGGGTCACCGCCTAGAGATAGACCACCTGGCGGAAGCAATCAACCTTCTTCATACGACAGACCCTCGAATGGCAATAGTAGACCGTCAAACGACAGACCGTCGGAAGGAAACGGCAGACCTTCGTATGATAGACCACAAAGTGGTTCATCGTCTAACGATAGACCGTCGAATGGAAACAGTAGACCTTCGTATGATAGACCACAAAGTGGTTCATCGACTAACGATAGACCGTCGAATGGAAACAGTAGACCTTCGTATGATAGACCACAAAGTGGTTCATCGTCTAATGATAGACCGTCAAGTGGAAATAGTAGACCGTCATATGATAGGCCGTCAAGTAGTAGTTCTTCATCATACGATAGACCGTCGAATAAGCCTTCATATGATAGACCCCAAAGCGGCGGAAGTAGTTCTCATGATCGACCCTACAGTAGCAGCAGACCTTCGTATGACAGACCACAGAGTGGTAGCAGCGGTAGTTCTTATGATAAACCGCAAAGTAGTTCATACGACAGACCGCAATCTAGCAGACCTAGCAGACCTAACAGCGATCCTGATAGTTATTATTCTGGCTCGAGTTCGAGACCTACCAATGCAGATGATGGTTATGGAGGCAACAAACGACCATCAGGAGATAGTGGATATGATGATAATTATAATAAAAGACCATACGGTGGAAGTAGTGCAAACAGCAGACCTTACGGTAGTGGCAGTAATACACCCTACCAAAGCAACACTAACAATAGACCTTATAGCAATTCCGATTCGAGCAGCGTCAACAAAAAACCATATGGTGGAAGTTATAGACCACAATACGATGATAATAGACCATACAGTCAACACGAATATTCAAGCAGCAGTTCTTCAGGATCCAGCAGCAATTCTTACAGCCAAAGCTCAAACGGCGTCGTTCAAAACAGCAATTCATACGGCAGCAGCAACAGTAATTCTCACGGTTCAAGCAGTTATTATGGATATAGACCATCCAACTCCTACGATACGAGACCCAATTACTACGACAACAACGGAAAAGACAAATATTACACATACGCATCCACAAGTGCTCAAAGTGATGATCGCTTTCATTGGAGCCAATCGCAAAATCCTTACACGCAGAACGGCGTCGACAAATACCCAAATTCTTACGGAGAGAAATATCCCTATAAGAATTCTAAAAATCCTGAATACTATGGCGAGATACCATACAGGAGACCCATCGATCGCTATAATATCGAACGCAGACCATATGATGAAAATGAAATCCGAAGACCATACGATTTCGACAATCCAGATAGGCCTTATGGTGGAGGATACGACGATTATAGACCCAATAAGTATCACGATAGACCCATCGGTCCTGAAAGACCTTTGTATGTGAATTTGGATTATGAAAGACCATATTTTAGACCTGGATATGACGATAGATCAGCGCATCAAGGCTCTGGATATGGAGGATCTTATAATTATGACACTGTGGCTCAAGTTTACGGACAAGAAATAGCCGTATCGCATGGATCAGGTCTTGGTTATCTTGACAAAGGCTATGACAAGAATAAAGGTGGTCATTATGGAACAGTGCAGGATGACACTTATAGACCGATAAGGCCGATAAGTGGATATAGAGGAAATGGTTATGATAATTTGTCTCCGAGCTATGGCAGTGATTATGGAAGCTATAAACCACACGATGATAGATATTATGATAGATATTCTAGCAGGCCTCAAAGTGGTTATGATTCGGGAAGTATGTTGGGGCATATGGAGAAATTCATAGATATGGCGATCGTCCAAACAGACCACATGCGGATAATGAAAGACCTGATGATTATTATGACAGGTATGATAAACGTCCCGCATATGGATCTTATTATAGTGAGAGCTCTGCTGATAGATATGAGTCTAACTGGAGTAACAGTTACGGATCAGTCAATAAATATGGAGATTCTGGAAGACCGAATTATTATCATGATAAGAATCCAAGCTATAATGATAATATATATAAGCCCAGCTATGGTTCTCAATATAGACCCAAAGGTGAAAGCGGATATGGTGGAACAAATAGCTATTCAGATAAAGATAGACCGTCTTCTGGATATGATACGCCAGATCCTGGATATGGAAGTACAGGTAATAGATTTGATGATGATAGACTTAAGCCCAGTTATGGAAGCGGCGATAGACCAGCATCATCATATGGAGGTCCACAAAAGAGACCCATTAAGGATAAGGGAGATTCGGGCTATAATAATCAGCGCCCTAGCAATGATAGGCCATATGGTGATGTCACCAAGAGACCCAGTTATCAAAACGAGGTGACAAGTGGATATGGAAATCAAGGATTCAACGACAACAAGGACAGACCCGATCCAGCGTATGAGGATCGACCCGGATATGAACAGAGCGATTCCGGTGGAGGATATGGAAAAAATAAGGAGCAGCAGGGAAGCAAAGGGGATGCAGATTATAGACGACCAGTTGGACCGCCGAAGAAGAACGGATACGGGACTGTTACTGAGATACCCGGAGGCAATAAAGGTGAGTGAGCATTTTCGATTTTGGTCCATCCTGTATCTGTTTAGTTTTTTTTCCCACAGTAGAATGACGTTGCATCAGAGGTTAAAATAGAGAATATATTGGCGATTAGTGTCATCCTTGTTTAGAGCAAACAAAGGCATGATTAGCGGACAGGATAATGGCAGAAATGGTGTACGCACTTTGAAACAATGCAAGGCCGAATGGCCGGCTATTTTCGGTCAAAATGACTATTATTGCGATTGAAGACCGGAATGATTCGAACATTAAACTGGTGACTTTTCGAATGAACCGGGAAATAGAAAAAAAAACTATATTTATTACGCGGAAGAAGCGCTGATTCAAATTTAATCTTCTTCCTATATTTTATTACGGAAAGACAATTATTCCATACATTGCATGAAATCATTTAATTGGGAATGTCATATCACAGGTTTTCGGGTGGGATCATGTAGGGACTGTCTTTAAATGTCTCTCTATAACACGGATAAAAAATAATCTTATATTTTCTATACTATTTATGTTATTAATTTTAAAAATAAAGAAATTTCCTTAGAGAGATTTAATGGGATAATGGTATTTTGAGGAAAATAGGATGTTCTCCCAGGAATTGAATTAAATCCAATTGATAGCATCAATTTTTAGTATGTCCCAAAAGTCATGAAATATTGATTTATTGACAATACCCGTACAAATTATTAATATTCAAAGTACTCTCCAGAAGCATCCATACATTTTTTTATACCGACTTTCTCATGCTCGATACGATACCCTCTCAAAGGGTTCGATGGGAAGTTTCTTCAGTAGGGTGGCTGTGTTTAAGCTAGGTTGACCCTTTTCCATTAATCTTTCCAGAACTTCCCGTAGACTTGTTTGAGCAATCAGTGAGTTTTGACAGCATTTTTGTCGAATTTTGTGCAATATTGTTCGGAAGTATTCGCCAACGAGCGTCATAACATGATCTCTAAACAAACTAAATCAGCTATCCTGATTTTACTGATGCCCGCAGCAGATTGAATTATAGTGCACTATAAAGCTAAGGGTCTTTCTAATTTCATCCAACCGGTTCGAATTCGTTGCCACCAATAGGAATGTGGCAATGACATATATTTCATGACTTTTGGGACACATCCTATACATGAAAAATTTGTATCCATCGAATCGAAATTTGATAAATATATTTCAGGAATAATTTAATGTAAATAAAACTAAATGTTTTGGGGATTTGATTAGATCTATAGATTGTTTAGGATCTACATATTGTTTTGAATGATAAGTTATTATCCAATGTGCTACTTTGATGACAATATATTTCAAAGAAATTTAATGATAGTACTTCTAATAACCAAAATTCTAATTCAAATATATTCGTCTTTGAGTGAGAATAAAGCTATCACTCAAAAGTATTCTTAATCAGCTATTAAGATCGCGCAAATCGAGGATTAAATCTGCAATCTATAATTAACAATTTATAATGGTTCAATCTAATTAACACTTTGGGTTTTCACGGTGGAAAAACAAGTCTTTATAAACAAGTCCTTTTTTTATTTTTCTAGATCGTTTCGGCAATTATTGGATTGGAAAGTAAGCTATATAAATAAGAAGCAAGGACTTAACGGGATCGTGAACAGACAATCTTTTATATGGATTATTTTGTAATGGAAAGCATGAAAAATAAACGATTTGATTGAATGGCAAGCATCTTGTTTTTTGAATTTGTTTTCGGAATCTTATTTGAATCGTATCAAATCTTGACTCCGTACGATTATTCAGATTTTTACAAAGCAATGTAGGATAGTTTAGCGATAGTTTCGAATATTGTTGGCTTGGTATAAATTAATACAAATCGCAATTTGAATTGCGTGCTGAAATTGATTGATGTTCATCTGATTGTACGGGGGCGATTCAAATGTAAACCGGAATTTTAATGTACAAATTTATAAGTGATATATAAAATACAGATGGAGTATCTTATTTTTCTATATAGTTCCCTTCATTAGTAAAAAAATCTTCTTGATCCCATCACTGAAGTAAGAAGGCGGCTGCTCCAAAAATCAGTTGCGCACGTATTGTTCGATCGTACGTTGTCTTGAAATCGTTGCTCTCCTAAATGAAATAGTTGTCCTCTTAAACTCCCACTTCTGACACCAATGTAACGTAGTAAAGCGAAGTCGCTCTCGGAGCAGAGTCTCCAGGCCGTGCAACGTCGCGTCGCACGTGCATACGGGTTCGTTATTCTATCGGATCGCAAAGGAGCCGAGCTGAGGATGATCGGGGGTCGAATAAAAATTCTCTTGTCTTTCTGATTTCTTTATTGACGACAAGAGAGATCTGACTGCGCGAAGAGCGTCTTTCCGCATCTAAGGTTATCTGACCACTCTCACGACTCATATCTCTTGCGCGTGGGGATGACATTTCGCTCACGCTACATTTCTTTCAATAGATCAAACATATGGTAGTCATATGGATCCAAGTCCGGACTGTAAAGTGGGTGTTTCCAGTATGATTGGGTGAGTTTATCACAAGTTCGGTTTACCTCATATCGGTTTTATTCGTCTTTTGCTACGATGTACTGGGTGGGTGTTGCACTCTTTGATGCCAAAAAACTCCAGGTGGCTACGTTCGTGGGTTCCAGTCGAATCCCTGGGGTAATAATGTAAGGTAGAGGCGGGTGAAAGCAGCCTTGTTGGTTTGCTCATCAAACGCTGCTGAGGTAGCTTAGCTAGCATGAGTAGCTAGCCGTAAAATGGAATGTGGAACTGTCGATCACAGAAGGAACAAGTGCAAAAGGAATCTTCAACAGACTAGTGCATATAGGGGAGAATGGCTTCTAGCTGCTTGAACGGCGACTCTTCGTGGCTAAGTACTACAGATGACCGAATACGAGTACCATGGAGAAAGGGGAGTCCCTGCACCCTTTCAGACCAAGTGGCTGATCCTCGCACATATAGTGCTTTCAAAAAGTTTTGGCACCAAATGTGCGGAAGGAGGATTCTACGGAGAATAATTCCATAGTCTACTTTTTCAATTGTTGTTAAATGTAGAATCTTATAGACAACTATTTGGTATTTGGACTTAATAATTGACTCTAATTTCTGGAATAAAGTAGCTCCTTCCAGAACTGGCAGTAAGTTATCCAAGCCCCCTTATTCCCTGCAAATACTTGCAGTAGCCACGGTGGAGCAGGAGATCGTTCCCAGCAACATCCCCTGATTCAATGATTTCTACGGCTGGTGTGTACGTTTTTTATTGCAAGCGTGTGTTTGCGATGACCGGTGTAAACTGGTCACACTGTGGTCACAGTGGTACGTGGTGGAAGCCCCCAAAAAAAGGTCCTCCATCTGCTGCAGTCCTTCAAACTGAAGTTGGACTCGTGGTGGCAGTGACCTTGTGTAGTAATTCATTTGTGTCTTAGCATAACCTCTTTCTTCCTCCTCAAATGCACCTGCGGGAACATCGCTTTCTTTGGAGGGCGCGGAGAAGCTTTATGCGTAGCGTTTCTTGGGGAATCAAAAGAGCGATAGAAGGCACTCCTGTGTGGCTAGTCTAAAGACACTCGGAGTAGACAGCACAGCAACGCTGAGCATGGAATCGTCAAGAGTCCAACATACCTCTAAGTTGCTGTCTATCCAATCTCAATTTTTGTTACGATAAGCAGTCTCAGCGTCATGTAGCAGCTGGTAGTAGTAGCTCGCATTCATCGTCTGTCTATCATGTACAAAATCTATCAATACAAAACCTTTCAAATCCCAAAATACCGTAGTCATCATTTTCCCAGCAGATTCTTTTTGTGTTTATTTGCATAAGTTTACGAGAAAATGAATAATTACGCGTTGCGCAACAGAGGATACTACTTCTCGACTTATTTCTTCAGTGACGGGATCCGATTATTTTTTTCTAACGGGGGGAACTACTGTATAAAAATAAGATACTCCATTTGTATTTTTATACAACACTAATACATTTATACAGCAAAACTCCTGGTTATATTTGAATTGCCCTCGTATGCCCAATGTCCATGCGATATCCATCTCAGCTGTGATCAATCAAATTATAGTAAAGCACGCAGAATGATTATGAAATGGTGAAGTTCTTCTAATTAGAACGAACAATGAAATAATTGAAAAGTGAATTATTGCGCAACGATTGCATGAACTGAACTTCGCACAGAAAAGGTTAAAATTGAATTTGAGTCGACATTTGTATCACACAAATTATCTAGAGGTCGTATCTCGGACATAAAACTCAAAATCGCATTGTTTTAGTCCCGGAGCCTTGTTTGCCCACTGAGGGTTTTCGGGTCACTCTAATCTTTATTCAAGGTATGTGTATAATTCAGAAATTATTTAATTGTCTTCGTGGCGTTGCAAAATTGCGTTTTGCTTGTAAAGTTCATTGTTAAAAATGAATTTAATTATAGCCCAATCTATCATAAATATTAATATTCATGGACTACTTTTTCTTGATTGCTTTATTTTCCTGGAGCTTTTGGGTACTCATAGGTTGTTATGTATTAATTGGAAAAGCATACAAAATAAATTACAATATAGAAATAAACAGGGCTTGAAATGGGGGCAAAATAAACCGGCGCGCAGTGCCGGTTCGATTAAAAAAATGTTGATTTAATTAAAATATATACAAACAATCACTTAACCGCCAGCGACTCATCGGTGAGTCGCTATTTTTTCGTAGAAAAACAAATATTGGTGAATCTAAAAATGTCTTTATGTTTTAACGGATTTTGGTGTTTCCATTTTGTTTTTAAATAAATTTAACAGAGATCATCATGGCTGTCTATTGAATGATCTTTGCAAAGGCGTTGTCTTAGTGCCCAAATATTTTTATTTTCGGAGCTTTCTTCAGCAATATCTTGACATCAAATGTCTATTCCATTGCCAAAAATCTGTTTTTCCGATTGTTTGCTTTTGGCTGAGAGATATTTATAAATTTGGGCGCGCGGAGCTAAACACCTGTGAAGTTCGTTCTTTTAAAAAATAGAACACTAATTGTTCGACCAAATCTGACTTTTTTATACTCTTAAATGATTTTTCATTTTCCACACAAATTATTCTCACCATATCTTGTGCATAGATTTTATTTTCGTAGACGACGTTTATATGAGATACTGTTAGGGTAATATGGACTCTTTGAGTCGGCATCCGCATCACATGACATGCCCAATGTAACGGTGGGTTCGAACGAAGCTCGTGATTGACGCTTCGTCGTACATGTCCATGACCTCTCGATTGGATCTCATAGGCTTAATGTTTATGTATGGATTAAATCAGGATAATATTATTTAAGTTTGCATTTTTAGATAGGAGGAATTTTTGAGCAGATTGCGAAATAACCATAATATTAAAATTTTAGTTTTAAATCAGCCTTTTATAGGTGATCCTATTTTTTATAGGTGGTAATCAGAAGAATAATTTTAATCATAGCACTATTTGTTTTTAAGCAATTTATGATGCTTCATAACAGTAGTAGTATTATGCAGGCACCGAGCGCCATTTAAAAAAATGACATGCAACGCCACTTGTGGTGTTACTTTGATTTAAATCACGAAAAGACAAAAAACTGAACATTGATCGGCGTCCCTTAATTACATAGATAGTTTGCCTTTGACATTTTTCATTAATTTTGTTAGTCCTTTGCAATTTTTTTTGACCAAATACAAGGTCTCTTTCTATGCTTGTTATGATAAAATATTTTTTATCATTTCCACCGAATTTGTTTCGTTGGTTTCTTTTTTATTAGTAACTCTTATATATCCTCGGTATTTATCGCTTAGGATCTTTTCTGCCTAAGACTTAGCTAGTCCTACTATTATAACTGAAGTTGTATATTTTCTTTGAAGTCCTTATGACATTCATCGAAGTCTTAATGTGCCATATCCGATATCAGATACAGAGGAACTCCATAGGAGATCTTACTAGGGAAAGGATTTAATGTGGTGGTTTCCCGTTGCCTTCTACACGTGGCAAAGTAAGGATAGGATTATTTGGAAAGGTAGGATAGGAGATAATCTATGAGTGAGTAGCAATATTATCATTATATTATTGTTGCAATAATTTAATTTTTGTTGCAATTTCAATCACTCACTCATGGGCGTCCCTGTACGACTTTATTGTTCGCCTCAGCATTTACTTTTTTAAATCCAGGAAATCAGGGTAAACCTGGATCGAGATGATCGATCAGAAATATTAATATTTCCGCAATCTGGATTTGAACCCGAACCTTTGTAATATGAGTCCAGCAACTAAGCCACTATACGAACACTTTTTGAAGTTGTATATAGGAAGATTATTCTCAATTCTCGAGAATTTGGTGTTCGATCGCGAGGCGCTCATTCATTGTGTCAGTGGTCCGAGAAGTGGACCGGTCGGACACACATACCCTGTGGCCATTCCGCCTCTTTTAGGACATTTTACCGCATTTCCTAAAACCTAGCTAGTTTCTCCTCGGCGCTCAGAGCACAAGTGGCCACTCGAAATTGAGAATGAGCATCACTTGCAAATTTTCAGTAAATATGCGATGTACAGCACTTTTTAAAATGTCTACCATGTCTGCTAGTGTGCGCACATTCAGGTGACGCTCATCCAATACAATTTTGTGGATCTTCTTTATTATTTCTGGTGTGATCAACTCACTTGGTAGCCCGTAAGGCCTCGTTTAAAATCTGTCGCTCAATATTTTACTATTGTAAACGAAGGAACACTAAATCCATTTCAAGCACTGGACCATGTTGATATGCAACATTTAGCGCATCATCAACTGCATTGCATTTCATTGGCACTCCTTTTCTTAAGCTTTGATCTTTTATAACCCACCAAGTTATCGTCCTTATTTCAAAACGAAATTTATTCTTTTCAAGGAGCATGATTTAATATTCGACGTGCAAAAATTTGTTAAAGAACTTCAAACTTACCTTAGTTAACCTACTTTTGCTATGAAATTGTATCGAATTATGATAAATACGTTTCGCAAAAATTCAAAGGTGAACTTCATAACAATACAGATTTGTTCTTAACAAGTCGGCCATACAACAACAACAAAATAAGGCTCGGATTTAATTTTCTCACGATTGTAAATAAATCCAATCGACTGGTATACAAGATCGACCTCTGCATTGATATCGCCATTTTGCCGACTGAGAAAACATTTTTCAGATGAAAAGATAGCGACGATTGTGTTAACTTTTGACAATATTATTATTTAAACTGTCGACCATTAATATTTAAATGTACAGCTTTAATAATCACACGTACAGCGAAGATAAGATCCTCGAGCGAGGGTCATTCCAAATTTTGTAATCCATTTTTATTAAAAAAAATGTTATGCTTGCGTTAATTGCTATGGTATCCGGCGATTTGGGAAACGTCGAGCTTAAGAAAAGCTTCTTTTTTGTGATCGTCATTTATCATACGAGTGACATTCGTGTGTCACGAGATTTTCAATTTGCCAATGGGCGACAGTAATTGTTGCAATTTTTTGCAGTCCTTGATTCTTGCTCTTAAGATGGCTGTTGGTTTAAAAATTAAGCTATTACTATGATGCATTTTGTTTGGCGTTATTATTAATGCATCAATGCATAATTGCATTTTGTAAAAAAGTGCAATTTATTCATTGTGAGCATCGTCATTGTCGGAGAGGCCTTGAAAATGGATGCTGCACCGGATAATGAATCACTTGCATTTGATTAGGGTCGATTAATGAATATTCATTTTAAGCGATGTTGTCATCCTATGATCCCGTGAGTGTTGATTTTTTCGGAAATTGATTACTGTGTGCTTAGCATTTAACGTTTTTAATTCAAATTTCCAAGAAGTACAAATTTAATACATCCTGTTATATAAAAAAAAATAAGATAAATGTTTTATGGCAAAGATTTGGGGCTACACCCTGCTCTATTATGCGTTGCGGGATGCCCGAACTGCACATGGATCCGTTCTGTATCACACAAATGAGCTTATCTTAATAATTAACTTTGTTTAATGCGAGGAGAAGGTTACAGCTGCGAGATTACAAACGAGCCTGCGCGAAGAATACGTCTTCCGTAGCCTAGGCTATCCGTCGACTATATTTTCTTGATTCCTGTGTGTCCGCATTTATTTAATTACAAACCAATCAGAGCTGTTATTTAATATTAATTTAATTGTGGACGCATAGCGCTTAGCATTGATAAATGACTATTTATTGAGCAGTTTTAAAGGATACACAAATAACATACGTGCTTCATCAAAGCTGGATGGGAATTAATTCTGAACAAATTGGGAATAAAATATTGAAATTATTTATAATAGACGATACCAAAATAATTATTATGCATAATAGAAAATTATCATTTAAATGTTGTCCGAAAGTTAAATTAATTTATATGTTAAAAAAATGAATGTCTGTGATCTGTAGTTTGTTTGTCACGTATACATTACTATACCATTCATCCGATTGCAATGAAACTTTGGAGAGTTATTGTGTGTACCTCTGTGAACATTTTTGAATTGTCAGTCTTTGAGGCGAGAGCGCGCGCGCGCATATTTTTGAATTCTAGCCCTTCAGCCTGCGCTACACGTGGTCTGAAGTAATAAACCATGTAACTGTACTACTGCGTTTATTTTAAAATAATTACTAAGCATATGTAGCATCGCAACGCATGCCGTGTCACGCTACGTTCTCTCTCCGTCTCTGTCTGTCTCCGAGCTCAATGTACAAGAATGCTCTTTCTGAATAGTGGAGGGGGGGGGGGGTCCCAAGGCCCTGGGATAGTACTCCTTTAGGGGTTAAACAAGCTGATGTAGTCAAACATCTCAGCCGCCAACTCTTTTCGGATTGACTTTTTGAATTTTTGGGTGTAGTGACACATCCACATCTCATCTCCTGTCACGATAGATGCGCAAAACGATCCAAAAATTCATGTGGGTATTCTGGGCATCCATCTGGCACAGAACTTCTATTGACCATGTTTTTCCGACACAATATCACCAAGGCAACTAATGGTCTTCCACTCCTTACTTCATCGTGAGTTTATCAGTACGGCCTTCTCTAAACAACCGAACCCACTGCGTGACATGTTGCCGACTCATCATATCACGATCTCGCACGGACGGGAGGTAGCAGGAGCACGCGACTACCGCTCCATCGGAAGAATTTCCTGTGACTGAACAAAATGGCCGACAAACACGCTAGACCAAACAAACTGACCGTTAGGATCCTCCCTACATGCAAAGTGCTCCAATTTCGAAACAAAAAATTCCTCCGGTTCTCTTATACGCACAGCATTGTAAATTAAGGGGTATTCTAGTATAGAATATTCTAAATAATCGTTTTTTTGCATATTTTCTCTCTAAGAATGCTCTTTTTGAATCACTGGAATTCGCTCGCAAATATGCGACCATACTACCATACAGGTTAAACGTTTCGATCCTCTACTATATAACCTACCATTGTCCTTACTAGATTTATGTTAAAATTTTATTTTTAACTACTAAATACTAAAAAAATTAAAACTGAAAAAATAAGGCCAAAAAATGACTTTTTAAAAACAGTTTTGTGAAAATATTTTTTTTCTTCTTTGAGGTAGGGATATAGGGATTATAGGGACATCTTTATAGATTAAGAACCTTTATTTTTTTAATTTTTAAATGATTTAGAAAAGTTGAAATCGTGTAAACCTGGACACATCTTTTCATTTTATACCTTACATTTTACCAGCTTATAACTTTTATTTCTTTTTTTGCATATTCTGAATATGTCAACAAAAATCTGGTAAAAAAATGTATATTGTTTGTTTTTTATCGAACTTGAAAAACACTAAAAATTTGTGCCTCTAGACTGCCCACAGTATGCGCGTGCATACTCATCAAAGGATTAAATAACACATTACTTAATTTAAATTCCTTTTTTGTTTAGGAATACATGGTTTGATTAAGATTTGATTTGAAATCTTTTGATCCAGCATAAGGATGTAGGTCTATTGTCGAGCTGTTATCTACAATTCTAAAACACTGCAGACTTAATTTCCAAGACAATGAATGTTGGATGGGTTGATTTTTTATTCTCTACATAGAATTGTTTCATGGGTTAATCAGGCCATGTTCGTTCAACTTCCGGCCAGGATGTTGCTTCGTCTTTGATCGATTTTCTTCGAGTTTTTCGTCCGGCCTTCGTTTCGATAGGAAGCATAGTTGTTTGTCCGAAACGAGCTATGATTCACCCTTTGCTTGCGGATCTTCTTATCTATTGTTTACATTTTTTGTTTGGCGCATTTTTTGCGTCTCTCAAGGGTGAATGATAGATTAGCCATATTTAAATGTGATGATATTGCCTTTTTTCCGACTAGGAAGTGTCTTTGTTTTAGTTGTGCTATGTAAATGTAAATTGTTCCAAATCACCTCGCTAATGATGAATTCATCTCGACTGCATAGAGCGCGCGCAGAAGTCGTGTCTCAATTATTTGGCGTTTTTTAAAAATATATTTTGATCATAGCTAATATAATATTGTTGTTCTTCAATGCGCCATAGAATTGGCGATAAAAAATTGTATGCATCTAAATTTCGGTTGTTAAAACATGACCGTTTTAATCGTATTGTATCCAATTTAACTGCAACTTCATTATAGCTATTTATTATAATTGCAATTGAGGTAAGTAGCCTTGTGTCGGTTACATCATCGTTATTTATTCTAAACCATCAACCAATGGATAGTTAGTGACCATTGTTACACCTTACTAACTATAACAACATAATTGCCCTTGTTACATAGCATTTATTCATTATTTTAGATGGCGAAGTCCTTTGCACTTTCGTCGAGTTGAAATATGATTTTCTTCCGTTGGATGCGTCTGTGATCTGACACTTCATGCTGGTTTCCTAGTGTAATCGTCTCGAGCTGATTACATTGCTCACTCTTCTTATAAATCAAAAAAGTTCTATAATAAGTCTTTTAACCTCAAACGCATGCACAAGAAACGTCAAAATATAAAATCGATCGAACAGCGATCTAATTTACCGACACTTGCGCATATGTCAAATATCAAATAATCGAATTAAATTGTTAAATATAGCATTACATTTATATCAAACTGAATGAATTTAATATTTTAAACGAACAATGAATAGCAATAGATTTGCCTTTTATATTACTATAAGAATAACGTCACTTACTTTCAAAGGGCTAATCTTCAACGTTGAAGCGCCATGGCAGTGATGCCAACCTGCTTTAAGCAAAATAATGCACGGAGCAAAGCATTCCAGAGCGATTTGATTGACGTTATTTTTATTCAATTTCAACAATACAAAATTAATATCGATGCAATATAAATTTAAAAATATTATTTTTATCGTTGATGCAGATTTAAAGCAATAATTAATATAAATGTTTTAATTTTAGGCAATTTTGTCACGCGCTGAAATTTTCGCGCAGTTAATGACGAAGGTGGGCATTTTCCGTCATGGTATAAAACCTTGGTGGGTTGCGAGTTCGAATCCCAGTGTACGTCGGACCTTACATGAATGCGCATGCACCGCGAATAAAAATCTACGATGACGATAGCCGATTTTGAGCGTCATTGTTGATAAACAAAACAGCGGACCTGTTAACTGTTCCGCTCATTGTCTCCGATTTAGCATTTCAATGAAGATGTAGAGTGAAGATATGTGAATGAATTTTTTTAAATCAAATGTGTTCAAAAATACCATTTTAATAACCCCCCCGTGCCGTTATTGGAAAATAATGATAATCAGTTGACAAGTTCGTCGATCCCCCATATAACAATTTGTGATATTATCTAGTTAAATATGTTATTTTTAAATAATGCATAATATTTTTTATGTTGTAATACGCGCGCCTGATAAAATGAGCAATATAAAATATTCGTCTGTGATAATGTTTCTTTTAAATATATTGCTTTTTGCAAACGCATATAGTTCGGTAATAATTGTGGAGGATGCGAAAGGTGAGCATAATTAACTTTTAAGTTTAAATATTTCAAATTATATTATATGACAGATCTATGCTAAATGACAGTTGTAGGTTATGTTCGATTCACCATTTCTCCCGTTGAATAACGACGACAATATTAAAATTTATCAATAAAGTTCCATCCTAACCCTCAATATTTCGACCGTACATAAAAGCGTCGAGGGTGAAATGGTGAACATTTAAAAGAGAGCAGATGAATGCTTTCGGTGGTTTTGAATGTGGTTTTTTGGTGTATTGTGATTAATTAAATGCAATCAAAGCTCACCAAAGCGTTTATTGTAATCTTTTCGGTTAACATTTCCGCATTCATTCATTGTAGTATTACTGCAGCGTGCGTGTTGAAACTTTAGAACATCGAATTGGCACACGAGAGCGAGCAAAATAAGATTACGTTACATAAGCAATTATTTCATCTAGACATAGTTATCGTAGTTATAATATGAAGAAAACCATTAAGATCTCAATTATTATTTTAGTTATGATTTCCTACATATTCCCCTTTTATGTGATTTAATATTGCAAATATTTAAAACAACTGTATATATGTTAAAAATCAATATCAGTCTTTAATTTATCTCAACTTTACTGTTACTATATTAATACAGAACAAAGTTCTTTTCTATTTTTTTTTCAATTTTTGTGTTATCCTCAATAATTTAAAATATTGGATAAAATTTAACATATTTTTATTAGCTAATATACTAGTTAAAAGTAGATGTAACAAATAGATTATCCCTGTTTATCGTATCTGATGTTTTCAGCATGATGGGTCATTTATAATCTTAGTTTGTGATCAAATCATTTACCACCGGTTTGTTTTTAAATTGTCAGTATTCATGTTTTGATTGTTTTAAGGATTTAAACATGTTTTATATGAATCTATGTAATAATTATACGGATTGTTTTCTTTTTTAGCATGCTACAGAAGAGTACTGGCCGGAAAGCGAGTCCTGGATAGGGTTGTTTTAAGGGTTGTTCCCTGCGAAAGACTGGAAGACTGCCAAAGAGAATGTTCTGATGAGCGAAGATTCGACTGCGAGACCTTCAATTACAGGTATTTGCAGAACAATCGTCATAGAAAATTTATCGCTGAATTGTGGCGGTTATTTGAATGCGTTAGTGCAATCCTTCATTTTTGCGATGTAACAATGGTTTTTGCGTAATTCGGCATCATCAGTGTTGAATGAACAGTTTCCTGTGGTGTCTTCGCGATTCATGTAAAGTGGCGGCAATTGTGGTCCAACACGACCTGAAGATATTTTACAAGGTAACCTGGCCATTGTTACACAAACAGATACACCACATCAGATTAAATCTGGGTACAATAATCGCTAAAATGTAATTATGAGTGTTGAAATAGATACATCATATCTTTCAAGGTTGAAAATGGGAAACGCATCGCAAAAAACGGATAAAAAGGTGATTTCGGAGCGCGGTGATGCCGAGCGGTGAGATGGAGATAGTCGGGTTCTGATAGGAATCCTATCATCTTGATTAATTCATTTTATTTATGGACTACAGCTATGAGGCTGCGGGAAGGACATCTTCCCGCAGCCAAGGCTTAACTGATGACTTCCACCTCCTATATTGACGGGAAGCAATGCACACGCAAGAAAAGATAGATTAGCAACATTATTTGTATTTCTTTCTATATAAATCCAAGCTAAATTCAGATTTTTCAAGATTTGAAAAAAAATACGTTGTTACAAAAATTACGTTGCGTTCCCGCGGGATACACACACATACAAACCCATATTTAGGCCATTCTAATTAAATACACCTTTGAAGTGCGTTGACAGGTATTATCTATTGCCTTGAAATCCACAAGAAACTCCTGAGAAAAGCCGTTGAAGACATTGACATCGCCGTTTGTTTGGTGATGGTGCATTGTACGATTTTGATGAGTCTAAACGCTGAAATCACACAGTCATTTACCTTTTGTAGCAATTTATTTTTGTCATACAAGTGAATATAACCATTGATGATTTTTTTGCATCTGGGAAGCAAATTTGAGATCCGTTAAATAACAAAAAAAAGGAGGAAAATATAATGTTAACACTTTTCAGTCCGGGCGACTTCGCAAAAATACATAATTTTTTTTCTCAAAATTGATATAATTCTTAAACCAGCCGATAGATTGAAATGAATTTTTAGCAGTGCCTACAAAAGAGTTTATTGCATCAATATATCTACACATTATAGTAGTTTTCAATCTGTGGTGCGTGTACCAGCGTAATAAAATGCAAAAAGTGATTATTTTTGACTTGAATTGTATGAACAGGCAAAGATTAAATGGCATATAAACACACTAACAAAATGTATGAATAACATTCAGTCAGTTTTATATAAAAAATATATTTGAATTGTGTATTTGAATATATTTGTAAAAAAAATCTTTCATATAATTTGCTATATTTTGCAGACGGATGACAAATTACATATATTTTATATGATTAAAATATTAACACATATATGTATTATTACCCCTAGAAAGAAATTTAAATTTAAATCAAGTGATTATGATTAATTATTTGTTTTGTTTGGATGCGTCCGAAAGAGAGTTTATGTTGGCAAGTAGACTGTGAATATCCGCAATGAATTTAACTTAAGATTATTTATTTTGTAATCTTATATGACACTGAAGAATCTTGCGAAACGAATCTCGGTCATTGTTTTGGTGATTTTCGTGAAGTAACGGCTTCAAAGTGATTTTATTATGAAGATTCCGGCGCTGTTGTTATATAACATCTTCTGCAATGTCTGCGGAATGATCGTTTGGAACGGGTGTTAACATTTATTGATCTATTATATGCTAATACCTTCAATTGCATCCATCATTCTGGAAGTTTGAATCGACGATTAGATCATATTCAATTATCTTCAAAGCGGAATATGCAACAATGAGGGTTTTTGTTTTGACCTGTATCAACGAACAAAGGACGAAATTGCCATCTAAGTATTTCTGGACATTGAATGCAAATATCGAAAGCAGCATTATTAACCCTCTTAATTCCAAAAACAACTTAGATATTTATAACATTATAATTTAAATCAGGTTAAGTCACTTCCCCTATTAGGATATGTTGGAAGAAAGTGACGATAGTTTCTTAAGTGGAGCAGAGTAATCGTCGGTAAAAATGAATAATGAATACATTTTCAGACAGACGAAACTCATTTTAACGGCTCGATAGCCAGCAGTCTTTCACGTCTGCGTAATTAACGCATAGGATCTTTCGCAATGCTGGAAACACACCATGTCTTGGCCCCGAAGCAAAGATAAATACAAAATCTGGAAGATCGACCAGATTAAAACGCTTTCGAATAAGGATCCCAATCTCACAATAAATGTATCAGAGCAATTCATATGGATTGGTACAATTAAATGGCGTCCATTGTTCCGGTTCTAGTACGGAACGAATGCAGCAAATTGGCTCTGCCGAGGATGTCCAAATTGAAATGAGAAGTACACGGTGACGAATCCATTGCATTTGGTCCATTTCATACGCATAATGTGTAAAACTGAACGATTCATTATTTTGCATGAGCATTTTTTGTTTCAAGGTATCAGCAGGTACGTAATCCAGTTCAGAAGACAATAGGATGATCGTTATCCGTAGCTCAATAATGAGTCAGGTCGTTGCATAATGGACACTGTGCGGAGGCACTCGGTGTGAAGCAGATCAGGGTTATCGACGATACTCCTCCTGGACACCTAACTGCCAATTGCCTGTAAAAATCTTCGTCAAATCGATATATAAACAATCGAATAACATCGACGGAACCAGTGAAGTGTCCGCCAGGTTAAATGTTATTAACATCATTTTATTGTGGCTATATTCAAATCCGTACCCGCGTTTACGCTTGATGAAAATGACGTAACTTTTGCTTGGAAAATGTCGTAATGTCGTACGAACTTGACATAGATTAAATTTATTTCCAGGGATGATAATATATACATAGTTCATATATTTACATGCCATTTAATATATGCCTTTTCATACAATTCAAGTGGAAAATAATCACTTTTTGCATTTAATCACGCTGGTACACGCGCCACAGATTGAAAATTATTGTTATGTTTAAATATCTCGATGCATTAAACTCTTTTATAAGTATCACTGAAAGTTCGCTTTAATCTATCGGCTGGTTTAAGAATTATATCAATTTTACGAAAGAGTTTCATGAATATTTGCAAAATCGCCCCGACTGTAAAGTGTTAATAATGATCAGATATTGGAATTTAGCAAAATTCATACCTAAAACTTAATGTATGAAATTGATTAAGCTTTATAAGAAAGCTTATACGGTTCCATTCGCCGCTTTTAAAAATTAACTTCACCTTTAAAGATTTAAAAAGCGTAAGATCTAACGGACAAACGGAAGGAAGGTTCGAAAGAGCAAATGACACTGAAACGATTGCATGCAAGCTCACAAACTTTGTCTTTTCGGATCAAGAGTTTTTTACGTTCTAGCAATTTAACAGCAGGCAAAACAAATTTGCTTTGGTTGAAGAGAAGTTTATTCTTTTGGAGCAGCGAGTGGTCATGAGAAATCAAAGACCTACTCTGGTCTAAATTTGAATCGCAATGATCGTCGAATCCATCTGCTACCAACGGTAGATCTTATAAACTATTGATCGAATGCGCATAAGAGTGCAAATTTGAATTCCATGTACAGCATGAAATTAATTTAAAATTAAGAATTTTTCGACAAAAAAATTAAACGTTTACTTTTGACAATTAAAACTGCATTTGTAAAATTTGAAGAAATTCTTCTTTTACTACTTAAGATTAGCTCTTAAACTCCAATATGAGTTTTACTCACCGATGAGTCTATATGAGGGGGATTCAAATATAGCTCGAAATTGTGTGTTTGTGAATTGAAATGATATAAAGGTGATATAAAGGAGCCGGGTTCAATATTGTCTCCCGGCATAGTCCACCGAAGACCGAACGATTGATAAGTACTTAAAATATCGATTTTTTTGCTATGCTTTGTGTACCTTAGCAACCTCCAGATCAATATGCGCCGACATATGGTTCAGCCGTTAAACGTTTCGCAAAAAAATTGCGTAAACAAACATTGCTTGTACTAATTCTATAATATTTAAGGGTATGCACACGATAAATCCCCAAATTTTCATTACAGTCAGATGAATGGTATAGGAACGCATACAGGACAAACAAACCACAGATATTCATTTATGTATTTAACCAATAGGGTGTTCTATTATTTTAAAATGTTTTATTTAAATTAATTTGTATGCTAGTAGATGGCACATTAATTTGATTGCTGAGTCAGGATTTGCTGAATTATATCCAAATGGAATGATTCAAGTTTTTTTTCATGATTGCACAGAGATAATCTAACTTAAATCTACGCATTGTTTTATCATAAAGGATACATTAAGTTAATAAGTTTGAAGCACACGTTGTGCCAATTTACATCAAGCACTTTTTTCACGCTTGAATATCATCATTTTTTTCTAGACAAAGTGGGATGCGATCATCACTTAAAATGATTGGGTGATTCAACGTTTAATAATGGTTTTTTTTGTGTTTTCAGATTGGATCCATCTAATAGAGGAAAAGGAATATGCGAATTGACAGGCTACTCCAGTAGCTCATTTGGATCTTAGGAAAGATTTTGTGGCTGATAGAGATTACGATTTTTATGAATTGGATCGCAACAGTGCTCCGGATTGTAGTTTGACTTGGCCTCATTGGTTGGGTCAAGGAGGCAACAAGCGCCCCGAGCACAGAAGACCCGCTTGGTCGCAGGATAGATATCCTTCTCAGGATAAGCGCTGGGATGGCCACGGATGGATAGAATACAGCAATGAAAATCGATATGGAAGCAACGCTTATGGAGGACTCGTCCATAGACACGACGAAGATAAATATCATCACGGGGATCATTTAAACTGGAATGGCTGGCGGGATAGACACGAAGGCCACGCAGGAGGTCGACCGTATCTTCCCGAGCCCGATAGGAGATGGGATAGAAACTTTGTTCCGTATGAGATATCGGGAGGAAAGAAAGACCACAAGACATGGGGTCAATACGGAGGTTCCTATGGAAGTTATCACAGCCATGACGATCATAGGTCTTCGTACGACTATTGGGGGTTGAACAATTACGATAAGCATTATTTGCCTAATAACAGCTTATATCCCAGCAAAGGAGTTTCCCATTATGACTATTATGGCGATAAGCATGGCTATGGGCATGGACAGCAAGGACACGGATTTAACTATTTCGATCTAGGTCATAGAGATCACGGACATAAATGTTGCGGTGGTACTAAGGACGAATATTGGGGAGCCTATGGCAACAGCTACGGCCATAACTCCCACAGTTCTTCTTATGGTTCTAGTCACGGACATGAAATTCATTCATATGGACACCACGACTATGGTAATGATGGACACCGCGATTGGCTCGGATTGCAAGGAGGACAATATCGACCATACGGTAAAGAATTCCAACATTTCAAATATGCCCCTATTATATTACATATTTCATTCAAATGTACCTAATATTTCAGATTGTTCTTCGAGATCTGGTTCTGGCTTTCGAATGAGTCGCGGGGTCATCAGGCAAGGATTTTCAGTGCCCGATATCTACGAATGTGAAAGACTTTGTTTCTCCGAAAAACATTTCCATTGCAGTTCCTACAGTTTCAGGTAATATTTGAACCATGTCATGATGAATCCAATATTTAAAGATCGAACAACCTACGTAGCGCCTGTTGCACAGGATGCGGCAGGTCGGCAGGAAAAACCATGGTCCTAATGATACCTATGTTGGACAATGCGCAACAAAAAGCTTGTTGTTTTAGGGTGTGCGTTTCAAATAAAGAAATTATCTTGTCGCATCCTGGTGAAAAGCTTCAAAACTAGACTATCCCAATGCATCGACCAAAACAAAGATCCACCTTAGTGATATAATTCTTAAAGTATAAATCATTGGCATGAGATCATTGCCAGGATACTAGAAGGGGGGAGATATTTTAAAGACACTACCATTCTGGTGGTAGTGTGGGATTTTTACCAACTAAACTCCTCCCCCTCCTCTTCTGCTGCCATCCAGCTACTAGTTAAGTATTGCACTATGGTGGCAGCGATGTGTCCTTCTTGGGCTCTTTCCTTATATTAACTCAACTCATGGGTGTCAGCTCAACGAGGGATGTTTTCATAAGTCGTCTCTTACGTTCAGCAACCTTCTTCTGCTCCATAATGCACTTTGTGTATTTGCACCACGCATTCCACGCCCTAGCATCCTTAAGCGCTGAAGGAATCATATTATTAGGCAAAAACGTATTTGCTCCCAGCTCCTCGCGGAGAATATCCCTTTCAACGCTCTATGCTGGACAGACGAATGTCATGTGTGCGGCGTCGTTTCCAAATTTGGCATTAGCTCATGTGTCCAACGTCCTTTTGTGGATCTGTTCTATTGGGACTGCCACATCACCATGGTGGTTCCCTGGCAACCTTCTTAGCTGCTCCTTTTTGGACTGTCTGTCTCTCTCGGGCGAGCTTGAGCCTGGCCCTTTCATCTTGTAGTGCATCAGACCATATTGGCACATCGTACAACAACACCAAGTGAAGTATTTCATTGTAAAGTCTCCTTCGGGCTGTTTTTGAGTTTCCGTTGATAGGTTTAACCTGGTCAGGTTCTCTGCAATGTTGGCAACCTTTTCCGTATGTGTTGTGAAGCGGAGTTTATTGTCAATTTGCACCCCCAAGTATTTAGTAGAAATTCGTGAAATCGACCCTATACCTGGGGATCACTTTGGACCCACTCTCTTCTGATAGCCTAAAAGGGAATTTTTATAAGTATTATGGCATATGCTGCAGGAACGTGGATGCATCCTGTGAGCATTCAACTGATACAGCAAATCCTGCTAAGCGGTCTCCGATAGAGGCGGATTCCTCAGACGCACTCAGCGATCTCCATCGTCACGTCAAGGAAGTAGCAATAGTTAGTTGGCAGGAGAGGTCTCGAGGTCATTGGACGTCCCAGTTCCTCACAGGATATGGGAGGTTTAGGGCCTCCTTGCATAGGTTTGGACTTTCACCGATTCCGGAGTGCCCGTTAGAGATTCGTTCGTTAGGGCTTTCCGTAAGAGTTTTGGGAGAAAATATATCTCCGGGGCTTTCTATAACCTCCATCGGGTTGTAAAGATGCTCGCTCATGCAGCGCTCGGCAATAATCAGGGGTTTCTGCCGCATCCTGTATTTTAAATGGTCGCATGGCACCACAAGCGATAAATAAGCGAAAATTGTTCATACCATTATTTATGTATTGATTTCTTATGTTTATAAACCAGGTATTCACACAGTCCATCCGATAACTGCTTCTTGAGCGATCGTCCTTATCCGACGCTTGATCTCTATAACGACGTTCAGCCAGATAGAGATTTTGATATTTACGCTATGAACGACGACAGAAAGTATTGCGAGCACTTCCTGGAGCATCATCAGAGCGGCCATCATTACCCCGACGATAGAATGGAAAGCGGTAAGGCTGACGAATTTCAAAATTTATCTAAACATTCGGTCCATTAAAGCAGGCGCTGCGGCATGCATTACAACCTCTGGTAATCTGATAAATAATTTTATCGTGACATACCAATTTTTTAATCCCATTGTTGACAATGGACGGAAAAATGCATTTAGATCCTTGCAAAATTTTGCCATTGTTCGTATCTTAACGGTAATTAGATTTAATGATTATCGTTCTTTATACGAAAACATTAGAAGACAACGAAACCATGAAACTCAAGTTCATATTTTTTAAGGAATGATTCATATTTTGTTAGATTTTGAAATTTTGTAACGCTTGGAATTTTTTTTTAGAATGCTTTTGGCGTGTCAGATCTGGAAGAAGACTTTCGTCAGGAGCTGTAAAAATAGCTTTGGTTGCAACCGGGAATTGCACATTGTGAAGCTGAATGCTTAAGAGCACAATCGTTCACTTGCAGAGCTTTCAGTTTCAGGTTCTTATGTCAATAAATGAACATTATCATGGAATTTAAATAATTATAATACATAAATATTTATTTTTTATTCAGATATGGTCCTCCAATAATTGGTGATCTTTTGGAGAACTGTCAATTGACTGATTGGCCACATGTAGGTCGCAGCCATGAAGTCTTGGTCGAGTCTGCTCCTTGTGAGTTGTACGAAAGAGGCAGCTATGGACATGGATGTGAAGCAAACCCATTTGCTTTAGATTCTCCAAACGCTTTGGGTCCTGCTAGAGAACCTAAAAAAGATGAACGTCAGTATTAAACTTAAAATTGAGAGTATTAATCAAAATATAGGACATTTAATTAATATGCTTAAATAAAATATTCCAGTTTGCTTCCTCCAATACGATACTTCAGCGAAATTGCTACCAGAAGCAGTCCGAGTTGGCACTCGATTGCCAACTGAACATGCTTGTAAAGTCCATTGCAGCAGACTTCGTCAAGCAGCCAAAGGCAGAAGCTTATCACCAGATCCAGTACCTTTCAATTGCATGAGTTTCAGTTACACGTACGTTAAAAGCCCTAAGAGCGCTCTCGCTTTATCATGCTACATTGGTGTCAGAAGTGGCGAAATGCCACGCTACACATTCATTCAGAATATATTCTTATTCCATTTTTTATAAATTCACAGATCCGATCCCCATTTGCCTCCGCATAAAGACAATTGTCTTTTATCTGATATTCAATTGAGAGATTTACAACCAGGCTTGGACTACACACCATCAAAAACCCATTGGTTGTTTGCTTATAATACGTTCGATCCATCTTGCAATGGCGATGCATCGAGACCAGGATACGGTTATAAACCCGGACCGAGTGGTCCTGCTGTTTTGCCAATTTATCCACCCGAATCTTCCATATCGTCCCCTGGTGGTTATTTGCCGGATAGACCGAGCGGACCTGGTAGGCCTATTGTGCTCGACGGCCCCGGAAGACCTGTTGGACCCAGTAGGCCCGGTGGGATAAGTGGACCGAGTGGACCTAGTGGTCCCGGTGGACCGAGTGCGCCTGGAGATTATGCCGGGCTTTTTGGTCGACCATCTGGACATGGGCATAGATATGATGGTATTGAATATGAAATTTATTTTGAAATGTGAATGTTTAATAGAACCGATTGATCATATCATATTTTTACAGATTTAGGTGCAGACACTTGGTCGGTGTTTACAGTTTCTGGATGGCCGTGCCGACGTGGTACAAGATGTGCACCAAATGCGATTGCTGGATATTGGAGTTGTGAGCTTGAAGGTGGTGAAGTAGGCAGCTGGGATTATTGCTGCCATCCTGGACATCGATGCGGCCACTCTGATGGATTCAATTATCCTTGGTTGAGATTTAAATTTTATATAATGAATATTCGAATGTACATTTGGATGATCCGTTATTTAGAGTATTTATGATATCACTTCACAATTTTAGGTGTTATGTGGGACCATCGCGCCAACAATGGCGCCCTTGTAGTGACCGCTATTATCCGTATGCTCACTTATCGTCTGGAAGTCATGAATCATACCAGGATTCACACAGGGATAAACCATGGTCTGATTGGACAAGACCAGGGTATTTACCAGGTGGCGATAGAAATGATATTCCAAGTAATTTTTCCATACTTATATATAAAATTATAACTAGTCTCAATCGTCTTTACTAGACATATGAGGAAAAGTTGATACTTACTTACTTTTTTGCTGATGATTTTTTGTACACTTCAATGCCGATTACTACATTGAAGTGTACAAGAAACCACGCTCGTGTATACCGGATATTAAGTGCTAATGATAAATCATTGCACAATGCTAGAGTTATTGAATAAAGCTATAATTGTACCCTTTAACAGGTCATCACCAACACGGTGGAAGACCATATCAACAAGATGGAGATCGTCGTTACTGGCAAAATCTATATAAAGATGGCCCGCAATCGTACTATGACGAGCATAACAATCCTAGACCTGGTGAGCTAAAAACTTTTGAACCATTCATGTCTAATTCAACATTTATTTAAAATATGTTGTCTTTTAGGCTACGTACGCGTTCCTACGATAGAGAAGAATCATATACGCTATCATCACAACTATGGTCCAGAAAGACCTTCAAGACCGAATTGGGTACCAATAAGAGCACCATCTGGTCCGGGTGAAGATTCTGGTCCTGGATTCCTTGATCCTCCTAGACCTGGTGGTTTTGGCGTTGCAAGGTATGATATAATATGTGATTTTATTCATAAGTGTTGCTATGTGTATTCAATTGTAATTTAATTTGTAGATATTGGCCCGTCTCATATCTTCACAAAGAAGCTCCTCCAAATTCTACCTTCTACAACTCGGATCGTGAAAGAAATAGGAATAGCATTCCTCGAGAAGACTTTGATAAGAGACGTTTTCCTGATAGTGTAGCAGATAGAAGAAACGATAATGTAGATAAGCGTCCAATTTCCAATCGAAAATCAGATGAAAATAATGGAAATGGTGGTGCTCAGGTTTTGTCCATCGACTCTGTTGCTGATGGTTTAAGAAACGGAAGAGACAAAGAAGCCAATGCAACCAGAAATACGGATTCTAATTTAGACGAAGATAAATTAGTACTGGTTTCTTCGAGCAACACAAATGAGGATCCAAAAGATAAGAGTGGAAAAATAATCAAAAGCAGCGACAAAAATGAACAGAATTTGGGTGAAAAATTGGACGGTAAAATAGTAAATTTCGCTGAAGTGTTTACAGTAGATGAACCTTTTAAGAGTAAATTATCAGATAAAGAAGTCAAAGCAAATTTAGAACGATTGTTGAAGGAAGAAAAACAAATTGAAGAAATTGGCAAGGCTTTCAAGAGAAGGGATGAACGCACTAGAAATGGTGTGGAGAAGAGATCTCAAGAAAACGAAGAAAAGTTTATTAGCAGCTTTCAACCAGTTTTCATTCCGGTAGACATTGAAACACGATCTGAAAGAGTTATAGACTATGATAATTCAAATTCGAGACGAGGAAGAGCTTATTCTGATAAACCCAAGGATGAATTGGAGTCGTTTGGTGATTCCAAAAATGATGCTGTTGACCGTAACATTACATTTCGTGACAGTCAGTCTTTCAATAGTCCCAAGTCTGATGCTAAATTCTTGGACAAGTATGTATCAGCCGGTGAAGGTGGTAAAAAGACATTTCTTGGCGATGATGGCGGCAAGCCAATTGGTAATTCTTTTTCTTCGATAGACAATATTGGACGTTCATCTCAAGCGAATGTTAATTTTTATGCAGATTTCAATTCGCCATTCGGAAGAAGCAAAAATAGTTCTTCTCTAAGTTCTGGTGATAATTTAAAATCAAAATTCACAGAAGGCATTGAATACAAGACCATCACTTCAGAAGATCGGAAAATCTTCGAAGCAGATTCGAATCGGAGCAACAAATCTAATAAGAGATTTTCAGCAAACACCAATGAGAATGTTGGCAAATCGGTCGTCAATAACGGCCAAGTATTTTATGAAGTTCTTCCAGACGCGAACGACGATAAAAGGACAGATGGCCCATATAGAAAGAGTAGAATTGAAGAATTACGGTGTCAATATAAATGTAAATCATGAAAGACGGAAGACATACGATAAACCAGAATTGACCGAGATCCCGCTGGTATTACCACCGCAGAAGAACGAGCCCTTCAGCCATAAAACAACAGTTCGATCAGAAATAGACAGTTATAACGATGGCTTTAGGCGCGTAGAATCGGATTCTGGTGAGAGTGAACTGCATGATGGTCAATTTGGTGCAAGAACTGGTTCCGTGAAGAAGGTTGAGATTCCATTCTCGAGGAACAACACCACCGGTTTGAGATTAATAAAAAGAGGAAGAAGAAACTTCAGGAATAAGCTACGATCCCTCAGTGGTGAGAAGACGACTCTTGGAAAGACAAAAGATGCTCAGTTCAGAGACTTCGTCTGAATCGTGAATTGGAGTGTGAATTAGCAAAGTGGAGTGAAGATGTTCAAAACCAAATGTATCGAGAGATTTTTTAAGTGCGTATATATTGGTGCAACCGTCCTAATTTTTAAGTCTCGTATTTTAAGATTTTAACGCAGTGAAATTCCAATTTTGTAGTCCAGTAACGCTTATATAATGCAAAATAAAAATTGGGGTTTTATTGCAATGTATGCCTTGTTTAAGGGATAGATTTAAGCATTGTGTAACCATGTATTAGTCGATGATAAGAGCGATAGGTTTAAATAAATACAAATAAAAATTGATGCGTTTTTGGATTTGTTCTTCTTTTTTTAAGGGATTAATTTCTTGGATGAACTCGATTAAACTAAATTTGCCAAAATAGCAAATGGCCTTACATTGGCATGCAATTATGTCATCTTTCGTCTACTCTGTACAAAACATGTCTTGATTTCTTGAAGCTTTTTATTCATAAACTGAACACTATACCGCTTTACCCTGTTTATTCAACATAATAAGTGAGCAGTCTTAAAAATACCCGACAAAAAAAAATTATTAATGGAAGCAATTCGAACTTTAATTCATTGATTTTGACCACCGCCATAACGGATGTGTGAACTAGTGCATTGTTTTGATGTAACAACACTTTCTTTTTAGCTAAATGTGACCGTTTTTTCTTGATTTCATTACTCAATCGTTGCAATAAGTTTGTAAAATAATCCCCTTTCAGTCCTTTGTTTTGACTGTTACTTTATCTCGGCCATATATGGGCATAGCGTCCGATTGCGAGGCGATCATTCGTCGTGCCAGCGGTCCAAAAAGCGGACTGGTTGGGCATACAAACCTTCTGGCCACTTCCTCCTCTTTTAAGACTTTTTGCGGGATTTTTGGAAAAAAATTGGTTGTGTCAGCGGTCCAGAGTTTGGACCGGTTGGACACGGAAGCCTTGTGGCTACTCCCTTTAATTTTAGGGTGTTCAGGGCTTTCTGTCACAAGTCCCCCCCCCCACGGTAACCAGTAAACTCAGTGGGCTTGCAACCTCCCGGGGTCGCGAGCAGAACTCAAATACCCTTTTACCCATTATTTATATATTTATATATATATAAATTATTTTAATTATCAAAACGTTTGAAAAAAGAACCGAGTATTCGATCGCGTTCAATTTTTTTAAGGCAAAAATTAGGAACATTTTTTTTTACCTTATCCGATATTTTGAACCGCCTATCGGGTTTATTGTCAAGGATTAAAAGAATCAAGTTCAGAAATCAGAGTTCAAGAATCAGATTCCTCCAGAGTAGAATTTAGCTTGACTTTGATATAAGTTAGATTGAGACCTTTCAAAAAAGTATTGTATCCGTAGCGGGGCGCTGCTCGGGGGACTCTGCCTCGTACGTTTCACTGGTGTCAGGAGTAGGATATTTACCGATATTCCACAACCGATGATCAATTAATTGAGAATTTTCACTATTGATAGTTGCCAAACTAAAACTAAACAACATAGCATCTTCAAACATAAAACATAAGCTTTATAAGGCGGTTATTTTTTACAATATTTTTTTTTTACAACAACCGCCATCTATACGTTAGGTCGGGTAGCTCTGGGATCAACCTCGTATTCATTTTTATTCACAAAAATTATAATGATTTTTTTATTAATATGAAATGGAAGGTGTTGGCCAATATTTCTTTCTGAAAGATGATGCAGAATCTAATGACCAATTTTTTTGAACAAAAATCTCATAACTTTTAATATTTTCGGCATTGTTGATTGATCAATTTCTATTTATTTCGCAATGTAATTGAGACCCATGACCATTGAGTGTCATTTTTTTTGTTGTGTAGAAATCGTTTATGAATAATATGGGGATTTGTGAAATGAGCTTCATCGCTAAACAAAATTAAATGAATAATGTAAATGTGTTATTGTAAATATTTATATGTCCATGATTAAAATTGTACTACTTTCTACTAAAATAAAATAGCTTATATCATTTGAAAAGACGTCACGTGTAAACATTATGTAGTGTTGATATCAAAGCGTTACATTTGGATGACACTATACAAAGTTATTTTAACATTATTTTTGTAAATTCATTTTGAAATTGGAACTCAGGCATTTTAATAAAAGTCTCAATTTAAATAAATTCTTTTTATTTAATTAATTCACAGTTCGATTACCATTTTTTATATGGCAGCATTTTCGTTGTGGTAAAATAATATTTTTGAGAGGTTCATTAAGAAATACGAACGATAAGTCTGAAGCAGGCCAAATTCGTTTATATAATATCACCCCAATTTAGTTATTCTTACTTTCATCAAGAAATTTAATAAATAAATAAATACAGAACAATTATTCTAAAATACATTCAAAAGAAAAATTAAACAGATTTTTTTTAAATAAAAATACGTTTATTTAATAAGTAATTATCCATTTAAAAGTCTACCCTTTATTATTTTTCACATGTCATCATCAATTTTGGTTGAGATGCCTTTATAAATATATATATTTTAATATCGTCTGCATAAATATGATTATAAATTTATTATCTATACGTAATTGTCTTTTGAATATAAGTAAAACCTTTTATCGCCACATTAAATAGCCTGTTATATTGGCTACCGGCCATGAAAGGGTCAACTATCTATAAAAGGATAGATTTTTAAACACATTTTAATTTAGCATTCAATCACCATTTTAGAGTATTTTCACTGGTATCACACGTTTGATTAAGAAAATATGCGCTTTTGATATTCATATGGTCTAATTTAATTGATCTATGACAGTCTAAATATATTGTATGTCGACATCATGTTGTTTCGTCTGCATAATCATCATTATCACTATATAATAAATATAATCTGGTAGTCGATGTTATAAGTCTTGTTCGCTGTAATGCCGCATTTTATGATTGTTTATTGGGGCATTACCACGAAATCACGGTTTTTTGACTTTGAATTGTTGTTTGAATTGCACTAAAATTGTAATATCTGGTTGATCCAGTGTCGAAATTGGGATATTCGAGTGTAGACGCCGGGTTGATTGGGCTCTGCGCATCCAATGCCCCATGATATGACACCAGCGAGTAAGAATCTCTTGTCTGATCGCTGAAGGACCATCGGTCCGCCGGAATCTCCTGTAATACGCAAAATAATATGATTAATTTATAATTGTGTGACGTGGAAAAACGTGAAAAAAAATAATTTCCATTAAAATTGACTAAACTTGGCTAACTACGCCATTGACCATATTAAATGTGCCTCCGACCGAATGATGATTCTTGAAGAATCAAAACACCCTGCAGTGGATGTGATTTTGGATTACGGACTGGACACATTACGTCTGAAGGAACGACACCGATCGCTTTTTTGCGCGTAAGCGGGAGTCATGAGAAGTGTTTGGATAACCTTGGGTGCGGGAGGGCGTCCTTCCCGCAACCAGATCTCTCTTTCATATTTAATATATAGAAGTTATCAAAGACAAGGCACCGTCCGGAGATTTTGCCACGAGAGTGCTCCCGCTTCACTACGTTACTTTGGTGTCAGAAGAGGGCAACAATTTTAAGATCTACGTTCTCGCTCCTACGCAATATTTCATTTTGATATGGGGTTTGGTTTGAAGTCCCTCAGAAGAACCGTCTACACCTCGTAATTGCCGCCGATCCCAAGTAAAAATTAAATGTAGTCGTGAAGATCTGGTCTTTGAAATCAGGGACCGGGAGAATTTGGTATCTTAAAATATCCATAATAAAATAAAATGAAATTTACCTTCACAACTATCATATCCTCCTTTTTTCCATCCAGCACATATGAAGATGTGCGGAATGTGTTCAATATATCCAGCACTTCTGTACATACTTTCGCATACTGAATTCTCAATAACAGGTACGCTCACTTCTTGAAGAACGCTCGGCAATGGACCATCTACAATTCAATTTAAATTCATTATTTTTCATTATCAGATGACCAAACAGACCAGAAAATATGGACATACCTTCGTATAATCTGCCCCATCCTGTGACATAGGCAGTTTTACCAATGAATCCATCATCATCAGTCGGTACGCACACCGGCAAGATGTTCGGCTGGAAGGTCACCGGTTCGTAGAATCTGAAAGATTTTTTTCAACGGAATGACTTCATTTATAAAACTAGTATTCTCGCCATCGAATCGGAATGAAGTTTGAATAAAAAAATACCTGAGTAGAGCAAGATCGTATTCGAACGTTCTCGGATCGAATTGTGGATGCGACGCTACGATTTGAACTCGACGTTCTTGGAAACCGTAAGGCTCTTCTTCGCTGGCCAAGTCATGCTCTCCCAATCGCAGGAGAAGATCTGAAGGTGGAACGCTGAAATAATATTTAAATCAATCAATGCATAATGATCCCAGCTAAAGTGCCACAATGACGAGAAACGATAAATTAATAACGATTGCCAAGATCTATCAATAACTATCACACGAATCATTTAATGGCTATAAATGTCGTCAGAATGCAATTAAATAATATCCAGATTACAAATTTAAAACAATATTAGATATCAATATATATAAAAATAAATGTCTGTATGTATGTATGTCTCTTATAGGTTCTTATACCATTCATCCGATTGCGATAAAACTTTGATGATTTATTGGGCATATATTCTGTAAAGGTTTTTGAATTAGCACAGTCATTGTTTGTGCGCGGGATTTGTTTTGCGAGACGTTTAACGGATGCACCATGTTGGCGCATATTAATCTGGTAAAGTGAATCGGAGGCTATAGAGACGAGGAAATGAGCCCTTTGAGTAGTGAGCCAATTTTAAATCATCATATATGCTACATTCGTATGCTCGCCACTTATCGTCTGTACAAATCCACTTATCTGTCAGGACCGTCACAGCGTGTATGAAGCTTGTACATAAATAAATAAACAAACACTGTTGATAGCATATAATATTCGTTCATTGGTTTGCGTAAATATAAACAATACACTTAAAATCAATAAATTTGGGTTATTATTAGTCGATAAATTTGGGTTATCGATCTATACAATCGTGCGATATACGCAAGATACTCTTTCCGCCTCTGTCTCTCTCCAAACTCAACGTGCAAGACTGATCTGATCTGATCATCTGAGTCTTCAGAATATAAGGAAGTCCTTTTGATATCTGAATTATTAGTTTTTATTTTGATGAATTTGTCCATATGGCTTTGGTTGTTCCTTGTTTTATGTGATTGAGTTATTTTTCTTTCGTGCTTGTTGTTGTTTCTGTATTGTTTGATCTAAATTCCTTTTTTGGTTGGGAGGTGTAATCTCAAATTCTTTCTTTTTATTTCAACAGCCTTTTTTCCCTTCGTCTTCTCTCTAGATAGTTCTCGGACTGCTAATCGTACCTTAGGAAGGTATGTTTTCCTGCTTCTTTCTCTTTTTTCAATTCTTTCATTAGTATTCTCATTTGGTCCAAAATTTGAGGTGGGAAGTCTTCTTTAAGATATCTTAGTTTTGTTATATTTCTCCATTCTTCTAAGCACCTCCAATTCCGTCCCAACACAATAAACTTTTTTTCTTCTAATTCATCATAGACTCTCTGTACTTCCTTTACTCCGAACAATATAATATTTCTTTTCTTAGTGTGTTTTTCAATGCCAGATATCCTTTTTTCTTGTTTAGAGCTGGTTTTTTGAAAATTTTCTAGTTTGACATTTATTTTTATATATTGAATTTCTGTTCTTTTTTTGTAATTTTGTTTTCAGTCTTTTTTTTTGTGTCTGCTCTCAATTCAATTCAGGAAGATATTGTAACACAAACGAGTCAATGTTGGGCCACGTTGTTCAGGCGCGGAAATCGCGCCCTCTTATTCTCTACGGACATATATGCGCACAGCTGAATACTCGGTTCGTTGTTTATGAAACGGATAAATAGAGCATTGATCGAGAAATTCGAAGCACTATATAATAGTACTATATAATATAATTTAACAGCATTTCGGACGGTCTTAATCACGATCTGAGTTGGTCTTCATAGTCACTCACTGTTTAGAAAAAAAAGAGTTGTTAGCAACCATTTAATAGATATTTTATAAGGAATATATTTATTAGTAACACTTGATCTGGTGAATTGAAGACATTTTGTTGATTCATCTGAATGCAGCTGATGAAGAAGGTTCTAGATCGAAGGTAGCATCCTTTTTCAAGGCTAACCGCTCTCATTGAGCTAATTTATGGCATATCTATCTTGTCCCATACACGAGTTATGTTAACCCTTCATTGACGAATTAATTAAACTACATTACCGCAAAGCCAAAATTTTAGTTAAAGAAAATATTTTTATAAAAAGACACTCTTATTTATACCAAAAATAAATCTTAATAATCGCCGCAAGTGCATTTTAAGAAGAAAACTGATCAATATCAGGAGCTCATTATGATCAAGTTGCCGTTGAGGGGTTAAGAAAACGTGTTCTCAAGATAAATGATCTACATATGCGCAGATCGCATTTAACTACGTCGGTGTAATTATTTAAAAGTATTTGAATAATCCAGTCCGAAGTGGATTCATGTACGCACGTCTTGCCCACAAAACATCCCATGTTGGGAATAAAGCCACCAAACATTACCGTGAAAAATGAGATTGGCATCGTGTCACTGAACCCATAACTGGTTGCAGTTTCTGGATCAGACAGAGTGATCAATGTGACCCTCGAAATGTCGAGTCACCTTCGTTCTTTATGGTCGAAGATCATTTTCATCATTTATCTTCATTGTTTTTCGTCTCCCGCAAACATAGAATAAAAGGCGTGTCTATAGATGTCAGACTTTTAATGGAATTTCCAGCGATGCCGGTCGATTAAACAATGAATGTCGACGAATTTTTACAGTAAAAAATGGAAACATTCTCATCTGTCAGTCAAATATTGTCTGCTAAAATCATTGTCTGAAGTCATGGACCCCAAAAAGATTGACAGTTCCAGGTAGGACAATAGCAAAAAAGCATAGGATGATCTTGTATGATATTCAAATGTCGAATTTTGAATATACAGTGAACCCTTCTATAAAGTCGTAGCTATAGAAAATTATGTACCCATAAAAAATGTGTACGCTATAAAAGGGTTGACTGTATTAAAATAATACAAAAACATATTTAATTATCATTCATAAGCATCAGTGTGAGGTATTATGTAAGCATCGCATTGCTCACATCATTGGGGTACATCAAATCAAAAATGATTTGGAGACATTAACACATTTTTTGCGGAAAACTGTGTTCAATACACTTTTTATTTCTAGACATCCGTATTTTTGGGTGCCATCTATGACTTGTTAGCAAACTACAACAACTTTGTATAATTTTGTATGGGTGCCTAACTTTTATAGCGTTTTTTCTGTAGCGTAGTCCCTATCTCTATGCTATAGAAGGGTTGACTGTACTTGCTTTATAGCTCTACAAGTTCATTCTAAAAATATTTAAAAGTTTCATTTAAGATCTGCAAATTTAATAGATTAGTATTAATTCTAAAAATATCGTTTAAATTTGAAAAAGTTATCTTGTTTAATTAGAAATGATAGAAATAATGAAATTTATTTTATTTTATTGGTTTTATTATAAATATGAACATTGATTTTTATATATAAGATCCACTGTAAGTTGATTGTACTGTATCTATATTATTTGAGAATGTGCAAACAATAAATTGGCAAAGTTTTATCGCAATCGAATGAACGATATGGCAGCGCATTAAATACGGACAAACAAACATTAAATTTTATATATTAGACTATGCCTATGTTACTCGCGGAATGCTTAGCAATAAGTGGACAAAGTTTTATTGCAATCCTATGAACAGTATGGCAGCGCATTTCAAACGAACAAAAGCCAATTCATTTTTATATATTAGATATGTGACACTGGTGTTTAAAAGCAATTAAAAATGCATCATTGCACTATGCATAGCTCCACTAAAATGCACATTTAAGTGTCCGTGTATGAAAGTTTATGTGTAATTATTCGACGATTAATTGGATTTTCTCGGAAGACTCCAGATTGATGATCTATTGATGTATGACATTAGATGCATCTTATTATGGAAATTGAAGCTTGAAAGTGCGCATTATATATGAGCGTCATCAAGAAAGCAATGTTACAAGGGGTGATTCTGACGATCAGTTTGTTTGTCCGCGCGTGTTTGTCGGCCATTTTGTTGAGTCACAGTAAATTCTTCCGATGGAAAGATCATCGCGCGCTTTCGCCATAAGAAGTGGAAGACCAACGGTCATTTTTGACTGTGCAAAAAATTGAAGAACAAGTGCGAAATGACCGGCGTGTGACGCTCGACGACCTTCACTAAGAATTTGCTGACATTATTTGAAGTCTCCTTGGTGATATTGTGTCGGAAAAATTTGGCTACGACAATTTGTGTGCGAGATAGATGCCCAGAATGCTCACACAGGATAGTTTTTCATAGGAGGGAGAAACTTTTCTGGACTCTATCGTGATGGGGAATGCGATGTGGGTATGTCGCTACACCCTAAAAAGATAATACAAAAAGAGGTGGCGGAAGTGTGCGACAATCTTTCGATGCGGATTTTTTCCCTGGTGTCAGAAACCCTTGTAACTTTACTTTCCGGATGATATTATGTATGTAATTGAATTTAAAAGTGCAATAAAATTTTGAAGCTTACCTGTCGACGCAGTGAGCTGCCGTAATTGCCCAATTTTCGTTGAGCAACGCTGCACCACATTTGTGAAGATACGTTGAAGTTCGCCATTGTCGCAGGGAGATCTGCCACGGCCATCGTCCGAAGCTGGATCTGGCTCCGCCTACGATCCTGGCTTCCGGCCACAATCTTCTTCCACAAACTGACAACACCAATAAAGTCGAATTGAGCATCATCATATTAGCCACGGCCATCTTCAGATGCGACACTTGAGTCAGATCACTGTTAAATTCATATCCAGACCTCACGACCTGTCTGTTCGAGTCTGGGTTTCAACTATTTCTGCATTAAATTCGGTCCAATATTGGCGCGTTTCGACATGTACATGACCAATGCGAGCATTCGATATAGTTTTTGTGTTCGACAATTGAAAAATGAGAGACCATTAGACAAAATGTCCATCTGTGGACGTGGAATATGTGGATGCGTCCAAGAATTGCTTTGACGAAAAAGAACGACCTCGACACTCGCAAGACAATAGCCCCGTATTGAACTCTAGGGTATGCTAATTCATATTTATGAGCTCTATTGTTCGACGCAGAAGACAAAAATTCAAGACCACCATATTCTTAAGATGGTTTTTGTGGAATAAAACATTTGCTAAATAAGATTTGATGCATTTGTTTATGAAAATTTAACCCGTTGATTAGTTAACGCGCATATGTGCGTCCGCTCGAGCGATATCGAGTGATTAAGGCACCCCTACACGTTTAAATATTCTTAAATATAGAATTTAACTTTGTTGTATATTTAACTACGAATGATGCTTGATCTTTTTTTGGTATACTGATTAGCCTTTAACCTTTTATCGAGTAACAAAGAAGAACAACATGGATCGAACGAGGAAGATGTATCAAATTCAAACTTGTCTTTTTTAGAATGTATAGCTATTCTAAGGTCAGTTTAACAGTACAACGCTTCGTGGTCATAGACACAGCAAGAAACCTAATGCCGAAGCTCATTCTAGCGGTTTAATAAGTAAGAAATGAGCCATAATGACCAATGATGAGCAGACAAATAAGAATAAGATGTCGGTGTGATGATAGTCAGGGCACGATATCCGAAAAAATGCCAGCAAAAACACCGGTTGAACGAACGTTGGCAGCATTTAGAGGAAATCACTTCTTCACAACGGTCGCACAGAAAAAAAAATAAACGGGACGTAATCATACGTCGATTCGCGTAACTGGTTATCCGCAATGATTTTTGACACAATTTCGACGCATTAATTCGGTTAACACTCGTTTCGACCAGCACTTAAAGTCTGCAGAAGCGAAATAGGTCGAATGAGTCCAGCCGCGGCGACTGGGTCTGCGCCCCTCCACGGTCGTTGTCAAGATCAGGTCTTGCCAATGCAAGATGTATCGTCTGTGATACCATTGTTGTTGTTGCCTTCAATGAAACATTCGTTTAAATCTGATCAACAGCTAAAAATGCTAATCGAGCCGTTGTTTGTATGGGATGTAAGCGGGATATTCAAATGAGTTGCTACCATCAAAACCCGGAATATATCACATTATTTAAAAAAATATATTTTTGAAACATTAACAAAGATTTGATCATATGTTGATCCGATATTAGACATTTTTTTATTGATAATTGTGTTGATAAATCAACTAAAAATGTGAATCATAAGCTTGGACAGGCCTATTGCTCGTGAATCTTTTCAATGTCAAATCTGCTTTTTTCGCTATTTTATCGCGTCCTTATTTAAGGATCAGCCTAATAGTAATAGAAAAATATTATAGCATTGTTATGTACCGCCTGAAATGTCGCTGGGTCGTCCCGGATCATTGAACGTCCCAGTTCCTTACAGGATGCGGGCGGTGTAGGGCCTCGTTGTTTAGGTTTGTGCTTTCAATGACTTTAAAATGTTCATTTATGAACGCAGATCATGTTCTGTGGACATATTTGGACATGGCGTCTGATCGCAAGGCGTTTTTTCGATGTATCAGTGGTCCGAAATTCGGACCGATTGGACACGGACACCTTGTATCACTAATTTTAGAGCATTCATTCCAAAAAATTAAATCGGGCAACAGAAGCTTAACAGATGGACCGAGAACATCTTCTAATTTTGATAACTATGCATTAAAATCCCCAATTGAAACAGATCAAAACTGGAATCGCGTTGGTTTAAAACTTATCAAAAAAAAAAATGAATAGGATGGAGTAGGATAAATACCGCATCCCTTGACCGAACATAATAAAAACGAGCGATGAAATACGTGCAATGCCTTCTTGATAAAAAAATCCATTTTTTAATAACATTGTAATTGGTGATGAAAGATAGCTTATATTATATTTGTATGTCTGTCTGTCTGTATGTATGTATTGTATACACTTCCATACCATTCATCCGATTACGATTGAAATTTAGGGAGATATTTTGTGCACCCTCGTAAGAATTTTTGAATTAGTATAAGCATTGTTTGTGTACGCAATTTATTTTGCGAGACGTTTAGCGGATGCATCATGTTGGCGCACATTGGTCTGGTGAAATGATGCAAGAACAAGATAATGTTACAATTACTATATCTGAGGTGAGGAACTTCTCGGGTCATATTGTAATTGGCAGCATTATAATGGCAAAATAAATATATTACTGAGCATTTAAATTATTAAGACGACCCTCAATGCAAGCCTACGTTGGCTCGATGGTCAATACAAGCAGCGATTGAATATTCACAATTAGTAGTCGATAGTGTCTTTATGTTGGCGTATCAATCTCTATACATCCAACGGTGACTTTAAATGGAAAAACATTATGAAACATTACCGCAGATGCAATAAATAAGAAAAAGCCATAATCATAACGCATTATTATTATTGTAAGTGTTCTTTGAATTTATGAAGGTAAAAATGGAAACAAAGCATATAATGAATGAATGTACGATCAAAGAGGTGCTCTTAAAATAAAGGCGGTTTGGGGGAGCTCTAGCCCGAGAGCGCTCCAGCTACATTACATTGGTGTCAGAAGTGCGAGTTTAGGAAGACACTTCATTTGTATTTTATATATCTTATTTATTTATATTTGAATCGACCTCGTACAAAGCCATAACCATATGTATTAATTGAGGGGGCTTAAATTGTACTAATAAGCACCTAGTTGGTATTATCGAATACGGAAATAAATACAGATTTTGTTGTAAGAATTTGATACTTTGCCGTGGAAAAAAATACAATGGGCCAATTTTACGGTTGATGACTTTTTTGCTGAGTTTGGCGCAAAAATGATTATACTTCCGTATGGATAAATATACGCATATGATCATATTTTTAATACTAATTTGGCATTTAAATTCAAGAACTACCCTTATGTTTGGGGAAATTAAGCCAGCAATAAATATGCTCAGATTTATCTATTTTATTAGCGTTTTATTGGCACATTTGTGTTGTAATCGAAGAAAGATCTTTTATGCTAATGTCTGAATGTCCTTTTAGAATATATTTTCTCAACAGTTGTGATCAATTATTCGGTTCTTGTACTTATTGCGTAAAAATACACAATACTGCATACAATTTATGCAATGGATGTCGTCACGATCCATTATGAATTTCCGGTTTATTGAATATTGCTTTGTTCAATAAGATATCTTTAATATTTAATATGAGAGATAAATAAAAATAATTACGCATCGATCATCATTATCATTATAAATCAGTACAATAAGTGTACTACAATCAATCCCCTATTGCGTCCACTTCGTTTGCGACGTATTTTAAATAAGTATAAACTAAACATATAATTTTTTGTTATGGGTGCTTAACTTTCCATAGAATTTTATAGCGAGGTCCCTATATCAGCGCTATAGAAGGATTGACTATATTGCGTACTTTTTAGTGACTGTTCAACGATAAAAATCATATTTTTAATGTTTTAATTGAAATTGGTTAAATTGGTGCTTTAACACATTAACGCCATTATATGGATTTATAAAACCGTTCTATAACGGAAACTAGTTTTATGTCGTAGACTGCACCAATATTAAATTGCATACATTAAAATGTCATTAATGTCAAATCGATTTGATGTACGTTTGCAAATGTATGCCAAATTAATTATGTGGGATCCCGGACAGTTTTAGGTGCTCATGAATCCCGAGATTAATAAATGTAATCCCGAAATTTTCGGGATTAAATTTTTTATCTAACAAAAATCGTACACCTCGCCAGCACGATGAAGGCTACTAAATCGAGACATTTCTGCAGAAATCTGGACGCTTGGAAACAGTGGCGTAACTACTAATTGGCGAGCTTAGGCGACCCCTAGGGGCAATAACTGTATAATCTATGTATACATACATATAGAGTACATATATTTTTTTCAAATTGTTATATTAACCTTTGCCTACCGGTGATGTATTTACTACACATCGACTCTAATAATGAGAATATCGATATGAAATATAATAGATACGGAGTTCAGAATTTTTGTATTCCTCCGTAATATAATTACGAATCACATCGAAATATTATTGTATATAAGTATTCATCTGCAGCGACGGAAATAAATAATTTGTTAGGAAATCGGGAATTTTGCGAGTTTTAGTTCGTGTCTCAGCAGAAAGGAATTTGTATTTTTTTAAATAGTATAATTTGCTTTATTTTGCTGATGGATGACATTTACGTACATTTTATACGATTGAAATATTGAAACATGTGTGTAAACGCGGGCATGGACTATGAAGTGTTAATATGAAGAATTTTGTAATATTTGTGCAACTTTGATTGATAACTCAGATTGATTCCGTTAATAGTGTTACTAAACCGATTTAACTGATCGACAGATATTAAAGTGGGCTAAAAAATAACCCACCGAGGCGTATCTAATCTCGCAAAAAGACATCAATTTGAAACGACAAACGCAATTGTGAATTAACATATACTTAACACGCGATTCCAAAAGACTTGATATACTTGAGGTCGGCGTTCTCATCTTGCATGACAATGCAAGGCCACTATGTATAGTAACTGACCTTTCAGAAACTATTATTGGAAGAAATCCCAACAAAAATGTATTTTATTCTAGAATTTTTAAAAAAAATCGATTTTGTTTTTTTTTGCATTTTTTTAGAGTTTAAATGTTTAAAAATATATTTTCTAAGTGAATTTCCAAAATTATAATTATTTACCGAGTTATAGCCATTTTAGTGAGGCGGCAACTAAGGCCGCTCTTACCAGAATGAAATTTTTAAACGCGTTTTTCTCGAAACTACTTTTTTCAACACGGTTGACATTATATCTCAAGTTTTAATCAATTGATTTATTTCAAATTTAATATAAATCTTTTATATATAATTTTCTATTGTCTCTACCATATTTATGTTAAAACTTTATTTTTAACTATATAAAAAAAATAAAACTGTGAAAAAATAAGATCAAAAAATGACATTTTTTTAAACAGTCACCATTTTATGAAAATATTTTTTTATTTTATTTTTAAGGTAGAAACTATAGCGACATCTTTACTAATTAAGATTTTGATTTATTTCTTAAAATTTAAATGATTAAAAGGGTTGAAATTGTGTCAACCAAAATAGTCATTTTTTATCCCATACACTTTAACACTAGATTAAAGATAAAATAGTTTCAGAGGCGCATATTACAAGATGAAATAATACCTTCAGTGTAATCCGACATGTTGACAGATTCCGGTATCGTTGATCCTGTCGATGTTATAATTTCAATCGGGGACACTGTCGATTTGTCCGTTGAAATAGCATCATCAGGAATCGATGTTCCATTCACATTTGCTATAAAACAATGACATGTTTAAAAAAAATCATAATCCTAATATAAAAACATGTTTTAAATGGAACAAATGCGTACTTGATTGCATTGTGGAATTGTCCGAAGATGGCATTTGTGTGGTGGATGCATTCGTTGCAGAAATATTAGTATTCAAAATCGAGCTGGGAGTTGTTGGACTGGAAGCCAATGATCCGTTGGCCGAAGAAGGACTCGAATCTGATGGACTACCGGATATATACATAAACGTGCTGAACTCCTCATCCAAAGGCGTGGTGGTTGTATTTTCTGATTCGATGACTTCTTCTGGTTTGGTCGTTATCTGTACAGTGAAAACAGGTTTGGTAGCGAGGGGCTTCGGCGTCGTATGCGGGCGTTTGTTGGTCGATGATGGATATTTTGAAGTTGTCGCATTTTGTATCGTCGGCTTTGCAGACGACGTGGAAACGTTGAAGTTTGACGTTGTGGGCTTGGTCGTAATCGTAGGTTTGGTTGCTCCGGCGATGGGTTTCTTGGGGGGTGGTATCGTGTGCGATGGTTGCATAGTTGGTCCGGTGACGTTTTCCGAAGAAGACGTAACAGTCGGAAGCAAGACCCAGCCTTCCGAAGGTGTCGCCGGTGACCATCCATCGTCTGAAAAATACATTTATAAATCATTCATTTACGAGGGGGATTCAAATATAACCCGGAATTTTACTGTATAAAAATTATCGCTCATTAACCACTGGAGAAAAAAGGCTTTATCATAAACGAAGGCGTGAAATTTTGAGACAGATTCAAGTTTATTCGCTCCACTACGTTACATTGGTGTCAGAAGTAGGAGTTTAGGAGGGCATCAATTTCAATTGGTTTTCGGAGCAGCCACCTTTTTTTCAAGTGACGGGATTAAGACTATTTCTATGATCAGGAATATGGGGATGAAATGTAATCGAAGCTTACCTTTAGCAGTGGTATTGACGATGCCAGCTTCGGTGACGACAGAGTCTCCATAATTGGACCAGGTCACCAATCCAATTTTTTCGGTAGTCGCCTGCGTGACCGGCTTTTGAACTTCAGCAGTAGGTTTATTCACTAATGGACCGTCTATTTCGTTCGTCAGGGAGCTCACCGTCGATGTCTGGAGAGGCTTTTGCGAAATTGGCTTCGTCGGTATTGCTGCTGGTTTGACAGACGGTTTTTTGGTCGTCGGGGAAGGTTTGTATGACACGACAGGCTTGTAGACGGTCGTAAAATTAGTCGGTTTTGGCGTCGGCTTGAAGGAAGCGGTCGTTGCGTTTTGTTTGATCGTCGATGTTGTCAAAGGTTTTGCCGGTTTTGCTGTTGCTTCTATTTTGGTCGCGTTGACGATCGGTCTTTTGGTCGGTTGAAGGGTTGTGTTGTGTTTAGCTGTGGTGGTTGAGATTCTGATGGGCGTTGATGTCGAAGCATGAGTTGTTTTTTCGGTAGTTATCGAAGTCTTTGTCGGTTTTTGAGTTGCGGTCGACGATGGGCTTAAGCTGGACGGATGTGAAGGTTTCTGCGAGGGCTTCGCTATCGTTGTGAATGGTTTATAGACGTTCGTTGTCTTTTGAGTGGTGGATTGAGTTGTAGTAACGGGTTTGTATACTGTTGTTGGTTTTTTGATGATGACCGTTGTTGGTTTCGTTGTTGTAGTTTTTCTATTTGATAACGTGGAATTAATCGGTCTTTGAACAGCAGGTCGACTGACGCTAAATATTTTAGTGGTGTTTTCTATAGGTTTTTGAGTTGGTCTTTCCGGTTTGACTTTTTGAGGAATAGTCGGTTTTATTGGTTTTTGAGGAACGTTATTGGCAATTGAGGCGGTCGATATGGGTTTTATTGTGGTATTGAATTGTACATTGGTTGTCGTCGGTTTGTTGAAGATAGTTGTCGGTTTTTGAAGTGGTGGCTTTGTCGAAGGTAATCTCGTTCCGAAAGGAAGCTGAGATTCTGGTTTGGGCGATGGTTTTTTAGTTGCTGCAGTATAAAAAGAGGTGGATTTTTGAGTGGTAGTCTTCGTTATGTATTGCGTGTCTTGTACGCTCTGGAAGGTGGATATTTTGAGAGGAACTTCAGTAGTTATCTCCGGTCTATTTGTGATTTTTTGATTATTTACGTAGCTCGGTTTGGAGGCATTGTACAACTGATTGTTGATGAAGATTGTAGTTTGGATCGTACTAGTGCTCGTTGTTACATTCGGTCTTCTAGTCGGACGCGATGGTAGATAAAACGGCTTATAAGTCGTCGTGCTGGTTGTCGCTTGAAGTGTTGCATTATGTCTATTAGGCTTGCTGATGGGTATAATTTGAGGCTCGATTTTTTCTTCTATTTTCGTGGTGGTTACTGAAGGTTTTGTTGGTGTTTTCTTAGTGGTAGTATTCGTCGAATGGCTAAAATTAGTCGAGGTATGTAGAGTTGGAGTCGGCTTCTTAGTGATGTAATGGGTAGATCCTTGCGTCGAAGGTAGCTTCAGGAACTGTTGTCGGTTTTTGAGTAAACGTAGTCGACGTTATAGGGATGAGAACTTCTTCGTCTTTGACAGGTTCTATCGGTCGCTGAACGGGCTTTCCAAATATGGTATTATCTTCGATATTGTTATCACCGATGGCGTCTATGAAGTCAGGTATTTGACAACAGGATCCAAAGTAAAATCTATCTATACACGTTCCTAAATGAGTTCCGTTGGCTTTTAAACAGTCTATAGCGAACATGCAAATTCCTTCTTCTTTCGTTCTTCTTGAAATGCAAGGGAGGTGACGAATATTTCTGGCACTTGGTATTACTGAAACAAACAAAAAATATATCAATTTAATTATTTTTCCACGTTACAGAGAGACTTTTAAAGACAGTCCCCTGCATGATCGTTACTAAACCTATATAACAGAAAACGTTGGATTCTTTTGAATGAACGCCACTCAACCCTTTTCAAAATAACTTTTACTTCAGTTATTTCCCACTTTATCAATCAATTATATTCATTTTTTAAATTTAAATATTAAATCCGTAGTGATCTACGACACAACATGTGTATCATAACATTGCAGAGTGCTACTAGACGATCAGTAGTAGATTTAACACTAAGTTTAAGGCCCTTTGGGTAATGACGAATTTAGCACTTGAGAGGCCCTTGACGCAATTTAAGATTGAGGCCTCCTGGACTCATTTTTTTTCAGTTTAGGATAATTTATGACATTTGACTCTCGATATGCGTGGTTTCCTTATACGATTTTGAACTGTCCCTTCTAGGCGCGCCTTTCAAATAAAGAAGTTACCCTGCCACACCCTGTATAATATTAAATGTAAATGGCTTCATGATGATTGATTGAGAAATATGAAAGAAGGATCCCACTCAATAGAAAGTACATATTTCTTGAATCTCTCATACAGATATAACGGAAACTCTATAGCATCCGGGAAAGTGATCTTAGTCATCTCAAGTAAAAATATTCCATATGCAAATTTAGAATAACTCGAGTGATCTCACAATGACTAACGCTATTTTAAGAAGTGAGATTTTGATGAAAATCATGTTCCGTATATTATCCGGAAAACTCGAGTATAAACAACTGCTACACGACTCGCGGCGATGAATTGCGTGCAGCATCCATTATCCGCATAATTTTCGTCGTTTTTTGTGTATCACTTCTTCCAAATTGGCTCGAATCGAGCATGTGTTGTTTGAAAGAGGCAAAATTCGAGCAGACAGTACAGTAATCAGTTCACGAATAGTGCCGATCATGTTTTGTAATTGTCGTGGCATGACAAAACGTTCGGCATGCAAATGGTATTTATTTGAAATGTGGGTCAGCGGAGTGAACCGTTAATCGACGGACTATCAACCTGAATGGCCGGGTTCGAATCTGGTGCCATTGTCAAGGCTGAGTCCTAATACGTGGGCGTACCACCCACTCGAGCTAATCTCGATCGGCTCCGTTTGCTGTCAATATTCAAACATTTAGGATCATCCAAAATCTTTCATCGATTGGGTATTATTTTCTTGATCTAAGAAATGGCATCTTACAAATCAGATAAGCGCTGGGTCAATATGGAAGATAGCTAAAAAGAGTGGAAATTCATCAATATTTTTGCCTGGGTCATTAGTTTGCCTCATACATATTCCCAATACAGTCAACCCTCCTATAGCGTCAAAATTGTGTATGTAAACAACGGGTAAAATACGTAAGGTCAATGCCCGCTGGCGCGCATTAGTCACTTTCTATAGCGTTTTGCTTCTATAGCGTGGGCCTCATTTCGACGCTATAGAAGGGTTGACTGTACTTCAACTCAATGGTCAACAAAACAAAGCTTGACGCATTTTCTCAGCAGATTTGATCTCAAATTAGTACTGAACAGGATGACGACCTTTATTGAAATTCGCACGGTTATTAACCCGGAAACGATCAGCAATCTCCACATCTCGATACGCATGTTGCCTATGACTTCCATTGTTTCTCTGGTGCAGGCGAACGAGCTGCTGATGAAGCAATAACAATCGGAAATTGGTTCGATACGGGGTGCCAGATTTAATGACGCGTCCGGTAACTTTCTTCGGCTATGACGCATGCCAATAGAAAGTTATCTAACACTAATGCGTCCTCTTCGACATAATTAACACGTAAGTGTATGTATAGTGCGCATCCAGAACCGGCCGAAAAGAATCGATAGCCCTGGGCGAACGATCTGAGAGCAATCCGTCGATCGGACTTTCTTTTCGATCCATTGACTCAAACTTATGTAATGCACAAAAACGTGTATGTCATATAAAATCATTTGTGTTCGATCATTCAATCATTGCGATTTCGTAAAATGTGATTTTATTCATATGTTTTTGTTGTTAAATCAAAGTTACGGCCAAAGAGGCCCATAAACATGAGAGGCCCTTGACGCAATTTAAGATTGAGACCCTCTGGACTCATTTTATTTTTAGCTTGGGACAATATCTGATATTCGGTCTTCGATATGTGCGGTTTCCTATTACAATTTCACTATTACGCGGCCTCAGGGCAGAAAACTTTTTTGAGGCCCTATACATTTTTGAGACCCCAAGCGTGCGCCTATAGTTAAATTCGCCGTAAAATTATACTGAACGATTCAAATATTAATTACATAGCGATCTTAGTGGATTTATCACTTGAGAGGCCCTTTAAGCACAATTTAATTTCTGTTTTTTAACCCGAAACAAATTCTGATATTCGGCCTTCGATATGCACGATTTCCTATTACGATTTCAATATCACGCGGCATCAGGACAAATAAAAGGATGAACATAAACTTTTTGAATCTCTTGAATTCCGCATTAATGTATGAGGCCCTTTGAATATTTGAGGCCCAAGGCGCGCGCGAAGATCATGATTTGCCAACAATGTTATATACGACCGATGTCATAATTTATGGCATCCGATATGCATACAACAAGAAGATAATTTAGCGATATCCTCATTTCAAATTCAAAAAGCAATATTATCGTCATCTATTGATGACATGTCAAATTTATATTTCATCCGTGGCGTCATTATAAACGAATTGAACAACGAACGTCGGTAAAGTAGAACGATCGACGTCGATAAATTTAGCGAATGAAAGTTGTAAATCTGTTTATGGGGGTGAAAATTTATTGCCTCGGCATAAAAATAAATTTGTTCAAGTTCGTTCAATTGAGGACTCTTGAAGTTTGTTAGATTATTGCGGACATGTTGTTAAAGCAACATGTATCAAATTTATTATAAATTGTTTATGGTGGAGCTTGTATTTTCAATGTTTGCCTTTGAATAGCTTTTCGGCGTTAATTGAGGCGTCTACAACTGTTTTTTAAAATTTATTTGGAAGCGACCCACAGAAGGCGTACCGATGATGATGACCCGGTTTTTGTGAATGAATCCGTGTCCTTAGAGTTGACCCCAATCCGAGTCGGAATACCATCGAAGGAGGAAGTGCGCAGACGGCGTCAACACTCTTGTGGTCATGACGCATTCCAGGTCAGATGGATCATTACGCCTTTTTGTTTATTTTGTTCGAAACAGCGACCTGCTTCGGTCCTTTGCTACATGAAAAATCAATTACGTGACCGTAACACTGCTTTCAGCCATTGTCTACTTGCTACTAGATATCGACGAATGTTTGGACAAGGAAAACAGTTATGTGCGCTTGGGACTTCAATGCATTGGGTGATTCCGTGGGTAACGCACGTCGACTCAAATAGCAACGCCTGCCAGTCTTCGGGTCGAAGTTTGAGGTCTGCCTTTTGGAAATAGTTGAGATTTCACATGTTATGAAACAGAGAGGCGAGTCCGTGAACTTGCTATGAGTCAGAAGCGAGCGAATATAAAAGTGGGTCATATTGGTCACCGACAAACCCGTTTGTCACACGGCTAACGGTACGCCCGGTTCATCGGATACTATGCCGCGGAAAACGAACAAAGAAAGCTTTTGAATGTCCGATTGTCCTTTTTGCATTCCTGATCGATCAGGAAGAGAAGAAAGCGCTCTTGCGGGTTCGCCATTGTGTCTAAAATAAGCGAGGACCGCAACGAAGGCCTTCAGCCGCTAGGATCAAAGACATTTGCGGTCACATAACCGCTTTGCATTGGACAATTTTACGCTATATTTGAATTGAAGATGAATAAAAAATCCAAATTTACCTATGAGCGCAGAAGATGCGCGCTTCGGGCCTCAAAAATTTATGGGGCCTCAAAAAGTTTTCTGCCCTAATGCCGCGTAATAATGAAATCGCAATAGGATAACGCGCATATCGAAGGCCGAATGTCAAAATATATCCCAGGTCGAAAAACCAAATGGATCCAGGGGCCTCAATTTTAAATTGCGCCCAAGGCCTCTCATCTCGCCATTGATCTTGATAACATATGATTGATATAAATAAATAACGAAGATTTGTACAAAATAATTATATTTTAGACAAAAATTAACAGTAGAGTAAGACCTCGTTTAGCGCTCTCTCGTTTATGATGATTTGATATAACGCGGTATGCTCGAAGCACGCATAAAAGCGGTATTTCAAACATCGCTCGTAACGCAAGTAATAATTCCCAATTAGAATTGTTTGCCTTTGGTTAAATTAGAGTTTTTGGCGAGGTTTTTGATACGTCTGCATTATGCACGTCATATTTTCATATTAAATACAGACGTGTCCGTCAATGCGTTAATGTCGTTTTCCTATGCATAGTATGAAATTGGATAAGGAGACTTTGCAGCATTAAAATCACACTATCTCGACAAGGCTTAGGGGTTTAATACGTTGATGAGTAATCGCGCATATGTGTGTTCGTATTCGAGTGATACAAAAGAGCATTCACGCATATTGAGTGTGGAGATTAGTGAATCGGAGACAGCGACTGAGTGTCTTGCGTTTCATCACTACTGTAAAAGTACCCCTATACGTCTTAATATCATTTCTAATACAATATTATATGTGAGTGAATCTATTTCAAACGCTACTATTGAGCCCAACGATATCAACAGTGTTAAGGTTCATTTATTCATATACAAGCTTTATTCACGCTGAGCGGTCTTCAGATTTTTTTAAAAATATTATATATAGGAAATTTATAAATTTGTATTTAGATTGAAGAAATTGAAACAAAACCAGTGGTTTTCAATCAAAAAATTAAAATTGGTCATGTTTGAAATTTATACTTTTGGTACCCATAATCTCAAATAGAATCAGATTTGCTATTGATTGTATTATATATAGAAGCATGGCATTGAAAATAAAGCGCTGTGGAGTGCTGCACACAACATGTGCGTGCACACTCTCTCTAAGATTAAAATTGAATCCATAACACGCTGATCTTTCGTTGATTCGTTGTGGTATTTTTAATAAAGGATATACTCACGATGAAACGTCGATAGTTGTTTTTCGGAGATCACAGGCGACGCCCCAACCACTAAACCACAGGAATAGTTTATCAATAAAATACAGTTTAACACTACAAAACACGTTACGACGACGTCACAAATAAAACTATTTCTACTTTTCTTTCCGAAAAAGTCACTAAAAACTGTCAAAAAACCACTCCTCGACTCGTATCGATTTAACTTCCTAGTCTCCTGGCAATCCGATTTTGTCGATTGTCTCCCCGCGCCCGCTTTTGAGCTCCCGTTGGTCTTCATGGTGTCCTGTGGGACGCCGCTGAAGATGACGCCCCTGTCGCTCGTCTTCAGCAGTTGCTGTCGCTCCATCTCGCCACAGATCCTAGTGGAATGCAGCCATCGTTGATCGATAATACCGGCAATCAGAGTGTTATTAACATTCTTCAGATGCTCGTACCTGCAATAATTTAAAACTGAATCAATTACACGGCATAAAAACGAATGCGTTACCACCAATCTGTTGCAGCGTACCGAATGACAGGTGCTTTGTCGCGCAGAGATTTCGTCTAAATGGCAATGCGAAGATAAGCAACAATAGATTGGACAGGTAGAACCCAGATCTCATTGGTCGAAGACTGCCTTATCCAAAATGGCATTTGTTATGTTAAAAAAAAATCCGCTTTTAAAATCATTTTCGTACGTTCCGGAAACAATGCACAATGAGACCTCGTCGATTGTCGTTAAATTTGACCTGGAATCGAGACGACGACGAAGTTCGAAGGCGTCGAGGATGCCTATTGCTTGTTTTTGTTGCATTTTATTGGAGTTGGAGAGTCTTAGGCGCTCGGAGAGAGACCGCGGAAAGAAGAGTGCAGTTATGGAGCGACTCCTCACGAAGGTTGGGTCGTCGGTGCCCTTGGGCGAGAGCTGGTGCCGAAGAACCCGACCAGCCTTGCGGTGAGGAAGTGCAACGAATTTGCTTATGTTTCACGTCGGCTTCAAACCGGGCTCCGTTGGCTTAATTACCTGGTTGCGTTCGTTGAACCTCAACCAGCAGGCTTAACGGGACTCGAACCCAAAGTAGCCGATCGACGAGTCGTCGCTCAATTCGCTGTCAAGTCGGTGAAAATCGTTTAATGAAAGTCAATTTGGATGCAAAAATAGGCTAAACAGCCGATGGTCAGATCAAAAAGAAACGGGCAACGAGCTCAATGCAAGGCAAGGATCTCAACAAGCACGATCTTTTTCCTATCTATTAAACAAGGATCAGCTCAGTTTCCAAACAAAATATCCATCCATTTGATATGCAATGCTTTTAGGAAAGCATTCAAATGCATGGAATAGAAGCAGGTTTACAGGTTGTTGAGAAACTGGGATATAAATCTGAAATATGAACGATGTTAATCATCTATGATGATATACGACGAGCATTTATCCAAAGGATGTATTCAACGGTAATTCCGTATTTTGACCGAGTGATCACTTTATTTGCATATACAGTTAACCCTTCTATAGCGTTCACTTGGTTTGCGGCGTCGTTTGCGCAAACATCGGATAAAATACGCAAGGTCAATGTCCCTTCGTGCGTATTTGAAATTTTTATCTAACAGAAATCGTACACCTCACCAGCACGATGAAGGCCATTAAATCGAGACATTCCCGCTGAAATCTGGACGCTTGGAAACAGTGGCGTAACTACTAATTGGCGGGCTTAGGCGACGCCTAGGGGCAGGAATTATCTAATCTATGTATACATATATACAGTAAATATCAAATTGTTATATTAACCTTTCCCTATCGGTGATGTATTTACTACACATCGACTCTAATAATGGGAATATCGATATGAAATATAATAGATACGGAGTTCAGAATTTTTGTATTCCTCCGTAATACAATCACGAATCACATCGAAGTATTATAGTATATAAGTATTCATCTGCAGCGACGGAAATAAATTATTTGTCAGGAAATCGGGAATTTTGCGAGTTTTAGTCCGTGTCTCGGTAGAAATGAATTTTATTGGCGATGTTTAATGTTACTTCGGGCATATTTTCAAAATAATATTTGAATTTATTAGTGTTTTATTTATCTATTTTTGGATCAGTTTGATCAATCAGTTTTGATCTTCTTGCCATCTAGATACAGAAAATTGCAAAAAGTTTGCCAAATTTCGTTCGGGCAATTTTTCGTTGCTGGATAAATCAGGTCGTTGAAGGCCTGACACGTTCGATAACGATGTTCTACGTATTGTCAATAGTCAAAGGGAATGAAGAAGAAACTAATTCAGAACTCATCAATAGATACAACATCATCTTGTATCACGACAACGCGAGATTCATTGAAAAATGCCATTTAAAACATTAGTGACATTGAATAGGAATTACTATTGCATCCACTTTATTCTTCTAATCTTACTGCATGCAACGGCACGTATTTTTGGCATACATACAACTTATTGCCATTGGAGGTCATTTTAGCACAAGATAAATCGACCATTGTCTTTTTCATCCGACTACTTATTGTTTCAGGTTCGGCATTAAGTACATCGAACACAAATGTTTTTTTAATCTCAAATTGTACATTTAAAGCGGTTTTTTTTTCAAGCTAACAAGCTCAGAAGACGAGTTATTGTCATTATGAATGCACGCGTTTGATATTGAATTCTGAAGGTTGATGACTCCGGGTCGACGCGCAAAAAGATTCTTATCGGTCCATTAAAGCCTTAAAAAGAATTTCGATGAATTTTATATATCGAGCTCGAACGATTTCCTCGTCATCTTAAAAGCAGTAAAAATCGTATCGAGGATATAAATATTCGATAGCTGTAAATGCAGACGTTTTCAATCTTCGACGCTGATTGTATCGGCTGTATATTGATGTGTGATAAAAGTCATCAAATGCTAAAAAGTAATCGTGTAAGAAACTGGCTTGGGTCTTACTTATGTTGATAAATTGAGCATGGATTTTCGATGACAGTTCTAATTGAATGACGAACATGAAAGTTAAAGATATTTGAAAAGTGTTAAGTTAATAAAATTGAATGAATTTTAAAGAAAGTTATGGATTTCCACAACGTGCATATGACAAATACGCCAAATTATTTCATAAAAATGATTTACAAATGAGATTTCTTAAGGATTTATATTATTATTTATAATATACATTGTTTAAAACTATTTAAAAAATATAGCTTTATTAATATAAGTAGTGTAAGTAAAATTCATTGATTTTTATTGAAAAAGTAAAGTAAAAACAAAGTTGTTCTTCATATTTACCAGTGATCTGAACGAGCGGGAAGCAACGAAACCCATATTTTTTGTCGCACTGTATTTGTTCATGTATTTGTAGCAAAATTACTATTTTCAGATTCGATTACGAGTTAATAAAATATATTTATGCAAAGAATATGTCCATAGTGGTAAACGAACGACCTCAGCGACGGCCGACGACTGACTAACTGTTAAATACATGTGACCCACAAAAGAAGGAATCGTTTGCGGCTTTCCAAACTTCAATTCTCGATGCGGCAAAAACCAAATTCCGAAAACACTTTTTAACTTTATCTCTGGAATTTCCTACGAGGCATGAACTCCATGACGTTTGTCGATTATATGAAAATTATAACGGATCCGCTTCAATCAGAAAGCAAAACGTCCGCTCTTGACTTGATTTTTGAGACAAGTGTCAGAATTACTCATAACGGTTTTGGAAGCTGCCATTCGTAATGTAAATAATGTTTACATGCCGAGAAAGTAAAATAACACTCATCTGAGTTGTCGGATGGAATTGAGGCTACTTTTATTACGCAAAATCTTTTGATTATTGAGTTAAGAGGGTTTTATAGTCCGGAGGAACAAATTTTGGGTGTTTTTTCAAGTTCGATAAAAAATAAACAAAAAATATTTTTAAAATACATTTTTTATCAGATACTTATTGACATTTCCAGAATACCCAAAAAAAAATTAAAATTAAAAAAGTTCTTGTTTTTCATAGTCACTCATTTAATTAAGTGATCAATGAACTACTTATCTAAGAATCTCAGTTGTAAAATAAAGCTGTAAGCTGTACCTAGTGTTGGTGTAGTGGTTTAAACCCTATATTATTATAAAATAATATAATCTTCCCTGAATCTATTACAATTAGCCAACTCCGTCAACGGAAAGACCTGGATTTATTTCCACCAGATCTCGTAGAACGTCGTCATTCAGTTTTTTAGACCTCCCACGACCTAATTCATCTAGAATCAGATTCCTGGTCGAAATCTGGCAAACCATTTTCAGCACTTTTCTGCGAAAACTGTACACGCCCAGATGACAAAACTGATCAGAATAAACTGAACAATGTCTGGTTTCAAAGCGCATAACAAAACTTACGTCCCTTATATTAGGACTTTTCTAAAGAAATGTTTAAAAACGGCACGTATTTTTGGCACTATCATCATAAACGCAAATATTTTGGAAATGTCAAAATGCAGCTTTACACGTGTGTATTCAATTTTATTATTATTATATAATAAAGGAAGACATTTATTCAAGTTTAATTCATAATAATGTCTCAAATAGGATCACTTTTGGCCAAGAAGACCTCACCCAATGGTATGTTTCCTGGTCTCTGGATTGGTTTTTGAACTGTTGGCTTAGATTCAACTTAAGACATTGAAAAAAATGTTTTAATGTATCAATAAATTTGGAGGTGAGATTTTCAATCGATCGTTCCTAATCCATTCTATCTTTAATTTCAAGGTCCTATATGAGCAAATATTCTAAATTAAAAATAAAACAATTATGGCTTGTAAATGGAGGATCTTAATGTTAATAATAATTATAAAGTTATATATAAAACACACTGTTAGATCTTAATAACAAAATCTTATGACTTATTGAGTTTATCCTATTTATCTGAACTACTAAATCTAAAATAAGAAGACTATATAATTCACAGCAATTTGTATTAAGTGAGTCTGTTTAGTCCCGTGTGTTTGTCGGCCATTTTGTTCAGTCATAGTAAATTCTTCTGATGAAGAAATCGTCGCGCGCTCTCGCCACCTCTTTTCGAATTTCCTGACATTTCTTGAAGTCTTCTTAATGATAATGTGTCAAAAAAACTCGGTTATAAGAAGTTGTGTGCGAGATGGTTGCTCAGAATGCACCGTCAAATTTGCATGACCACCGAGCATGAATTTTTGAATCGTTTTGGAGAAGAGGAAGAAGCTTTTCTGGACTATATCGTGAAGGGGGATGAGACGTGGGTATGTCACTACATCCCAGAATCCTAAAGACAATCCAAAAAGAGTTAGCGATCGACGCTGAGATGTAGATGTTCCTCTCATCGAGGTCTTTCAGCCTAAGATGAGATGCACACGGGTACGTCCGTCCGTCGGACTGTCGGATCGAAACGAAAAGCCGATATTTTCGGATCAACGAATAACGGTTTTCGAAGCCCTGTATTAATTATTATAATTTATGTTTCAAATTAATTTATAATCATATTTCGTCTGCAAAGACACCCAATGGGAGACCAATTGATTAAGTTCAATATACGCGCTGTAAAAAGTCGATATATAAATTATAAAATTGTAACAACCGGTTTTGATATGTTGTCGTCATTAAGTCAATCACCTGTCTTCTGAGAGAAGATGCTGTTCTTCGTGATGAACAAAGATTCTGCAATCTTATCCAAAATTATTGCATGTTCAAAATGAATTTAAGATCAGTGACGGATTTAGCACTTGAGAGGCCCTTGTACCCATTTGGTTTTTCAATATGTTTAGTGTTTTTAAGGCCCCTTACATTCCTTTACAAGCAAAACCTCTACTTCGTATGCACGCACGAGACCTTTTATTTATTTCAGCTGTAGTTGTCTGAAGTAGAATTTCCTGTTTCTTTTTTACAAAGGCGGCCCTATCCGTAACTCGCATGGTCTCCAGATCTGACACCAGTGGATTTCTTTACATAGAGACGTGCCCTATTCTGTGGCCCGCACGGTCTCCAGACTTAACACCACTGGATTTCTTTGTCTGGGGACGAGCCCTATTCTTAGGTGTGCCATGTTTTAAAATTGGTCAAAGCTCGACTGCGATTGAGAAAAGCGCAAGCTCAACTATTTAAAATTGACAAAAGTAATATGTTTTTCAATTGCTCTTTAATATTGAGTCATTTTTATTATTTTCATTGTTTAAAAGAATGGCGTCAATAAAAAAAATCCGTTGGCTTTTTCTATAAATTCAAATTGGGGCAAAAAGCAGTGGAAGCAAGTAGAAATACTAAATTTACAATAAAAATAAGTAGAAGAAATTGACACGCAGTTTGTTCCTGAGTATTCCGATAATAAGTTTAAAAACAAAAATGTATCCAAAATTTCAAATAAGTCATATTTACTTGAATTTACTACCAATGAACTTTCTAAATTACTTAACAAAAAAAGGAATAATATCCGATTCATTTTATAAATATTCGAATTTACGAATATTTAAAAAGGCCAAATATATTCGAATATTCGAATCACTGACTAAGATGCAATATATTTTTTGTCACAGTTGTGGAAAATTTAGCAATTCTGTCTTATGGATATCAGTGTAGATATGTTATTAAATATTTAAGTCGTGACAGAGAGATGTAATATTATAATAATCATTTATAATTACTGCAGATGTAATTTGTAATAAAAAAAACCCTCTTAAATCACCCATTATACTCAATATTTTAAATGAGCATTTGAATTAAATCTCGAAATATTTTTTTTTCATTAATTACATGTGTTTATTTGCAAAATTCAATAAAACGAATAGCGTAGAAAGCCATGAAATCGATGACAATGCTGTTTGAGTGAAATTCTGACGTTTACGACGCCATTTTTAATTTTTGACAGTTGTCCGTTTTTTTTAGTGGAGCGCGTAATTCGGTCTTAAATCGTTTTTATTCGCCCATGTCAAATTAGACGGTAGCCGTTAAAAACGCATTTACAGCCAGCTGTATGAGATTCCAAATATAAATTTAATCAATTTATTGGCGTCATCTAAATCAAATCAAAGCCATCTATTGAAAATCCGAATAATTTATTTATCAATGATCTTCAATTTTGGCGATTCAAATTTAAAAAAATATATTTAAGACGTCCGAGTGAAATAAAATTGAACCGGATCAATTCGATTGAATATAACCGCAATTATTTGCGGTCAAATAGTTAAAAATCCAACGTGGTTAATGGGGAAAAACCTTGTCATATTATTGAACTGATTCTAAAAAAAATATATGCCATAACGCAATAATATGTTGTTGCATACAATGTCGTGATGGATGATTTGTTTTCACGCGATAAAACTCTAAAATGATAAACAGTTTGCGCTGTCCGGAATGTAACCGCGCGCTTCTGTATGAAGTTCAATATACTCCAACTGACCTTCCGCCGAGCTACTGATGATGACCAGGGGTCGTCAAATATTAATCACACTATACATCGATCCACATCCATTGAATAATGCATATCAAAAAATTCAGATTTATCGTTTGACATCGAGCGTGTTTGCAATATAAAACGCGTACAAATTGAATATTCGCCAAATTAAACTGTTGATGATCGCTGACATTATTTCTCACGATATGCAAGCCGGCTCACTTCCTGATTAATCAACAGTATCGCAAAACATTTTTTTGGTGCAAATTTCAATAATTTGCGAAAATGTCAAAAATGTCAAAAAATGTTAAAAATGTCAAAAAAATATCAAAAAATGTCAAAAATGTCAAAAACGTGCGTATGTGAAAATATATTACCTTTGATGCACATTTTTTCTTCTCGTTTAATTAACGGATGGATTTATTCACAAATATTTTAATATTTGTATGAAAAAAATCGGATTAAATCCGATTTTCTCCGGATAAAATTTTCACCTAAAAATGTTAAAAAATATGTATTTTTTTAATGCGTTAAAAATTTTCGGTTTTATTTTGTATTTGTCAAATTAAACGTGCAACATATTTAATGCTTAAAAATAATATTTTCAATAAAATGATTAAAACATGCGTTTGAAGATTATTTTTTTATAGTATTTTTTGTCGATATATGTAATTTAGTACAGCCTTGGATTACACATTGATCGACATCGCACACTCGTCTGCTTCTAATTTTTTGCGATTGTAATTAATAGCGAAAATTTTTGGCAATTCAATTTTAATAAATTTGCAATGATTTTATTATTATTTTTATTTTTAAATTAAAAATATTTGTTATATCACTTGTTGCCGTAGTTGAATTTAATTGGTTCAATGGAAGATTTAAAGCGAGTGAGTTATAGACCTTGACCGCAGCACGGTCATGGTGGAACTGGCCTCAGCTCGTCAGCTTGCAGACGAGCTGAGGACTTGCACCTGCGCCAGCTCGACCACCACCTTATAGGATTCGATTTGAAGCAGGGAAGGCTGAAAACATCAAATCGATCGTCGACAAATACTGAAAATTAGAAGAAGACCCCAAAAAAATTAGCACCAAAAATGTGGCAATTCAAATTTTTTTACAACAAAAAAAAAAAAACAGCTATTCTTTGTATCGATGGTTGCTCCTGGGGTAGCGAGAAAGGCTTACGTATTGCTGTAGAAATCCTGTTTGTGTCTGGACTTTATTGTCCGCTTCCTTTGAGGAAAATATTTGAGAAAACTCCAGAGGGATCAATTGTGTTGAAATCGACGGTTTCCAAACGATTCGATCAATAATAAAATCAAATTTAACCCTTTTGTCAATTTATCTTTTGTCTTTTGTCAAGTGATCTGGCTGGACTATCATACATTTTGTATGGAAATGGATGAGAAAAATTAAAATTACGCAAGTTTTTTTGTTTTTCTGAGCTTAATAATATTTTTTTATTTATTTAAACGTTTTTTTCCGACTGTTTACATAATATAAGACTCGAAGTGCTTAAATGTTAATACAATTTTGCAGGGTCGTAGCAAGGGCATGACAAAGCAGGCGCCCGCCACGGGCGCAACTAGGCTTGGGGCGCAAAACATAGAATACCGACCCGATTGAGAGTTGCACATGGTTTTTATTTTACTCGGCCAATCGTCTTTACATGAACTAACACTGATTGACTTTGTTCATTTTTATAATATATACTAAGTTGTCTAATATCTCTTTTTTTCGGTATCGCTTAAACATTGGGCTGACCCAGTCGGCATAAGCCCGCAATAAAATAAAGACAACAATATTTTCGAGCGATTGAAAATTTAAACAACCCACCCGATTAGTCTTCTTCAGACAATTTCGTTTTATAATTAGAACTTTTAATCGTTCTGTAGACGTGTTCATGTAAGTCGACCGATCGCGAGACGCGCATTCGTCGTATCAACGGTCCGAAAAGCGGACCGGTTGAACATTCAAAACCTTATGTTCAATCCATTCTCTTATAGGGCTTTTTGCGGCAGTTTTTATGATCTATACGATCACGGAAGCAAGATTGATTAACACTATGATTCTAGATCATAGTATATTTTTACAACAACAACCGCTATCTATACGTTGGGTCGGGTACTTTTGGGAATATATTTATATATTATTTTAAAACATACATTATAATAGTATTTAATGTATTGCTTTTAAAATAGTATCAGTTAACTTTTAAAAAAATCCGAAGGGGGGTTAAGTAAGATACTTGCCACGGGCGCTTCATATCCTTGTTACGGCTCTGCAATTTTGTGTGTTTTATTTATATTTGTAGAGAGTGACATAAAAGTGAGTGTAATAAACGCTCATATCTACAAAAATCGCCTATGGACATCGTATATTTTTGATAATAGATATGAAACCTTTAAAATAACAAGTCGAAGATTCTATTGATTGCCTTGATTGTAAAAAAGAACAAGCTCCCGTGGTCCAAATTTTGATTGAGATGAGTCTTTCATATTTATATATTTTAATTCTCCGCTTTATCGTGTGTGAAACGTGGCGAATCTCTAAATAAATTGCTATTGTGGCGTGAGCGAAATAATTTCCCTGAAGTCGCTGTTAATCTGCGCCCATCTTGGAACTGTGACTTCTCAGCGATTTAAATAAAGAACGTAGGTAAGACGAATGCATTTTTATCAACATCCGGGGTGCCGGGGATCTGCAGCCCGGACGGCTTCGTTCCACGTTACATTGGTGTCAGAAGTGGAATCTCGCTCCACGTAACACTGCATTACTTTTATTGTAAAAGCTATGGACGCATCTAATATTAATTTTAAAAAAAATCCAAAATGGAGTTTATCGCGTGTTAAAATATATAAGAATGTTAAATGATCCAATCAAGTATACCCTATGATTAGTGCAGATTTAGACCTTTCGTTGGTTGCACTCTGCGATCGCTGAGATAATGAACTTTAGGCAATTATTGAGCAATTTTAAAAGGAAATTCTCGTTTGAAAAATTGGAAACCCTGATGATGAATTCGATTCGGAAATGATTTTATGAAATTGCAGTGGTCTTCCTTCTTCTTCGCTCGTCGATTACATCCTCTGTTCGTTCGTCTCTTTCCCTGCAGTGGCTATTACCATCGCCGACTCTCTTATTATGTGGAGGCCTTATAATTAACACCGTCTCCTTCTCTCTGAATACCGCTATGATGGATCGATTGCAGTGCTTTCGTTTCTTCCATGCCGAAGATTCTAAATGCGGAAAGTGTACTGGTGTCTTTGTCGCACTTGGACCGCTACGATCGAATCGCAATTGATGCAAGCGAGCAGCCAGGTGTGGAGGATCGCCTTAAAAGTGCCAAATGAGGAAGAACTGGAAGATTTTTCGATCGAATTCATCTAAAATCCAACAATCAAACAAAACCAAGAAATAATCTATCCTATTCTTCCTTAATGAGATCTACCTATCCTATTCTGGATTTGGATTTCATCAAATAAAGTCGCAATAAATTTGATTAACACTATGATTTTACCAAATCCCAACTACAAATAACCAAAAAAAGTTACTGTTTGGTGTGCATTTCTTATCAATATTATAGCTGGATGAATAAATGATTTATTTCATCTTTTTTTTTTTAAATAAATATTATAAATTCATAACCAATTTAAAAAATATATATATGTGAAGATTAACAGACAAATTATAATTTAAAAAAATATAGATTTTATAAATTAATTTATTTAAAAATAATATTTTATAAGAAACAAATATAACTCAAACATTTTGCTTTTGAACACAATCATACAAACAGTTGATCAAAATTGTAATTTTTTCCTTCGCTAACAACAGATGGCAATTCAACAATTCTTTTTTTAAAAATAAAAATGGCAATCAGTATTATTAAAAATGTACAAAAAATAATTAACGGTCCAATATTATTTATAAATTGTTCATGAATCACAAGTTAAATTAAATATATTCATCCTTGCAATTTAGTAGACTTTTTCTAGCTCCGGGTACAATTCAAAGATGATGATTTTTAGCTTAGTAAGTCTTAAAATGCGATATTTTCATATATTAGGGGAAAAGGTTAACAATAAATATTTCTAAGACAGGATGAATATGATCTCAGTAAATTGGGCAACTTGTTGTCACATCTTGTATATTTCATGGATAACATTAAAATATCACACAATCTTTCTATGCTCAGCGTTTAGTATCCATTTAAATTGATTTTAATATATCAAAAATGTCAAATTAAACAGTCCCCTGGTAACAGTATTTTGCACCGTAATAAGACCAAATACTTTTTGTTCCAAATCTTTATTTATTTATCTTTTATATATGTGATGAAATCATATTTTTCATTTAAATATGCAGTCCCCTGACAAAAAATGGCCTGGACAGCTTTCTTAGGACAACTTGTCCAGTTTACTGAGGAACGCCCTAATACTGTTTTTGGTAGAATATTTTATAAAAATAGTTCGTTGTTATATAATAGAAGTTTATGTTATTTACAGAAATGATACAGAATGAAGAATTAAAACATATTCTTGGATAAACAAAATAAAGACAAAAAATAAAGTTTGCTTTATAAATACACATAAATATTACATTGTCTAATATAAACGTAACAAATTTCCAGACGGCGCTTCGTTAGTTCATAACTTTTTCTATCCAAGGCACAAACTTTTGTATATTTGTGTAAACACCGGGTAAATGTTCTCGGCCACATCCGATTCCCCAGGACACTAATCCGATGAGCGTACTTCTCCCCTCTAATTTCATAGTTAGCGGGCCACCAGAATCTCCCTGACAAGAGTCTCGTCCTCCCTAAAATAAATACACGTTGAAATCGTTCAATTATTATATATTTACATCGGGATTAAATGATTTTAAATAATGGACACGACGTGCTTACCTCTTTATATCCCGCGCATAAGAAAACATCATGAATTGTTTCGCGTCTACCCGCCGCTCTGAACCATCTTTGGCAACGTTCATTTGGTATCACTTCAACGTCGACTTCCTATCGGATAATATCGCTTTAAATAAGATGTTCGAGTAACGACAACAATAAATATATTATATATGAATGACCTGTAAGACTGACGGTACTGTACTCTGACCGTGTCTCGTTCTGCCCCATCCGGCTACCGTGGCCATTCTACCGGCTAATTTCATTTGTTTAGACGGCAAACAAACCTGTTTGATAAACGTATATTATTATATATGTTGAAACATCAATTGATTTAATTTGATTTGGTAATAATATCAATTTTTACCGGTAGTATATGTTGTTTAAACGCGACGGGACTGCTGAGTTTAACGAGAGCCACGTCGTTTCTAAAATCTGTCGGACTATAAGAAGGATGCACTTCTTTTCTTTCCACGTTGAATTCTTCGTGCGGTAATCTCTCGCCGTGTTCTCGTACGTCCCATTCACCGAGGCGCACTTTAAGATTGCTATTTGGAGTTCTGCAGTTTAAAATTATAACGTTAAGATTAACTATGCATTTAAATGCAAATTTAATTAATGTTTTAATATTCACTTACGTTGCAACACAATGTGCCGCCGTAACAACCCATCTATCGGATACTAATGCGCCTCCGCACGATAGCTTTTTGCTTAAAAATCCCGATTTGATAAGCGCCGCTTGCCATGGATGCGAACCAAACGCCGTTGAATGTCCTCCGACTATTCTATTTGACCGCGTATATAATTCTCCGCATGCTGCAAAATAAAGAACACAATCAGAATACAATTGCGCGACATAATTATGAATTTATTAGACGATAAAAACGGTGATTGTATATGTTAAAAGTGAGGAAATAAATGGAAAATTAGACGGAAATAGTAAGTCGGAAGGATTGTGTTGCATATTTATAGAGTAAATCAGTATTGTGTCTGTACAATGATTAGTATACGGTATTATTGAATACAAAAAATGTATCGGATCTGTGACGCGTGGCATTTTTAAGCCGTCGTCATCGTCGCTTATTATATCAATGTAAATTTAATCCGACGATAAATCATATGAACGTTAAATTAAATCCATGATATATATATTGATCTTTTAAATAAGCCCAAGCGTCGTTTGTATTAAAAGTTTAAATACATAAATGCTTGAAACGATACCAACAACAACCTTAAATATATTAATATTAGTTTTCTTTCACCGTGTTAAAAAAATAAGATTTAACGTGCATTAAATATAAGAATTAGTACAAATACGTGCGTAGCATTTAATAATTTTTTTAATATAAATGTGCATAAATACAGGAAATATATATTTAAATCTGCCATAGAATAAAAACAACATATGTATGTTTAAATAAATAGAACATTTTTGCTAATACTTTTCATACGATGATTGTATTGTAACGGAGCAAAATATTGAATACCGCATTTTCAGCATTAATTGAATGAAGTATTATTATTCTGATTGTATTTTTAAATACAATAATAACCCAATACGTTTTTAAAAAGCATTTAAGCAGACTTCTCTTAATTTATGATACTGGCGTTTTTAGCATACGCGTTGAAATAATCCGCTAAGAAGTGTTTATGGTGTATTTTTTAAATAGATGTGCAATTTAAACTATTTGAACTAAAAGCATGGTGATCTACAAGTCGGTGCTAATCATCATATCAAATTTTACCCCTAAAATTTGGCTTCCCGTTCCATCCCGGCCTATTATCGTCAGAATTTCCCATATCCAAATATCCATTTCCACCTCCCGAGACGTCACCATCTTGGCTCGCACCATGGTTTGAACCATGGATCACGGTCGGATAGTTGTCAGGGGTGTAATAGTCGTCGGGCTGTTGTATGTGATTAGTGCTTGTCTCGTGATGATTGTGATATGAGGGTTTAGTTTGAAAGTGATGATTCTGATTGTAATCGTATATTTCTGGTTTTGGCCAATTGTAATCCGGTTTCGGGTGATTGGGTCGGTTTTGGTAGTCGGGTTTGGGTCGAATGTATTCGGGTTTAGTGTGAATCGGACGGTTGTAATCGGGCGGTGGTCGATTTTGTGACGTGTAATCGGGCTGGTGGTATACGATGGTGGGTTCGTCGTATATTGTCAGGGGTTTGTTGATGGGATCGGGCTTGGAATTGTAGGAATCGAAATTTGCATCTGGAAAATGACCGACTATTTGGATGAGATCACCTGTAGAACAAAGGAAATGTTAATCACAAACGTTAAACGATGAAAATTATTAATAATATTAATATTTTTCACACAGTCCATATATAAATTGCCAAAATTAAGACTTTTAATTTAGTCATGAATTAAGATACAATGTTTTAAACAACTTGTTGTTAATATGTTTATATAAAATTAATTAATAACGAACAATGTTGCTTCATATACGCTGAAAAAATTAAAAAGGGTCATCCAAATGTGACACCTTTTTCATCATGGACAGATATACCAATCAATGTTGAGTGACTTTATGGCCACAATTGAATCATAATTATGTGTATGATGTCCATTTCCAGTAAGACGGCGCTACATGGCACACAACTCATCCGGGCGTCAAATTTGGATGACCCTATCTTCTATATATATATATAAATGAATATCTGTTGTTTGTTTGTTTCGTATACGCTCCTATACCATTTATCCGATTGCGATGAAACTTTGAGGAGTTATTGTATATAGACCGCCGAAGGTTTTCAAATGTAAGCGCATATTGGCTGGTGGATCCTAGCTCTTCAGCTCGTGCTTCAGCTGAAGCAATAAATCACATTACTGAACTACTGCGTTTCTTTTCAAACAACTATTAAAAGCGTGTAGTATTGCAAAACACGTCACGAATATTCGTTAGTATTTCAATAAAAAAATATATTTTTATAAACTTTTTTACTTTCTCTTCTTAAAGTCGTTTCAACAAAATATCCATTGTTGTTATAGCTCATGATTATATTGCGTTCACAAGTTGCCACTATATGCATATGGAAAACTTTCTTTTATAGCTTCATTATATGATTAGACCAGTGGCGTGCATGAAATACTAAACGAGAATATATTTATGTTAAATTATAATTAAATAAAAATTACACAATATAGCCAATTTTTACATTTTGGAAACAACAGCAAGACTTTCAAATATAATTGAATGCGTACAAAAATAGTACATCTGTAAGCCATAGGTAAAGTGTTACTAATTTCAGATAATTGTTTTCATCTATTGAAAATGTGTTTTCGGATTATAAGCACGTCCAGTACGTGCCCAGAGAATATTTGCAGAAATTGTCAAATCATTAATAATATATTTGAAATAAACCAGTTTTTATTGGTTTTAGTAATTAATCTCGTGCTTAAAAATTAAACAAATATTGCGATTACATAAACAGAAAGTCAATCAACGATTTGGAGCAGCGAGTGGCTATGAAAAAGTCGGACCAATTCAGGTCAATAATATATAAGTTTATATCAAGGTGGTGCATTATACTATTAAAAAACACTAAGAGACTGAGACTTTGATTGACAGGAAAAGACCGGGCTGCCCAAAATCTACTATGTATGCAGAATAATAATGTTTCAGTGTCCATAACGAAAAGTCGCTTGAGTTGATTTAAAGATTTCATTCTGGTAGGATCGACTTAGATGCCGCGTCACTAAAAAGGCTATAACTCCGTAAGTAATTGGAATTTTGGAAATTCCTTTGGAGGATATATTCTTAAAAGTCTATACTTTGAAAATATGTCAAAAAACAAAATCAATTATGATGTATATAATGTTTTTTATAAAGTTTTAAGTGTTTCCAAACTTATTGTCGGTTGTGCATATTTGGATTAATCACATCGTCTGCGGGTCTTTAATTAATTAGATGGTATGTTATGCATTTTTCTTATTGATTTCGTATTAAATAACAGCATATTCACACCGAAGAGATATAAATCTGATGTTTATTGTATTGCGGTAGCACGAACGGCTGCTCAGTCGGCGGACACACGATAAGTCGTCGATAACACTCGAAAAGAAATGCACCAAAGAGCATGGCGATGGTGAAACTTGCGATGCCATTATTTCAGCGAAAATTAAACAGTTTGTTTGATTTTGTCCATTATGAAATTTCAGTAACAATGTGATTGTTTGAAGTGAGCGAGCGGCCACCGGAATGTGAATGTAATTTATTAAATAACAATATGCGATTTTCATCATCATCACGCCACTCTCACATATCGACAAGGTAAGCAGTTCATTGCCAGTTCAATTTCTCTTTTATGTGCTTCGATCTGCCGCGTCTGTGAGATGATCTTCCATGACTATCGTCTTGGGCCAGAACGAATGCCATAATCGATCGACCCAAAAAGAAGTGTAACGATGTGCTGTTGGCAGACTCTAAGCAAATTCAACAATGCCGACGTCGTGACTTTTGTCATTGTTGGGATTTCAGATGCATCTATTTCTTCATTGATACTAATCTCGGACGAAATTAAGTCTTCGCCAAAGCACCGCCATTGGCAACACGTTTTCGAAACATTCTCTGCGAGTTCATCAATTGTTGAGCTAACGACACGGTCGAATCTGTGAAATTGCTTCGTCACGTCTTCAAATGCACCATTTAAAGGCGAATGGTCGTGAAAAATCAAAAATAATCGAATAGCGACTGTGACCTTTGCCAAAAAGCCATCCTGGACATTCTTGCCCGTGATTCATCATCCGTGGATGTGATTTACCTCAGCCAAATGGATTTAATTCGGCCCGACTGGAACTATGGTTGGGCCACAAATTCTTGTTGACTTTGTACTAATGCCTACATTTATGACACACAGGAAAATTAATTACAGGATGTACTATTGCCGATTCTGAAATTTCCTTGCATTGTATAAAATCATTTTGAGTCTACGAATTGTCAATCTTTATTGTGCTTCATCAATGTCAATTCAAAGCAAAATTTCAAATATATAAAGTCAACCCTTCTATAGCATCCACTTTATCATTCCTATATACATAAACAATTCTATAACGGTCACATAGGCGCGCACAAAAACTCCCTAAAATTTCATCGCAATCGAATGAATGCTACGGGAGCGTATACAGCACATACATACAAACAATAATTTTTATATAAATACAAACTAATTCAAAAACATTCGCGGAGATGCGCACAACAACTCCTCAAAGTTTCATCGCAATCATATGAATGGTATAAGAATGTATACAATACAAACATACAAACATTTTTTTATATACATACATATATTAATTTAAATTTATAGAATTTATCCGTAATTTTTAAGAGGGCATTTCCGTTATTTAAATCGAATAGAATACAAAATATATTATCATATGGATATATAACAGCATGAAAACGGTATTGATGATTCTGAATTGTCATGGCAGGATATGCATTAAATACGGGTTATGAATGCTATTTAAAAATGCAGGATGTTGAATAAGTAGCAAATATAAATAATTATTAGTAGATGATTTCGGATAAATTATACAAAAAGTTGATCAGTTAATGTCTTAAAGCGCGTTGATTTTAACTGACCGATTATAGTTGATCAACTAAAGTTGAATATGACTACAATCATCTTTTTTTTCGAATGACATTTTCATCGAACATTTTTCAGGATGTCTGAAATACAAGTTGATATGTCCTGCTTTTGGCCCCTTAAGTCGAACAAAAGCATAGTCAGATGATCAGGTGGCGACACAACGGCGCTCATCTTAAAAATTATCATTATTCAATGCGAAGAGAGGTTACAACCACGAGATTACAAACGAGCCTGTGGGAAGAATACCAGTTCCCGCAGCCAAGGTTATCCGTCGATTCTTTTTCTTATTTCTCTCGATATTTTATTTGGGAGGTATATGTGTGGTTTAGAACAATCTGATTGAACAATGCCTTTACAATAATAAAAGATCAACCAAATGCGACGCCTGGATATCAGCGATGAAGCTCATCTTTTCAATTGATGGATTCGTCAATTGGCAAAATTGTGTGCTACTTTTTGATGTAGTATAAATAAAGAAGTATCGTTTACATAAACATGTTAATCGCTGATCTAACATAACTCAATGTTCTTCTTGCACAACAGCAAAGAATAAACGAAAGCGAAAATAAGCCGTTCGAATTAGTCGAATTAAAGCGAAAAGTCATTATACATGTGAATGCAGATACACTTTGTTGATTGCCGAAATGTTTGCAAAGCCTAAACGAATGGCTCGCAGAAAGAGTCGAAGATTAGCAAGATGTCGACGACTGCCAAGACTAATTAATGAAGTTTCGCGATGGAAGAAACCAGCCGTTGCTTTCACGCATTGCCGCTTCTCGTCCGATGGAGCATTTTCTTTGGCAGATTTGCATATATAGCCTTTTTCAGAAGCGAGCAGCCAGTTTCAGCAACGAAAGGCGTATCTTCAAATCGGATCTTTATTCATGTCGGTTAAGAATGAGCATTCGCTCTCGCCGCGTTACGCGTGTGCTCCATCGACTATGAAAGTGCAAAGCGACTTGGGCCATCGTCAGTTGCCAAATTGCTGCTTTTCAGACCGGAACCCTGGCGAAGAGTTGCTTTTCTCACATGGTCAAAACTTGTGACTACCTTCCTGCTTCGTTTTTTCGCAAAACATTTCTTTGTATTCGGCGATATTGTTTCACTTTCATTGGGACGACTGCGTTGCGCATTTGCGACAAGGCTTAGTATTTCTTCAGCGGAATTGAAAACATTTTTAAAATACTCACTGACGTTGTGTAGAGGAGGAGGAGGAGGCGGTCTATCGTCGGCGACGTCCCTGTCCACGCAACAGGCCCAGATCATTCCTCCAGAGCAGAGATCCAGAGGTCGACCTCCTCCGAGGACGCAAGAGATGCTCAAGCCGCATTCGTATCTTGCTCCCCTGTATCGACACGATTGGGGAATCACTGAAATAAAACAAAAACACTCATTAATATCAAACAATATGACCCGTGGATAATTAAGCGGTCGGACTAGTGACTCGATTGTGATGGGTTCAAATCTATAGGAGATGTAGCTGGCAACCAGATTTTCAAAGCATATATGATGTTACGTTGAGCGGGGATTAATGTGAAATTTATACACTTCTGACACCAATGTAATGTGGAGTTTACCCAAATATTCAAGATCATGCCAGACCATTCAACAAAAGTGCACAATGAGGTGCAAAAACATGATTTATTTTCAACATTCACGAGGACACTAATTTTCGATTTCGAGTGTCCACTAGCATTATAATAAATATATACATAAATTTATGGGGAAGGGATCCTAGTCTCGCTCGCGATCTCATTGGTGTGAGCCACCTATTTATGCTAGCCGCTGGGAATGCTTCCATAGTCATAGGGATGTCCTGAAAAAAGTGCTAATAGAGTTGGGAGTGATCACAAGGTCTGTGTGCCCAGCCGGTCCGCCTAGCAGACCACTGACACTTCGATTGAGCACCTTGCGATCGGACGCCACGCTCGGACATGTGCGACTGGGTCATCGCATCTCTGAAATCGAGGAGAAACCAAACTTAAAGCGCCCATGCCCTGTGAGGAACTGGGACGTCCAGTGGTCTGGAATGACCCAGCGGCAACACAGGCGGTTCGCAGCAGAGTTCTCCTGACCAACTGGATGCCGATTCTATACGCCCACGCACCCGTCGCAATGTTAACATCAATTTAATGTAGAATTTATCACTTCTGACACCAATGTAATGTAAAGTGAGCACATTTACCTATAATTACATAAAAGCGATCAGAAGAACTGAAGAATATATATTAAATCCGAGTCTATTAATAATTGCAATATAAGTTATGGGAGATATTAATGCCGATTTCTAATTTGATGTCAATTTTGCATTGAAGTTTCGTAGGAATGGTGAGATTTGATTTGTTTTTTGGTAATAGCAGGGAAAGCACTTCCGTTGCGCAAATATTTATTTTGTTGACCCGGATACGAGGAACAATAGTAAGTTTACTACAAAGGAGACCAATTTGAAATTGTAATGGGAATCATTTTGAAACTGCAGCTCTCAAAGAAGACTTCAGACAGCAGATCGGATGGCGCAATCCTGAATTCGCTTTCGAAGATAACAACCGAATGAATCGACAGCCGAGCCTTGACTTTTCAAATGGGGTAATCTATGAAAAATGAGTTGAGCCACTTGGTAATATTTATATTCATGCCACAGTACGATAGAAAGTTCCAACGGAGTGTAGGTTTTAATTAGACGCCGGAGAAAATTCCTAATGGAGTCTAAGCGCGGACTGCCTTCCTTACTTCTGCCAAGGAGGTCAATGATTGAGCCGTCCACATCTTGGCCGTTCGGACGATGTCCCGGTTTCCTCCTCGCCAGGGCCTCCAGAAGGAGAAGCTCCTGCTGCTGCTGGGACGGAGATCGATGAGATTGCGATCTGAGATCGGCGCCTTCCGAATTCGAGCCGCCGATTCCGTCGAAATTGAAAGAGACCACGTCGTTGTCTTCCGCCCGACAACCGTTCAACACTAACAATAATATTACTAATATCGAATTGAAATAATGGTGTTTTTTAAACGTCTTTCGCTCTAAACAATTGCTATTTATCACATTTTTGATCACATCATGAACACAAAGACCGTTCGACAATGTTTGTATGGTCAAATGAATGGAGATATTGCTTTGAGTGTCGATTGACATTTTCGATTTGCACTGTCGACTTTATCATATTTTTGTACGTAACACTTCACTTTTCATTTCTTCAAAATGCTACAAAAATACAATAGAAACCATTACTAATAAATAAATAAAAGAACAGTAATAATCGAGGTGGTCACTACCGCCCACTAGTGGGCGTTCAAGCTTTCATGCTAGGGGGGTTTTGTCATGTTTTACATATTTTAAACAAATCTGCACTAAAATAATAAAACAGATAAGAGTACTTGGCAGCATGTATATCAATCATATTAGAAGGACCGAAAAGTATTCGCGTATTTTGAGACCTTATGTTTGAACTAAATTCACATCCAGTAACGAGACTTAAACGGACAATATAAGCTTAAGGGATGAACCGAGAACGGGAGGATCAATTTTATGGCAAACAATCGAGGAGTTATCGCAAAGACTGGGATCTCATTGGGACCATTTAAAATTCATCGACAAAATGAATAGGATGGGCGTTATGGGATAGGATGGGTTCGGCACGCCTTGACCGAACACAACAAAAACTGTATTAAAGTTTATTTTGGGTATATGATATCACCACATCGTTTTTATTTACCGAATGGATCACAGTCTTAGAGAAAATGCAGCTGAAGTGGAAAAGTATTTAAAATCGGTTTTTTTGCTTCTAAGCCGAAAAATTTTATAAAAAAGGACAACCGAAATGATGGGAAGATGTGTCGAATAACAATGGCAATTATATTTTATAATGCTGTATGTGAAATATTTGTTATTGATCCGTTGAAGAGTAATTGCGCATATATGCGTTAGGACTTGAGCGATACAGAAAGAGCATTCTCGCATATAGAAGGTGGAGATTAGTGAATCAAAGACAGAGATGGGTGTCTTGCGCTTGATGTTATGCTGTAAAGGCCCTCTTACACGTATCAAATATTACATTTATTATCGCTTTTATTCTTTTGTCGCGTTTCATTCATTTTTTAATTTAAACGAGCCAATGTTTGCTTTATCTTCTCTGAAGAAAGTGAAAGAGAAATCGAATTTTGATTTTGATATCGCAATTCAAACATGGTATTGTTCAATTGTATCCTATATATGGGATTGGAAAAAAGTGAAAATCATTACCAAATGCAATATGGATATGATGATGCAAACGTGCATGGCATTCGGATAGAATCCAGCATAATTTTGGATGATTTAATATGGGAAGAAATACATTGTTGATGGTGTTTTGTGTGAGTGAAATTGACCTAGGAAGACTTGAACTAGAGCCGATTTATAAGTCGTGCGTTTGTGAATCACGATTTTTTGGTGTAAGTTTTGAATGGAGCTGGGATGCTTTGCCTTGGACGCAATTAGGTCAAGTTGATTTTGCAACGGTCAAGTGAAAACGAGACTTTCGCTCACTTTCATGTTCATTGCGAACTCGACAATGGCGTTTGGGTACGTTTGGGTTCCATCACTTGGGAAATCGTCGGGCAAATTGGACAATGGTTGCCGGATGCGATCGTCGAGATGTCTTCTGGCGGGGTTATCGGGCCGATGGACACAATGCGAGACTTTCTTCCGAGCCCCATTCTAAGGGATTCCCCGTTCAATCGGACGCTTGAGCGATTTCAATGGGATTTGATGCCGTTTAAAAGCCCGCATAACGATTTTGACGGGTGAAACTATTTAATTTTTGAAGAAAGTGATCGCTGATGGTGTTGTTAATGCGTGACATAACATCCAATGGCTACAATGGAGGCCGTTTTATATTGCAAAACCTTATTGGACAGTCGTTTGGGAAGATAATTGTTGAATAATATTGTAATCACGACATGTCAAGATACCGACGGTGTCTTGGTTAACTACCGAAACGAACGACAATTGTCTTAAGACAGCATCGGGGAAAGTCGAAACGATTTCGGCCTTCAATTCGAAGAAGAAACACATCCAAAAATCGCCTCATTTGCTAAAAAATCCAAGCATATCGATAAAATCTCGTTTTTATCGGACGTGTATAAAATTTAATTACCCCGGCCGAAACGAAGCAATTGTGCAATACGACTGGATTATCAAATGTGAACGCAATCATAAATTACAGCCATTGTTGGATCGAAAGTGTGTTCATTTCGAGCAAACGATGCAAGCTTTTCGATCGATGATTTTGAATTTTAAAGCCGCAAAAATGCATTAAATCCACAAGCAGATTTATGTCAATCGACGGATAGATTCGGGTTAACGACGAGAATGTGTCCAATCGAGCTTTGAAACTTTCATACAATTATTTTGTATATTCCAACCAAGAGAGCACACAATTCACAGATTCACCAGACACTTGAAAGGACGCGTTTCGCACATCGATTAATTAAGCACGTTTGGATGAATGTAGGGCCTCACTGTTCGCCTGTATGATTTAAACGTATCTTCAAGAAGATATGAAGGCAGTTTATAAGAAAGTAGTGTTAGAAAGTCTCGAGTAATTGTAGGGTGAGAATGAACGCGCCGCGTGCGTTCGACGACGAGTCTTGGCGCGGACTGATGACTTTACTTGTTGGAAGAAGGAAAAGTTTCCACGGTTGTTGCACATGAAGCAGACTTCTTGTGGTGGTATCAAAGAGGCTTTGCACTTTTCGTCGTTTGAGTTGATCATTTAAAAAAAGCTGCCATTGAGCCTCAACGCAACGTTAAATGCTTTACAATAATTAAAACCATCTTAATGATGTAAAGCATAGACAATATGATGTGTATCAACAATCCCTATATGAATAAAGTAGAACTCATTAACTCAAGCATTTTTTCCATTGCTCATATGTATGATAATCCAATTGGAAGGCCTGTGTGCTCAACCGGTCCGCTTTTCAGATCGCTGATACGACGAATTCCCGGATCGGACACCATGCCCGAATATGTCCACAGAAAACTAAGGAACAAACAAAACATTGGATGAAAAGGAAGAATCGGCTCCAAAGAAAGCATCAATTTTTTGGGATGCGCATGGAATAATTTACATTGATTGTTTGCAAAAAGGAAAAAACAATGAACGGCGTGTATTATGCGAACTTATTGCATCAAGAAAAAATAGCGCATTTGGCTAAAAATGAAATAATATAAATCTTGGACCATAAGCATTATTAAAATGGCAAGCTCATGAGATTGTATTCAACGCAGTGAAAGTATGCCTTAAGGAGGTATTTATGATATATCATTTCGTATGGCAAGTCTCCTTTCTACGTATCTTAAAATATAATTTATTCCCCATAAATATAACAGTAAATTTATGGAATATCTTCTAGTTCCATTGTGAATTTAATGATGTGGTTTAACTCATTTATTTCGTTTGTAAATAAGCTAAACTGCCTTTCACCGGTGTTCAACAAGACTAAAATAATATTCATGCAACAATGCTATAAGATTACATATGAAACACTGCCGACAAAAAGTTTGGAAACGCCTAGTATATTATCGAGTTTTTTTTTGTAAAAACATAACAATCGACCGCTTCAAATGATTTATTTAATATTTTATTTTTTTATATTTTTCGCCGTTCATTTTTGTTGTGTTTGGTCAAGACGTGCGGTACCCATCCTATTCCATGGCACCTATCCTATTCGTTTTGTCGATGAGTTTTAAATATGTTTGCATAACTTCTTTATTGTTTGAAGTGGATCCGATTCGATTATGGATTTTAATGCATCAAGTCTGGATTTTCTACCCTTAACAATAAAAAAAATCTGTTGCACAAAAATAGTATTTAACAATAGTTCTACAAAAAAATTACATTCTATACAGTGTGTTTTCTATGGAGATCGCTTAAATCTACATCAATTAACCTAATCTAAAAAAGACAGAGTATTATAGTAATCTTCCAACGAATGAATAATGATTAAATGAGAGGAATAATATAAATTGAAAATCTACATGCAGGCAAATATTAATGAAATTGGAGCTGTTATTATGATAGTCCATCTTCAATAGAAGATGTTAAAAACACATTTTTTTGGTCTCATCTAAACAATGATGAGATTATTTAAAAGGATTATTCTTCGTTCTTGTATTTCTTGTAAAATATTGACAAAGAATACAAAAAAATGATATATTAGGAAACAACAATGGCTTGCATATTCCAATAATTAATATCATGTGTCATTTTAAATAGTCTTCATTGTTAGTTAGATAGGCGCGCGCCACGGGCCTCAAAAATTCAGGGGCCTCATCGCCTATCCTGATGCCGCGTAAAAGTGAAATCGTAAGAGGAAACCGCGCATATCGAAGGCCTAGGTCGAAAAACAAATGGGTCCAGGGGGCCCTCAAGCTTAAATTGCGCCAAGGACCTCTCAAGTGCCAAATCCGTCACTGGCAAATGTTTGTAAAGTTAAAAATGTATTTAATTGAAATGTTAATCAATTATTAGTTGTCAATGCAATTCCCACTATGAGAAGCAAATCAATTGTGTGCACAATCAATTGAACAATGAAAATCGACCTAAAGAAAAGCGATGGCCTGCAACCTGAACAATGAATAAAAAAACATCTGTGTCCAAACAGAAAGAAAGTGTATCGAAACGGCGTGACATTATAACGTCGTTGCCAATTCATCCTTTTATATATATTTTTTTTAATTTGCATTATCACTAAAACGGGATTAAATTTAAAAAGCTATTTAAAAAAAAAAAAACAGCATTGGTTTCGCAGTAAAAATGTTTCCTTATTGATTTCTTTCTTTGCTGTTGATATTTTGTTGCGAAATTACAAAGTATTTTCAAAATTTTTAAAAAGACCGGTTTTTGATAAATCTGTTGAAAATAAAATGATTCCATTGCTTTTGGCTAAATACTATCCTTAAATGATGAAAATTATCTTGTAACCAATTTAAGTAATGCATTATGTAAGAGATGTTTGCGTAATTATGCAATTTAGAAAGTATGATATTCATTAAAAATATTGTAAATATAATCAATAATATCATACTATTTATTACTACCTTACAAACGAACTTAGCTTAGATTTTAATCGATTATCAAAAGTTCAAAATAATAAGTCAAATATTATTATAATACCTAACATGGTTTTAAAACTATACTATATAACATGAGGGTTCATTCAGCACGTTTCTATAGCAAAGTGGCGCCGGTAGCTGGTAGGTTAATGTCCAGGATGGTTCGGAGTGCAAAGGGTTAAGAATATCAAATTATATATGAACGAGAATCATTCGAAGCGACAATATTGGTTTATAATTTTTTTATACGGCGTTAATCATTATTTTTTCACATTACATTGTCATATGAAATTCTATATCTAGATATCGTGCGAGCCTGCAAGAGAACAAATAAAGCGAATAAACCACCAAGAAAAGTACCTTGGAAATAAGAAGAAAGTATCGAGCCAGGCAAAACATAAAAAAAATCGTTAACAAATATAAAAAAGCAATGCAAAAGCAATAAAATAAACTTTTCCTAAAAGCTAAGAAGTTTCACTTTAATCGCGTGGGAGTATTCACATGTTTTTATTTTGTTATTTGTGAATAGTTTATCGGATATTCAAATGCGAATTTTATTAACTTCATCAATGTTTTTTTGTCAGTTTTTTTTTATTTTTAATATGTATCCTTAATAATTCGATATGTAAATCACATTTGTTAATCAGATATCTATAAAAGTAACATATAATGATTAATGCGTTCTTCGCTAGGATTATGCAATAAACCTCCAATTCCATATCATAAAATGATTCGGAATTGCTCCTATCTGAGTGAGATCTTTTTATTTATTTGTAATATTTGCAATAGAAAATAATCTAGCATCACATTATGCAATGTTACCTTGATTAATTGCTCTCGCGTATTACGATTTTATCTTGTGGTATTTATATTTAATTGCTTAATCTTATTTGATCGTACTTGGATTTGTTGCATACAATATGATATTTTGCAAGTCGACTGGGATGATCATTAATTATAAGTCCTCTGATCGAAAATTTTGCAGTAAAATGTGCCTTTTTATTTCTATATCATTGATATCGTGAAAATCATTTTTTTGGAAATGAAATTGATTATAAAAATTAAAGTTTGTTTTACTCAAAAACATTTTGAATATTTATTGCGATTTCATATAATTTTATTAATTGGTAAATTTTAATTCAAATTTGAATAACGCTCTTTGGATTGACTGTACTTCTCTACTTGTTTTATCAAAGTGAAATTTTCCTTGAAAGTTAATAAATTCTCAGCATACACAATGCAGGGGCGGCGAGTGGAAAGCAAAAACATATATTCAACAATTATATTATTTTTAATTATTATTCAAATCAATATCACTATTTATCTTCATCACTAATCGGTATTAAAGAGTTTATTTAAAATACTCTGTTGGATATTTTTGTTCATCTTTTAGTATTTTTTTTTTATTAACCTAACTGTCTCGTACAAAATTAATTATTATATCATAATACACACTACAAAGAGACATTTTCTATTGCATGTCATGAAAATTAGTCGTGTAGGTTTTTGGAAGATATTTATTTAAGTATCATAATATGATAAATATGCATATAATTCCTAACTTACTGGTACGTGGATGTATCCACCCATATATTTGTAATTCTACAAATGTTAAAACATATGTATAATATGACATATCGTACTTTAAATAATGTTATCATCTACAATAAAATATAAGATGTATGCTTATAACAAAACAGTATTGACCTAAATGAGAATGTATAAAACATAGTAATTCTCATATTTAAATCAAGTAGGCGTATTACCAGAAAAAATAAATTTATCAATAACACTTATTTAATTGCAAAATATGTTAAATAAATTTTTTGAATATGTTTTTTAGTATTTCGATCTTTTACTCAGAATCATCAGCCTTGGAAGGCTATTTTCATTTTCTTCATTCATTGTGTCTCATAGGAAATAGTTATTTATTATTAAAACAACGTGTAAATATAAAAAAAATGAAATATATTTTGCTTAAATATATTATCTTTAAATTTTATTCATAATATGTATGTGATTTATTGCATGACATGATATTTCAGAGTCTTTAATACTGTTTTTATAATATTATATTCTGGTCAAAAAGGTCGTCTAGAGTAGTTTTCCACCATCTCCCTATGAAAACTACTCAGTCTTTACAAACCCCCCCAAACTCCTTATCGAGACGTTCGCGAAAGCGTTCGTCAATACGTTCACTCAGGATACCCGTAGGGTGAGCGTTCGAAATAAAACTCGGTGGTAATGCTACCTTCAATATCGAGCGAATGAGGAGGTGAATGTATGACACAGACGAAACGTAACCCCTTCCTATGAATGGATATTGAAGAGGCCCATAGTTCTGTAGTGGACTGTCAGTGGCTGCACTATGATGATGATGATGATATTCTGGTAAGTTCACATTTTATTAATACAGCTATACAATAGTTGTATATTCAATATAATGGGAATGGGAAATTTTTACATTTATTCGAGGGAATAAATCCAACGAAGAGCCAACACACAACGTTGATAGCCAAAAACATGGAATAAATGGCAGAATTCCTTCGTCGTGTGGAGATCGAAAGCAACAGATTAGGCTCAAGATAAGGTTATAATGATAGTTGACAGACACAGGAATCTGAACCATAATGGTAACGCACTGTGTGGTTTTGAAGCTGTCAATGATTTCAACTAGCTCGAATCTCTCATCCCGAATGATGGAGAAATAGTAAAAAGAATCACAATAACTCGAATGTCTCAGATTTGGAGAGATAGTAGTATCTCAACCAACATTCGCCTTGTGAAAAATCTCATTTTCCCAATATTTCAATACGCCGCTGAAATATCTACTACGCGCTGTATCGATCAAATAAAGAGCGCTATAAGCTGTTCTTTGGTGGCACCTAGAGGTTTCAATCCAATATTCGATTATATTTGCCCTTTTTTCAATATTCGTATATTTATAAAATTAATCGGATATTATTCGTTAAGTAATTAAGAAAGTTAAAACAAGATGGAGCTCGATAAGCAAAAATAATTCTTTTACTCTCTGAATCAGTCAACAAATAATGAAAGGATTTAAAATCGGGAATTATTATTGATGAAGAAATATATTTTTTAAGAAAATTTCTTGATTTTCTTCTGCCAATCGAAACAGCAACAAATAAATACAAAAAAATTGCTAAGTTCATTGAAATTATTTTATTGAATTAATATAAAGTTTATTGAAAAACTATTCAAAAATATCGATCACGTCAAAAAAAGGTGTGATATTTCAGATATTCTTTACGAATCTCTACTGTCAATAAAACCAAACTCAACGACAACTGAGAGGGTTTTTTCGATAGCAAGCTCAATAAAAATGAAATTATGATCAAGTTTAAAAGTAGAAACGTTCAATGTACTTTTTTTTAGAAACATAGCGGTGAATACATCTTTCGATATAAAAGAGATAAATACTTAAACAAGTTAAGGATACTGTAATACTAATTGATACCAAAATAAATATAAAAAAGCAAATTGTGAATGTTTTTGAAAAAATTAAAATTAGACATATTCTTCAATTATATCTCAAAACATATGCTATCCAAAATACAGATTTTTTTATAGTAATGATGAAAATCGAAATTTGGAAGCCCTAAGCGTTATGCCACATTTTGAAATGACCGGACATTCAACATAGTTTATAAAAAAAAACTTTCACCTGATTCTAAATTATGCCTTGAAATTTTTTAATACAAATGAAAATAAATAGAATGATCGGAAACCGCGAGGCGCTTGTGACTTTCTTCCGTTTCAGTAATATATTCGGTGTCAAGGTTGAGCGAACAACGCGTATAGGGTGTTTCCAATCTTTCTTTTCGTTACCAATCTGGAGCAGTTTATTCCACCATATCGAATTGTCCAGTGATGATTATAAAGTGCATATCAACACTAAATTATATATTGCATTCCTGATGATTGAGGATGTTCCACATGCATGGAATTAATGTCAGAGCAGATCGAAAGCCGATAACTATATACAAAAATATGAAACGTAGCATGCTAAAGATGACAATATGATCATAAAGTATGGTCAAGTCGTGTGACGCGGCGAGCGGATGAAACATAAACGAAAAGCATACTCAAACAATGCATGAGGCACATAACCTTGTTTCATATCTGTATGTCTTATCGGATTTACCAATAGGCGCAATTTTAGGGGGCCTCAAAAATATTTTGACCACCGCGTAATCCAAAGGATTAAAAAATATGTTCATCCCTTGAAATACACGGTTTTATTTATAAAAAATAGACTGTTTTCTGTGTCGATGCCTCATAATAGGAAACGATCGCAATGTCAGATTAAAAAACCAAATGAGCCCAGGGGCCCTTAAACTTAAATTGCGCCAAGGGCCTCATTTGTGCAAAATTTGTCACTTCAACTTATATATATAAACAGATATTTGCAATGGATTTCAAATATAAATAACATCATATCAATCGCAAGATGCAATAATGGCAATTCAAACGAATTGCAACGTCATTGGAAATAGTTGGAAAAGAGAAATAAACTTCACCTCAAGATTTCAAGATCAATCTGATGATAATACGACTTCGTGTGTCGTACAAGATCAAATGCCTTTCCGAAGTCTATAAAGCATTTCTCAGAATCATGGCAATGCTTAAAATTCGACAGTATTTTGATTGTTTGTCTTGAATGGCAATTTTTGTGCGGTTTGTCATTGAACGTGCATAACGAAATAGCTTTTGTAATTAGACGTGCACATCCTCTATTACCATACAGTGTTTTGTAACTGAGAAACATCCGCCATTTGATGTCGTTATTAAAAATTAATTTAAAAACGATGCATCCATTAATAAATTTGTTTTGAAAGTTCACGTTGCAGCAATTAATCATGTTCATTGAATCATGCTGTTGGAAATTCTTGATGCATTATCTGCAAGAATCGAGCTTACGAGGTCACAGTATAGCTTGTGTTTTTCATTTTGCGCCTTATTAATTTCTTGATTCGTTCAGGCGCGTTTAGCATTTTAGAGGCCCTTGGCGCAATTCAAGATTCCCGAATCCATTTGGTTTTTCAGCCTGGGACAAATTCGGTCCTCGATATTTGCGGTTTCCTATTGCGATTTCACTATTACACGGCATCAGGGCTGAGAACGACCTAGTTTTTCAATTGAAGGTTGGTATTTCAGCTACAATCTCTACATGTCGCGTTAAAGTGAAACCGTGTGCTTTCTGCGCCTATAGATAAATTCGCAGAGTATACATGGAGCACAGGGGCTCTGTAGTCCGGATGCCTCTGATCCACATTACATTGGTGTCAGAAGTGTTCTCAAGCATCAATTATAAAGGGTCAACGCATCACCGACGATGTTATGATTATGCCATCGCTATCAAAACTTGAATCACAGTGCAAAATATTGAACATATTCATTTTGAATGAAATAGGTGGATACTTAGATTCATCAAATGCTAACAAAAGAGGCAGATTTGCATAATGAAATTTGATGGAAGGCTCTATTTCGCACAGTTCATCAATCGAAGAGAGTGAAACTGCGTGATGGTTTTTTCGCCAATTTTCACTTTTCGCTGCGGTCAACGCTACATAGATAATTTGCCAAATTTTGCGACACTTTCGAATTTTTGGTTCGGCTGTTTGAGGGCAAGCGTACCGTTAAACGACAGCCAACGTTTCTTTCGGATGTCAAATGTCGAGATGTTTTGCAGTGCAGAGAAACGGATTATAAATAATCACTATGATATCCTTTCACTTTTGTCGGCCAATTGTCTTTTGCCAAATTAGCAACACGTAACTGCCGCAAAAACACCATCTCTCCAGTGAAAGATTTTCCTCGTAATTTAACAGTAGGCTAATGGATGACATAAAGAACGTCCAGTCGATGGAAACGAACGTAGAAAGCTGGGAAAATTCGACAGCCGCAATAACGGTTGCTCAAACTTTGAATTTGCTTTATCAATATCTTTGTATTTTTAATGAGGAACAAGCTTTAAATAAAAAATATCAAATGCTGGATTCAAACTGGCTTCAATATTATACGCTCGCTTATATGTATCAATATTAATAGTGTTTGTTGCTCTCAGTGGTGGATTTAGCCCTTGAGAGGCCCTTGGCGTAATTTAAGTTTGAGGGCCCCGGGATATTTTATTTTTTAACCTGGGACAAATGCTATCATTCGGCCTTCGATATGGGTGATGCTATAACGATTTCGCTATTATATAACGGGCTAGTTTTTCAATTGAGGGTTGATATTTCAAAGGAAAAAAGAAAAAAATTCAAAAAAAATTTTGTGAGGCTATAAAATTTATGAGGCCCCTTTTCATTTATTTCAAAATCCCATTCTGAATTCTTTTGGTAATTTTAATCCTTGCAAAAAGACAACAAACAAAGACAACAGACAAAAACACTTATAATGGTGTCATCAAGACTCAAACAAGAGTTATTGATAATGATGTCATCAAAAGATTTGATGAGTATGCACGCACATGTTGCGTACAGCCCTCCATAATGCTTTATTGTGTGCCGTGTTAAAACCGTGCTTCTATTTCTAAATCTATATTATTATTAATTCAAGTGATCATCTTGTCAAACATTACATTAACTGTCTGTTTTATTGTTTTGTTACGTTTCAGGTAAAATTCTTAGCGAGTTACAATATCATACATAAAATTAAAATTATATGCATAAAATTCAGCATTTTACCAAAAATGTATCGATTTCAGGTTTGAACAAATGTCTTTCTTTGTTACTAGATATTTTCTGGTTGAAAACCACTGACTTTTTATTACAATTTCTTTAGTCTAAGTACAAATTAATAATTATGCTAAAAATATTTTTAAAAAAAAGAAGAATTGATAGAAATAATTAACTCATTTATTAATTAATTGTTGCATCGCAAAAAGTAAATTTTCTATGAACAGTGGAAATATGATCAAAGAACTCAACCAGTCTTAACTAATTGAATAGAATGTTGTACAATCATCAGGAATTCATGGAGAAGTTTTTTCAAAAAATTAAATGGGTTTCTGGTTGGTATTAAACATTGGCCAGTGGCGGATTTGCGCCTCAAAGAGTTTTTGACCAGCTGACTTGATTCAAGGGATTAAAAAAATTATGTTCAACTTTTGAAATACACGGTTTACGCCATTCTTTGGCCTGATACCGCTTAATAATAAAATCCTCGAATATCAGCATTTGTCCCAAGTCAAAAAACTAAATATTCAGGGGATCTCAAACTTAAATTGCGCCAAAGGCCTCTCGAGTGCTAAATCCGCCACTGGTCATTTTTCATCCGCCACTGATCATCATTATAATAACGTCTATTTTGTCCACCAAAATGCGTAAATTTGGAAAAAAAGCCACAAGAATGAATGCATTTTATTCTTACTTTTTTCAGCGACTCTCAATTTTTTTAAAAAACAATCAAATATAAATGTATGTCGTTCCAATGCTTGGTAGATCATGTTTGTATAAAAATCTGTTTTTGTCGATACATAATTGTGATCGGTCGATGATGAATTTAATCAGAAAAGTTGATGAAGCATTCAACAAAAAGACTCCAATAAGATAGCAACTTATTTAGTAACTTGATTGAATGTTTTTTCAACGCTTAGATTGACGTCTTCATTCGTAATAAGATTGTTTAAATAATTGGCAAACAAGGTTGTTTCAAAAAGCTTTGAATCTTTTATTTAATGAACTTTTCACTCCAATGATATTCAACTCCCTTGACTATAAAATTGAATCTGAATATCCCAGCGTAGGATGCATTAAATAAAGACGATGTCATACTTAAAGTAAATTTATGCATTTGGCTGATAAATTCCTATAAATAGGAATACGATAAATAGATTATTATTTATATACCAAGCGGTGGGATGAATGTGGTCGAGTTCTAATAGAAATACTGTCTTCTTAACTAATTCCTTTTATTTATGGAGAGAGAGGTTACAGTTATTAGGTTGTGGGAAGTACATCTTCCCGCAGCCAAGGCTAACCGAAGACTACCGCTTCCCGCTCGAAAAGCGGTGGTGATCATCCAGGCAACATCTTACTCGGGTCGCAGTTCCGATGGACTTGCGATGCGTGAAAACGAATGCACAAATGCAATCAAATGTGATTACATCCGTTCGGATTGGAGAGCAAATATAAAACAATGGGACCACAGTTTTAGAAGCGCAGCGACCTCGTAAAAAGTGAAACACGTGAACCTCAGTGAAAGTCCGAATGACGAACGTTTGTTACTTACACGCATATTTACTGTGTAACTTTCCGTGATTGTGGTTTTATGAAACGAAATCGAAAAGTGACCCTGTGATCTTGACTTTGAGCGAACAGCCTACTTCGTCCATTCTTGTGTTGTTTTTTTTCTCGTCGGAATCGGCGTTGAATTGACGATTTAATACTGCAAAGATTGGCCCTTATATATTTTAAGGGGCCTCAAAAAAATTTTTGACCAGCGCGTAATTCAAGGGATTCAAAAAAAATTGTTCATCCTTTGAAATATACGGTTTTACTTTTACGCGGCATGTAGATATCGCGGTTGAAATAACGACCTTCAATTGAAAAACAAGGTCGTTCACTGCCGTGATGCCGCGTTATAGAGAAACCGCGCGCATATCGAGGGCACCGAATGATAGAATTTGTTCCAGATTAAAAAATGAAATGGATTCGGGGGCCTCAAACTTAAATTGCGCCAAGGGCCTCTCAAGTGCTAAATCCGCCACTGGTCATTTTTGACTGACACATCAAATTTCGTTATAATAATAAAATATTATTTTAATGGAATGATAACCAATATCGCAAGGAGAATGAAGACTGAAAGATGTATGGTTCAGATTTTTAACAAAACAACAAAAACGCGCGGATTTGTTAAATCTAAGCATTGTTTTTGTGCGCAAAAGAACGAAATTTCACTGGACAAATTTGTTTTTGTTCGCAAATAGAATTTTTCATGTCTTCATCCTTATTTCAGTCCACTTTCTACGCGTTTTCATTTCCGCTCAAGATCGCATATTTAACTTGGCTGACCTCATTTCTAACACATCCACTTAGTTTCTCAATGACGAATCTTTCTCGAAAAACGAATCGGTTTGTGCGGCCATAGAAAATGCGAGATACTCACGTCCTAAGTCTTCGAAGAATTTGGATTTGTTTGGCACCTCGTCGTAGAAATGGCCGACTTCCGGCCATGACGGCCGTTTCACTTCGTCGCTGGAGTATCCAGATTGGTCCCCTTCTTCGCTGGAGGGCTTCCCGTTCACCCGTTTGTCGCTGTTGGACGGCTTGATCGGTTTTATTTGGTTTTTAATAGTCTTTTTGGTGGTGGCTTCGACGGCGAATTTTTTGTCGTCGAAGTCGTTCAAGGAGAAGCTGTCGTCGTCGTCGGAACTCAGGGCTTGAAAGTGGGGTTTCAGCGGCTTGAACGGCTTGTCTTCGGGCTTGTAGCTGTCGCTGGTTATGTAGTATATTTTGCGTCGGTTGTTGTCGTTGATGTTTTGATCGACGTCTGGGTTTTGGTAATATTGTATGCGTTTGTTTTCTGCGCTGTGGCCGTTGAGGGGGATGATGGGCGTTTTGCTCACGAGGGTCCAACGGTTTGGTTTTTGGAGATAGTGCTTCGGCTTGGGCTTGAGGTCTTCCAGCGTCTTGGGGGCCCCGTCTCGGACGTCGTCTTCGAAAGAGATTTTGGTCGAGGATACAGCCGATAAATTGGTCGTCAGAACCAAAATTGCTATGATTGCCAAATTGGAACTTGGAGTAACATATTTTAGCTTCGAATCGATGGGCTTACTTTTTACTATTAAAACAGTCATATTAATACAATATTTTAGATTATTTATTGAAATATTATTACTGCGGTGAGAGTGAGAATCATTTTCTTCTTCACGACGGCTAAATTAATTATTAATAAATTAATAATGCTTGAAATTTTATGAATAATCGAGATTTTTTTGTTTATTGTTTTGTTCCATTATTTAGATAAACTAGATCACAGGACTGATGAACTGACCGATCGAACGCGGAGAGGTTTTTGTATAAAATAAATTTAAGATTTAAGTGACATATTATGTCACTTTAAAAAATGAGATAAAATAGACAGAGTATGGCGGAGGCTGTCGTCTGCGCGAAGCCTTCTGGCCGACTGACTCCATGTGGAACTTTCTTTTGCGGTTCGATCTCTCGATGCTGGATGACTGGATCATGCGGAGAAATCAAAAGTTCAGAAGACATTCAAACGAATTTCGTTCCAAGAATCGAACAACTCATTATATTCTCCTTCTCCTGGTATTTAATCATCTTAAACCAAGATTGAAGGCAGTGACAGATTTACCTATAGGCGTAGAAGGCACGTGCCTCATAAATTTAAAGGGGCCCTCAAAAAGTTTTCTGCCCTGATGCCGCGTAATACTGGAATCGTAATAGGAAACCGCGCATATCGATGTCCGAAGGACAGAATTTGTCCTAACTTAAAAACTAAATAGTTCCAGAGAGCCTCAAACTTATATACAAACTATAATACAAGCATATTGAAATGCAGTAGCACCAGACCAAGTGTTACTAATGTAAAATGACATAACATTTCCTGAATCATAATCACTCACTGCTCCAAATGATCGATGTATTACCTTATATCTCCTTAGGTCCTCGTGAAAGAAATCCATTATTTTTGCACGCTCTTGTTTGAGCCCAATTTATGTCCGGACGCTTTCAATCGGGAGACAAAAAAAATATATTATTACAGGAACTATCATCTCCGACATAAACTGTACACATTAATTTAAAGCATATTTGTAAAGTTGTGTTTGGTGAAATATGACCAGTGGCGGATTTAGCACTTAAGAGGCCCTTGGCGCAATTTAAACTTGAGGGCCCCATTCGATTTTTTAATCTGGCACAAATTCTAACATTCAATGTCCTCGATATGCACAGTTTCCTAATAAGATTTCATTACCATATGCCTTCAGGATAGAGAACGGCCAAGTTTTTCAATTAAAGGTTGATGTTCAGCCATGATTTCTACACGCCGTATAAGAGTAAAACCGTATATTTCAAGGACGAGCATAAATTTCTTGATTCCCTTGAATTACGCGACGGATCAAAAATTTTATGAGGCCCTTGAATTTTTGAGCGCCGTACAAACATATTTAAAACGAATAGGATGGGTATCGTGACGAAACATATTATTCGTCAATTATGTTCATATTTATTCGGTTTAGTACTGGTTATCTGTTCTTTGTTTGAATGGCGGTTGTAGTTGATTGAGAGCAGGTCTCTATTCTATAATTTTCTCTTCTGTACATCCTTTCATTTCAGCGATTGCAGCCAAAATGATAGCAAATTCTCTTCTCCCCAAAGGATCATATTTATCAAAAGAAAAAATTAAATCTTTGGATACTGAGTGAGAATATCTCTGATATAAATGTGTTAGAATTGAGCCATTTTTTTCTCTTTGTTTCAGAAACTTTAAAAAAATATCAGATGGAGAAAAACATTATAAAAATGAACGTATGCTTGAATTAAAAATTTCACCTTTAATAAACTGAGGCGTTGAATGAAAAAAAGTGACCGAAATGTTTTGGTTCAGGTTTGCCTCACTTTCGCTTGAATTGGAGAGATTCCCAAACGGTGAGATCCAAACTTTACAAGTTAGTAGACGAGATCACGTCCAACGGTGGATTTTTAAAATCGATCCGATTGGATTTTTAGAAATTGTCGACAAAATCGGGGCTTCCGAAAGAAAGCGAAAAACGCGGCGATAATTTATTATCGCTCAAATCCGATAATAGAAACTTCAGTTTCTCGAATTGAAAATATTGGCCATAATCGGCTCTCTAGACGGCCATTCGAATATTTAATGGAGTGTAAAGGTTTCGACAATAAAAGAGATTGTTAATTTTATTCCGAATAATTCGATATAATATAGGAAACTGTCTCCGGTACAACTCTGTTACCGGTTTGAACTTTGTATGTAAATTATACTTGCATTACTTAATGAGACCAAAACACCCATCGCAAACCATTGAGTCGCGATCCGCGACAAAAATATACAGACGTTAGTCGTCAAATATTAAAAAGAACTATTATATGCAGTGGAAATTTGAGCCCTCCGGGACCAATTTAGTTTTCCAGCTCGGAACAAATTCTGTTCGATCTTCGATATGTGCGGTTTCCTATTACGATGATTTCACTATTACGCGGGATCAGGACGGAGTTTTACATGCCGCGTAAAAGTAAAACCGTGTATTTCAAAGGATGAATATATTTTTTCCTAAATTTTTGAGGCCCAAGCGGCTGTTTGTAAATCCCGTGACAAGTATATATCCGTCGCTGCAGATGAATCCTTATATATTATAATACTTTGATGTGAATCGTAATTATATTAAGGAGGAATACAAAAAATCTGAAGCTCGTATCTATTATATTTCATATCGATATTCCCATTATTAGAGTCGAGGTGTAGTAAATACATCACCGGTAGGGAGAGGTTAATATAACAATTTGATATGTACTGTATACATAGATTAGATAATTAATGCCCCTAGGCGCCACTGTTTCCAAGCGTCCAGATTTCAGCGGGTATGTCTCGATTTAGTAGCCTTTATCGTGTTGGTGAGATGTACGATTTCTGTTAAATAAATATTTAAATCCCGAATTTTTCGGGATTACGTTTATTAATCCCGGAATTCATGAGCACCTAAAACTGTCTCAGGGATCCCGAGATTGGATTCTCTACTCTCAAGTGCTAAATCCGCTAAAACAAATAAAATCATAACCTCTAATTGTTTCATATTTAATTTTCACATTCCCATCAGTATAAATAACGATCCAAACATGTTGTTGATTTTTTTTTTGGACACTCGACGTTCCTAACTATTGATCGACTCTTTCTTTCATTTTTTTTCGACCAATCAATTTTCGATGACGTCCTGTTGGAGTCACATGTCGCCGGTATCGTCCCAAATCCGACAATGTTGCTTGTTCACATGGCGATTCATCAAAAAATGGACCTTTTCGCTAAAGATGATATTTTTACGAATGTTTCTCGAATGGAGCACTGATTTTAAAAGTAAAATATGATGACAACACTAACCGTTATTTTTCCACACACATTGGAAGTGTTATATTAAATATGAAATGATAAGCACCGTCAGTTGAAGAGTCCTGAGCTAGACCGTGACCTAGATGTAAGGCCGGAGCCGGTGTTTTGTTCATTACGTCCAAGTGTAGGAGTCAGGTAATCTTTCGAAATTGCCATCGAACTTTCTATTTATACCAATATACGTACATGCACAACATCATTAGCTTCTCACCTTTCTTCAGCAAATTTTATAATCCCCTCTTTTCTAAAATCTGAACCTAAACCTGAAAGGCAATTGAAAAACGAGGCCGTCCTCCGTTCTGATGCCGCGTAATACTGAAATCATAATAGGAAACCGTTCACATCGAGGGCCGCGAATGTCAGAATTCCTGGTTAAAAAATCAAATGGGTCCAGGGGGGCTTAAAATTAAATTGCGCCAAGGGCCTCTCGTGTGTTAAATCCGCTACTGTCCAGGGGCCTTCAGACTCAGAATGCGGCTTATAAAGTGCTAAATCCGCCACTGATCGTCTAGCAATGCTCTGCAATATCATGATACACATGCTGTATCATAGATCACTATATAACTAATGTTTAAATCTGAAAAATCAGTTCAAACGGTTGATAAAGTGGAAATGACAATTTTAAAACGTTGTTTAGTTTGAAATACACCAAGAACTCGGCCTATATTAAAGATACAAAAACTGAAACATTAAAAAACTCTTTTTTTGTTAACTGGCGAGTACCAGGTATGCGTTGCAATGCCACACGCGCTTAGTAATTATTTGAAAAGAAACACAGTAGTAGTACAGTTGCGCGGTGTATTGCTTTGGGTCACTTTTTAAAATTCCGCACACAAACAATGCTTGTGCTAATGTAAAAACCTTCTTGGATACATGCCCAATAACTCATCAAAGTTTCATCTCAATCGTATAGCCCGCAAGCAAATTCAATAATAAACTGACTTACAAAACGGACATTCATTTTTATATATATACAGTACTTTTATGCCAAGTTAAACCTTTTTCATTTCAAGTTAAACTTTTCCATTTCAACTGTTAGATGAAATGAAACAAAGCTGTCAGATGTCAGGTTGGCATTCCTGAGTTTTGCAATTTCCGCATCCAACTGTCACTTTTATTCGTCTTAATGTTTTTGTGAGTGTTTGCCAAATTTAAACACATCTTTATACACATTTGTATGCAATAATTGGAACAACAGATTTGTCAGGTTGGCATCGCTCCACATCTGTCATTTTTCTTCTTCTTGACATTTTCATGAATATTTGTAACGTTTAAACACATCTTTACATATACATAGTAATTGGATTTTTTGCATTAAATATTTTTTAAAAAATATACCATATAATTTGGAGCATAAAACTGGACTGGAACATAAAAATTTCACCTGTCATCTGACAGTTTAACTTGAAATGAAAAAGGTTAAATTTGAAATGAAAAAGTTTAAATCGAGTTGAAAAAGGTTTGACTTGAAATGAAAAAGGTTCAACTTGGCGTAAAAATACTGTATCTAGATTAGCGGTTCTTGAACTGAGGTTCGCCAAAATATAAAAAAAATGTTTATCTATACTTGAAACAAGATTTCTTTTTGTGAAATTATTTACAGAAAAAATTATAATATCTATTTTTAACAAGGAATGTTTGTTTGCTTGAAAAATTAAGTCTCAAGAACGACATACAATTTTGCTCATGAGGGGGTCCGCAGACTACGGGGGATTAAGGGTAAGAACAGGTATCCTATCTTTAAAAACATCGTAATAGGAAACCGCGCACATCGAAGGCCGAATGTCAGAAATTATGCCAAGCTGAAAAGTATACGGATCCAGGCCTCAATCTTAAATTGCGCCAAGGACCTTTTTATGTGCTAAATCCACCGCTGATTAAATTACACAATAATGTAGGATACTGCCAGATTTAAATTAGTTAATTCTCCGTTAGACAATATGATTCATTTGGTCTTGGTAGACAATAATTGAGTTCTCCACTTTTTAGTTTTATCCATATTAGCTATTATTTAAGCATAGGCATAAATATAGGCAGGGGAAGATTTTATGATGGTTTTTTTTTTTACTTCAAGTTAAACCTTTTTTATTTCAAGTTAAAACTTTTTCTCTTTGAAATCCTTGAATGTTATAAGTCAAATTTATACATTTTATTATAAAACCTGAATATAATATTCAAAAGAGAGGGAATAGATAGGCTCATCGACAATCATAGCAACGAACAGTTGGTCAAATTAAACAAACTTCAGTTTTTATTATAGAACACTTTATTGATACAAAGAAAATTAATAGACATAGACTACAATCGCACCAGTCAGTGCCATCATAAAACTTTCAATAAAAAAATCAGAAAAACCAGATTTTCGAACCCCACGTTCATAAATAATATCACACTCGATAACAAACTTCAAATACTTTATGTACAAACCAAATCATGGCACGACCTAAACTGGTGCAAAAGTTCCTACGGATTTCTAAAATGTCTTACAAATTATAGAATTATTATATAAAATTATCTTTTCTGTATCTGTATAGATATATAATATATATATATATATATAGTCAGTTATTTATTCACTACGTTTTACTGATTAAAAATACCCACACAGTGGGATGAGATCCCGGCTCCGCATCCATCTTCAAACAACTGACAACTGCATGCATCTTAATAATATTATTACTATCAATACACGAATCGAAAACACGATTTGACATTTTCCATGCCGTGTTCAATTTTTATACTTCGCAGTTAAATCGGAATTCAAAATTCCAATCCACTCCGCTCTATACACAATATGAAATGATCGGATTTATGATTATGTTTGCGATCAATAAAAATGAAATAGCAATTCGTATAATAAAATTCAATTTTATTAATCACTGATTAAAACAATATTTTCAACAATGTACAAAATATCCAATTATTCATCGTCGTCATTGCATTTAATTTAACATTTTACTATTGCGTCGTCAAATCACAAAATTCTCTCGGTAATATTACATCCGTAGCCGCATACTGCGATAACAGCTCGCACAGAAACAAACAACAACAAATAAACTTTCGTTAAAACTAAGCGCACCTAGTTGATCGTCGAGATAAAAACGTACACTCGATTTATGCCCGGGGCGGATCTCGCCGAGTCGATGAAAGACGGCGCGTCTGAAAATCTGACTGAAAAAACCCATTTAAAAATCATGCATACACGGTTTGTTACGGACTTACAATCGGATGGATTACGGAAAGAACACCCGCGATATGAATATAAAAACATTTACATTGCAAATTTGTAAAATAAAACTATTTTAATACACATTCTAAAACAACGATCTTGACCGTATCCGATCAATAAAAAATATTGTACAATAATATTTTTCATCAGACGAGACGTTTCAACAGTATATTAAATATTGTAACGGGACCAGATATAAACTTAACCGGAACAATGTTTGATTTATGCGTATATAAAAAAGAACGTCAAGAAAATGAACTTACCGAGTAGGAATTATTACAAAATACTGTACACTTAGTCTAGTTATATTTAATATAAACGTTTCGAGTGCAACAGGCTAAATTTACGACGTCTTCGGTTATATTTAATATCGACCAGAAAAATAAAAATGTATTGCAAAAATGCGGGAATTTCAGTGTCGTATTTGTATGCGTATATAGGAACATCCAGATTAATATGGCAACGTGTGTGGATTTTTCACATACAAATATATATAATCGAATTACACTCATTCTATCTTAAATGGTAATCTGCTTAATGACAAGAAAGTACATGTATAAAAAAAAAACTACGTACATTTAATCTTTTTTTAAAAAAAAAAAACTACGACTAAAATCATAAGCGAATTATTATTAAGTTGACTGCTGTTGTTAATGTAAATTTTATCGGGACAGGTTGCACGACGTCTATATCGCAACTCATATCGATTGAACTGACCGTTTAGAAGCGTAAGCGCTCGTCAAGCTTCAAACTCCCACGCGGAGAAAACTAAATAAAAGTTCTTAAAGCGCAGATCACTAATCGTTAGATTCCATGCGGCGATCTACGATCAACGAGTCCGTCGAAATATATCCGCGCATAATAGACAAAGTTGTATCTTGAGAACCGGCGATGTTTGTTCGTTCGAACGACATAAACAATGAGCATTCTGAAAGTTCATCTCACATAATTTTAAATATGACAATTGTCCGCGTCGAAATATATACGAATCGAGTGGGAAGCGCTATAAACGCAACGAGACAGAATTAAATGTAGAAATAATGCCAAACAGTCTTTACATTATCACAAAAAACGTTAACGTTACGACTATCAAACGTACTACAAAAATCGATGCACTTTCAGAATAAATCGAGTTTATCGAGAGTGAAAATGAAATTCTGTAAAAATACACATTATTGGACATCTCATTTTTAAATTGGTCAAAACCTTCTCTTCGCATTCGCCTTAATTACGTCCGATTGCTACGAAAAGGGTGAGCTTCTCTTTTGTAATTTGGTACACTTAAACATACAAAAATAAATAAATCCTTCGATCTCGGCATCAAACGTGACTGATTTATTTTTCCGTCGAGGACACAAAATACCCTCTCATTACATTAACATACGATCTAATCTCTGAGCACCATTCTAATATGTAAATCATTAATCACCAAATCCGATGATATGCAGAGAAAGAGTTGATATAATTTATTTCAATATTGAACGATTAAATAACAATTTTAAAGTCTTGCGATTTCGGAGACCTGGCGTTTAAACTCAATAAACAATAATTTGGTAAACGATTCACATCGCAATGCGTATTTACTCCAAAATTTATTAGCCCACAATGTGGAAAAATATTTTTTTACGACCCTACAATTAAAACATTCAAAATGATAATATATATATATATATAGTGTATTAACAATGTCAACTATTGCTATATTATTCATCCATAGCTATTTTTTTATAATTATAATTATTGTTCATTCAATAGACACATTCACACCGTCTGAAATGTAGGTACCGCGATAACGTGCGTGTTTTGCATCCGGATAAATAAGTCACTTCTCTGTATTTATAACCCTTGTATGAGTATGCACTCACACGTTGAGTGCGGCGTTCTATAGCTCTTTATTTATTCAAATTATGATCTATTTTATTGTTTTGTCACGACTCACTGATCAAAAAAGGATTAAGGTGCCGTATCCGCTATCGGACGTAGGCAATCTCCATGGGAGATTTTTATTTGGCAGTTTGCCGTTGCCTTCCGCATATGGTTAAATCAGGATAACATCATTTGGATAGGAATTTAAGTAAGAATCTACGTGGCAAAATTATCATTAGCTATATATATACATAAACTATATATATATACATAGACAAGTAGATATTGTAGTGCAACAATTATATATATAATGGCTTTGCAAAACACACAAATTAAATGACACCGATCCTACATAAACGAGACATATTATTTACCGTATACATCACTTAAAGCCTATATCTTCAGAATCACTCCCCCTTTGGCCGTTTCAGTCAAATGCAAGCGAGGCAACACATTTTGATCTGCAAATGCATTGTCACCTTCACTGACACATATCATCCATTTTAAATAAACACAAAAAATAAATCGAAATTAGATATATATATGTATATATATAAGAAAAAAAAAAAACAAATATTCAGATAATTTACCCTCGGCAATTCATTTGCCACAATCAAACACTAAATATAAAGCAGCCGTCGGCCTCCGCCGCTCACTTTTACGCCTTTCTAGACCGAAGATTTAGGTTGTCGAAAGCTACGGCAATTCAGGATTCTATTGTGAAACTAAACATTCAAGCGTTTCTTCGTCATTCGGTCGACGCCGATTAAATATATATATACGGCATCCTTCCGCCGAAAATTACTCACAATCCGCCAACAACGACGCATTGAAAATACATACGTACGCGTACAATAAATCTAAACATTACAAAATTGTTTCAATGGATGTACCTGTCTGAATCATAACTAACCTGCGCGACAAGAGCGCGTGCAAAATCTGCTTTTAATTCTTAATAGGATCCAAACTTTAAAAAAGCATCAAATCAAATAAAATGACTAGCAAAATTGAAAGTAGACAACAGGTTACATCGAGGCTATAAAATCTGAAAACGTAATTTTTCATCGACAAACTAAAAATGTTCACACATTTGAATCGTAAATCGTTAATTAAATTTTCTTTAAGAGAAAAAGATAAATCGATGAATTCCATAAAATATTCATACACGTTTAATATAATTACAATAATATGGCAAATTGAAATAAAATCTAATCGTCATCCGAAATACAAAAATTAATATTCCTCTCAAGTGGGATTTATAAACACGAATTAAACTTTGTAAAAATAAAATCAATAGCTTTCTCAACTTTTTATAGATTCCAATAAATGTTATATCAGACTCGTTTCTTTAAATTTATAGTAGATATTTTCATGCATTAATAATTTTTTATTGCAATGATATACGGTCAACCCTTCTATAGCGTACCATCTCGACGCTATAGAAAATTGGCACCCCTACAAAATTTGTACGCGTTTATTTTATTAATGGAGGTTTCTTCCTTGTTGGTTAAAAAAATCTTGCCAGTGTTTAAGAATACGCTCGGTAAATTTCAAGTCGATATAAATACATAGGCGGCGGGAATACGAAAACCGGCGCATTGGACACGTCAAAAAAGCAAATGGCGTCAAGATTAAGATACGGGGGTTGGTGTCAAAGGTAGTGGCAAATTGACGAATAAATTGATTTGTGACTTGACCAATTGCTATGGTAGCCGCTTTTATTACTCACTTACTTACTTACTTAGGGTGGCTCCTACAGCCCTATAAGAGAGCCCCGCCAACCGACAACACTTGCCACCACTTTCGTCTGTCCTGGACCTCTTTCCTTCCTATTGCTCAGGCCTAGACGAGCGGCGTCTTTTTTCACTTGATCAGCCCAGCGTAGCCGAGGTCTTCTGCCATCCGGTCCCAAGCGGTCATAGCCACCACTACTGGTCTAATCAATGTTTTATATATTTTAATTTTAGTTTTAGCCTTTAGTGATTTATTTCCTAATATTTTTTTCAGTTTATGGTAGCACCGATTACCGTATTGAATCCTGGAGGTTATTTCTTTATATATCAAGTTCTTCTCCGTGAAGATGAATCATAGACATTTAAAATCCTGGATCCTTTCAATTACATTGTTCACGGAGGAACATCCTCCAGTATTAGCTCTCGAAACCGTCATTAATTTAGTTTTGTCATAATTGATTGGCATACTGAAGGTAGCAGCAGCCCCGTCGACAAAAGTAAGTGCAGCCAAAGCTTCCGATCTCGATTTCGCCACGACGTCAATGTTGTCCACAAAGGCAAGATACATTATATATCTTTGTTCCATGGATGTGCGTGTCCCAATCTACCAGCCTTCCTCATAATTGATTTTAACGCAATATTAAAGAGAATCGGGGAGAGAGCGTCCTCCCTGTCTAGCTCCCATCGTTACCTCACAAGGTTCCAACAGGGCGCCGTTAGAACTTACAACATTGACCAATCTGGTCATGCATATCCCCGACAGCCTCACCAGCTTACCCGGGACTCCCATCTCCAATATGATCCTCCAAAATTTTTCCCGATTGATGCTGTTTTATGCCTTGATCGACACCGTATTCCCACATTTTTTATGAAAACATTTTGATATGTATTTTCAACGAAGGTATCACCTCCCTACTGCGTATGATGGGTGTACGTGAAAAGAGTTAACACTGCACGTCCTGCAGCATCAAAATAGACAAGATTGGCCAGAAGACTGGAGTGGTCGGCATCTTTATGTTTAATAAAGACCACATAATCAACATTCTATGTTTAACACTTTTTGCATTCAAAAAATGGTGAACATTTTTAGGCCCAACAAGACAGAAACTTCCCTTACTAGTGCCAGCGTAATTAACACGCGTACATTGACCTTACATATTTTATTTGTTGTAAAAGACGCCGTATACGAAGTGGACGCTGTAGGAGGGTTGACCGTATTGTACACCATTCTTTGTCTAATACAGCATTATTTTTACATGGATTTCCATAATTAACACTATTCATCAATTGGAAGCGTTTAACATTAAAATTCATATAATAATAAACCAAAGATCCGCATATGTATATTTGATATAAGAACTAATAAATTTCTTAGAAAACAATACCCATTTCGCATCCATACTATTACATGTTTTTATATTAATATGAAATTAGCTGAACTATAAAGGCAAAAAAAAAAAAAAAAAACCAATAATCGTAGATATACAATTTTAGATGGCATTTACAATTTCCTAGAATTTTAAAAATTCAATAGAACCGATTGCTAAATATTTTTCTAAAATTTCAGATAAATGTACCCGTTAAAAATGGCTTAAAAAACAAATCTACTTATAGCCAAAGAAGTGTAAGCAAGTATTATTCCGCGCTAAGCCATATACGGTGCATTTACTAAATATAAAGATGCCTTTGAAATGTACAAACGAAAGATGTATAAACTGCCAAGTAGACGTATAGAAAGCGTTGTCATGGAAGAGTAAATATTATATGAAAATAATCACAAAATGTACACACACATTCGTGATAGTTCTTCGGTAATCTCAAAAATATCATGTTTGCTTTGGGAAACAGTAAACGAGACAAATTTCAATGGTAATCTGGATTGGAAGCGTCTCTCACGACATCGACGAGCAAGGCAGCCTCGGAGACCCCATCTGCGTCAGCACACGATCGAGCCACTGGAGCGGGCCGTTGAGATGCAATTCGATCCAGCAAGGCGTCGAGGTCACGGTCTGTCGTCTTAAAATTCATTCATCGATAAATCTCCACGGACGGAATAATATCAAATCAAAAAGCGAGCATAGTTACCTGTACTCGGCGCCCCATCCTTTAACAAACGACATGCGAATGGTGCACATCCTCGTGAGCTGATAGACGGCTTCGAATCCTTGCGAAACCGATTGAGATAGAAGAGCCGCAAATTCTTGATTGTTGAATATTTTCAGATTACAACCTAAATTTATTCACATACATTATAATAATCTCGTGTATTATACATACGGCGATTATACGATATGCTATATTACCTGGGGGTATTTTGCAAACAGTCGCCGGGTGCCAACCATAACGTTGGTTGCAATTGGGAGATTGTACAAATATGGATGAATCGCTCAAGCATTCTGCAAATACTTCTCCTATGAAAGCAATACAACGTTAAAATCACAGATGCAGTTCAACATAATTTATTTTAATTTAATCTATTATTCACCTCCTATGTAATACAGTCTCACTCCTTTGCCGATATGCCTTCTGGTCTGTTCGACGACGTCATTTCTGTTAACATTCGATAAGAGTCCCAAACAAAATCTGAAACAAGTATGAGCATTTTTTTTGACATATCCAAGTTATTTAAAATTGTTTATAGTTTTTTATTGGATTTGTCACTTTCAAAAGAAATCTGATGAAAATAATGAATTAAAAATCTCACCTCTCGCTGTTGCTCGGATCCGTGAAGCCGTCGACGGTGATGCTCGGTTGAGAAGCATGGAACGTTTCTCCGACGCGAGTATTCAGTTCATAATAGCTAATAGAGCACCAGAAAGCCGGTTCGTGATACAAGACGGGAGCGGTTTCGCCGCCGGGTGATCCGCGCGCTGCCAGCAAACAAACTAGATCAATATTTACAATCATGATCAAACATACGAACGCAGTCTATAAAAATATTCCATCGAAACGATTGCCGAGTGTGTTTGAAATATTTAAGACGACTAAACGTTCGCTAAAATTTACTACTTAATACAATCGAATCTCTTTATGCAATAGAATATAACGATAGAAGAGATCAAATGTTAATGCATTACATCTGCACGCTTGACGTATTCTGCCAATATAAACATTGATTAAACTTTGCAACGATGATTATAACAATTTATTACGCGGCTCGCTATATTCAGGCTTACAATTCACTCGACTTTAATTGCGTGAGTATTCACTTTCCGATTCTTTGATGGCACTGCATAATTTCAAAAATACTTCAAACCAATATGCATAAAGAGACGAGTCTATTCATAATGGCAAATCATTTCATATTTAACCCTTTCCACTCTTATTTTTTTTTTTTTAGGAGTAGCACTAACTTGTAACGTCAGATTTGGAATTTAAAATATGAATAAAATGTTTTTTATCAGCTTTTTGTTTACGCAAAATCTACACAATGTACGTAAGACACTTATTTAGTATTTTGGAAATAATATCGTTATCGTAGTTGTATTTTGATATCGATTGCATTCTAATCATTATCAATGAAAAAAGAGAAATCTTATTCAGAAAATGATGAAATATTCGTCTATTTTAACATGTACGAGACACGTCCAGAAAGAAAGCTTTTGTGGTCCATTGTTTGACAACACTTTGAACCTCATCGTCATTAGAAAATCTTTTTCCATCTATAAACAACTTCAAAGAGGTGAAAAGATGAAAATCTGTAGATACCACATCAGGGCAGAGTGGGGTGTTTGACGATGTCCCAACAAAATTAATCCAAGAGTTGTTTTGTGGCATTGGCTGTCCCTGCGTCGTGTCTTCCGTAGCTCGAAATAGAGACACACATTTCGTCACAGCACCCCCGCGTTCTCCTCCCAACACCTCGGCGTTGAATGCAGTTTTGCATCGGAGTGTCGATACTCTTACTTTGTGGATATGCCTCATATTTTTAAGTAAAATACGCAGATAAAGGCGCAGAGATCTGTACTTTTATAGTGTATATCATCATCATCATCATCATAGTTCAGCCACAAACAGTCCACTGCAAAACTATGGGCCTCTTCAATATCCGTCTTGTCCGTATCATACATTCAACGCTTTATTGGCTTAATATTTAAGGTAGCATAACCTCCAAGTTTTATTCGGAACGCTCACCCAATGAGTCTCCTGGATATACAGGGGAAAAGGCTTTCTGAAATGCAGAGTCCAGTTTCTCTTTTTTTTTTTGCAAGGGTTACCGAGCTTGGATGAACTCCTACATGACGCCTGTGTGAAGTGTGAATCTCAGATTCCGTTCACGTGTAAATTGTGTAAGCGAATTCAAGACTGAGCGGTTTCCTATTTCAATAAACTCTAATAAAAATATAAAAGGCAACGGAATATAATGCTGTTATCGTTGCAAAGGGAAATCCTTCATTTGTCGCGGTTCGTCTTCGTTTGAAGCGGTTATTGAGAAGTATCAACTACGTAAGAGATAGTGAGTTACAAGCAATTCGAGGATAAACTGAGCATTAGCTAACTGATCAAAAAACATTTAAGTATAACAGAGTTTAAAATTTTGGCGATATAACGTCGACATACGCGAATGGAAAGGGTTAATAAACGCGTGCATAACTTAAAATTAAGAAAATAAACGATTGGGGACAGTTACTCACTCATGTTGTCGTTGTGGTCCATGGGATCTCCGTCTTCGCTCATGTATCCGGGCGGGGGAGTCTCGACTTGGGGACCCGACCTGCGAATCGAGAATAAAAATATACACGGAATGCGGAGACGCGGTCAGAGCTACAGTACCGGAGGATACGTACAGATGGACGGTGGTGTTGGTCGGCACCTGCTGGGCCAGCGTCGCCTCCAGGTACATGGCGCTGTGCGGCTGCATGCCCCTGAAATGCCGTTCCAGTCAGCGTTATCAAATTTAACGGATTAAATGACGGATGGACGAAACCGAACGCACCCGAGACTCGGATAGAGGCTGACGTGAGAGTGATGATTCGTCGGCGCGGGAGGATACGGAGGGGGGGCTTCGCCGCCGCTCCCTCCCCGGGGCACCAGGATCGGAGGCAACGCTGTAAGAGACGAACGGTCATCAAACGGGGCGATTAATTTTTGAGGTTTTGCACGTAAACAAGACTCACCGGGTTGCTCCTGTCTGGTGTAGTGGTAGGGATTGATGCAGACTTCCTCCTTTTTCAGTTGATACGCGAACTCGCAGTGATCGAGGGGTCTCAGTTCATGCTGGCTCTGTAAAAGTCGGATCGGAAATTATTGGACGCGTCGCTGGCGGAGGGTGTCGTCGAGACGAATGACATATAGGTGACTCGCCTGCAGATGAGGCCAGCGCCACAGGCGGCAGTAGATGACGTGAGGCAGGCCCTTTCGGTGGGGGCCCAGGCCTTCCGAGCCCGGCTTGACTCTGCAAAGGAAGAGTCGGTATGAGAGCGGCGCCGGAAGTGCGTGCGGTGCGCAGTGCCGAGATCGATCGAGACGGAAGACGGTCGGTTGTCGGTCCCCGCACCTGGAGGTTTGTTTTGACGGCGGCGTGTGACCTTTGCGGCGCGCATGCGCACCGCGCCGCACGCACCAGACACAACGCGTCCATTCAATTCCTAATTCGGTCACACGCGCCCCCACAACAAACGCTCGCATCTATTTTTTAACAAATCTTTTCATTGCAAGTAGCTCTGCCCGCTACTTTTTGCTTTTGCGTTTTTTTAATGGTAGCTATATGTGTATGTGTAGATCTTACCAAATCTCCCTGACAATCTGACAGTAAATCAGGGAGATTTGGTAAGATTGTCGTAAGCCCCTTAAATAAGAGTTTTACAGAATTTAAAATGAAAAAAAGCATCAGGATCCATGTGTTTCGATAAAAAAAAAAGCTATTTCTATTTATACACCTAGAACCAATGAAATAGATCTAGATTTTTTTTCATAAGATTTGTATGGGTAATCACATTATTTTTCATGTTCCATAAAGAAATTTTAATCCTTTCACTCCGTAAAACTATTTATCACATTTTTACACCTGCATTTTTACCTGTTCCGCACCATATGTCTGATATTATGTTGAGCCGCATGAGATCTTTTCATACCATATGTTTCGGGAAATAATGAGTCATGAAATCTGTATATTAGTCAGGGACAAGACGTATCATTCTTTACATTTAACAGTTGTTGTTTCTGTCTATATTTCAGTTCCTTTTAAAGATCATTTTAAGAATTCCTGATGCATTTCCGGAATATATGACAGTTATACTTTCTTTGGATGGTTTTTTTATTTGGTTATCTGCATAATAGATTTGATCAGGTTGCAAATGTTCTCTTGGTAAACATTCTCAAAATATGATGCAGAATTCATCAGCAATTTCAATACAGGAACGCAGACGTTCTCTTCAAATCTCAGGTCATCGCTTGAATCTAGTCAATCATCCAGACCAAAGCATTAGGCCTGATCCACACTATGGTGCCAGTAACGGTTCGATCTCTCTCCGGTCTCGGTCCGATCAAATATTCTTACACAAGAAACAATCAGAGTGTTCACACTATCGGATCGTTCCAGTCCCGTTTTTTGTATGAGAATATTTGACCGGACCGAGACCGAGATCGAACCGTTACCGGCACCATAGTGTGGATCAGGCCTTAATGTTGTCTTCTAATTCTTATTTCTCATGGAAAAACTTAGCTGTTTATGGTCGCAATCAATCAGTGCGTTTCATAATCATATAAGAAAAAAAATATTTAATATTTTTAAACACGGATAATCCGCATTCGGATAATCGAGAACTGTAGTAATATGTGGAGACATATGCACGAGGCATCTAGGGAAGAATATCTGAGAACGGTGGTCGGCAATGCGTAGCCCGCAGACCACCAGTAGTCTATGAAAAAATTTTGGTGGTCCGCAGAGAAATCTGGCATTATTCTAATTTTAATACCAGAAAACAAATCATCTGAATATGTAGATAATAGATGCGTTTCAATCGTAAAATCCGTCAACGTCCGTCATATCCGTCAAAGTTAAATTTAATTCATCCTTATCAAGACATCGGTTTTGGTTTTCTATAAAAGGGGAACACCCTTTGCTTATTGAAGAGGCGATTGAAAATTCTAATTCAATTTTTTTTATGTACGAGGCAAGTTCATAAAGTAAGTGTACTGTGATCATAACGGGCTGTGGTTTTTTTGTTCTTTAAGGGTCGGCAATACTGAGTGTTAGAGAAGGATTTCAATAGTATGTAAACTCACAGTTGTAGTGTTGCAGGTCAATAGCGCCTGCGATTTTCTTGCGCAATTTGAATTGGAAGGTGACGATTTTCTAAACTCTATTGTGACTGAAGATAAAAAGTGGGTGGCTCATTACACGTCTGAATCAAAAAAATCATCGCCTCAGTATTTTGGGATCGAAATGGCATCATTTTGGTTGAATTTTTGCCTCAGGGGGAGACCCTAAAAAACTCAAAAGGAGCATTCAAAACAAAAGGAGGGGGAATGCTGACAAGAGGATTGGGCTTGTTGCATGCCCACGCATGGTGGAATTAAATTTTCAATAAATGAGCAAGTGCAGAAAGAGGTTCTGAAGTAGGGGAAGAAGCTGGCGGGAGTTCTTCGAGGAGGGCATAAAGAAGCTTGTGCCATGGCTCACCACATGCATTGAACGGGATGGCAATTATGTGAAAAAATACTCAACAAGTGTTTCAATAATATCCTGTTTATTTTTTCAAATATACTTTTTCTAAAAAAAATCTAGTACACTTACTTTCTGAATATCCCTCGTATGTATACTTATGAAATTAAAATGTATTGTAAAATTTTAGCTTTTGATGTGCCGTAGAATTTAAGGAAGAACTTATTTAAATGACGAGGGTCGCTGTGAACAGGGAGAACTATCCGGAGACTTTAAACAAGCCCGTGATGAAATCAAATAATTCATGCAATAAGACGCTTAGGAGCTCACAACGTTTTTTAAAAGGTTAACGGAAGTGTTAGACAGGGGAATCCTGTGGAACCCATAACAGAAGAATTGCTTCTAGTTTTTAGCTTTTGGAACTCGCTTTTCTACAATATGCTGGATATTGCAGCATTGGCATCGGCAAATATAGAGAAAGGGATGAACAACCCATGTATAATTGGAAGATTTTCTGCTTGAATTGGTATCGAAGCTTTTTTTCAGAGGAGCTTTGCAGCACAACCAAGCGACAGTCAAATATCAGTGGGGCAGAAATCATCATGCAGAATCTGCCAATTATACAATTTTCAAAATATAAATGCCGAGAAAAAAATTAGAATCACATTCGAACTGCAATATGTCAATATATCCAAGCAGAACTAATTATATCAATATGGTTGATTCTCTTTTTGCATGTATATTTTTAATGCTGTGCTGATAATATTACTTGTAAAACTTTACATATTGGTAAAGATCCAAGAAACAAAGCCAAAGAAAAATATATTCCCCCGTTGCAAATAATTCGAGGTCTTCGGTTTTCCAATTAATTGGATAATTATTATCTCGTCAGAGATACAAATTCTAGATGACCCTTCAAATTCAAACACGAGCTAAAGAATTATGTTCAGATATGGCAAGCTCCATGTTTAATAACCAATTAAATTGTCAGTGTGCAGATCTGATGTGGTGACATTTGATCTCTTCTAGAAAGCATTTTGCAAAAACTACAAAACATGGCAAGATAACGATAACTCTGATGAAAAGAATTATAGTCAAAAGATATAATTTTTTTATAGTCTCCTTATTATACTTGTGACACTTGGAATTTACAAAATCCATCGGATGAAAAAAATAATTCAGTTCTGAAAGAGTTAAGAATCATGCAGTATTTCTACGCCAAGTTAAACCTTTTTCATTTCAAGTCGAAGCTTTTTCAATTCAAGTTAAACTTTTTAATTTCAAGTTAAACTGTCAGATGACAGGTGAAATGTTTTATACTTCAAATTAAAGATATAAGATTATTTTTACGTTAATGTAAATATACGTAAAGAGTGTTTAAACTTTGCAAATATTCATGAAAACATTAAGACGAATAAAAGTGACAGTTTGATGCGGAAATTGCAAAACTCAAGAATGCCAACTTGACATCTATGTGCTTTGTTTCATTTCATCTGACAGTTTAACTTGAAATAAAAAAGATTAACTTGAATTGAAAAAGGTTTAACTTGGCATAAAAATACTGTATAAAAACTGTCAAAAGTCGAATTCGTAGTTAATCTATTTAAAAAGTACGGGATACGATACAGTATAAACTGAACATGTTTTAAAAATAGTTTACTGAAAATGACAAAGGATCTTGGTGGATTTGGCACAAATATTTGCATACTCAATTTTTTTAGATATCTTGTCCTTACCTAGGCCATTAACTCAAGCTGTTGTCTTGTATTATATTTAAAAATATCATGGAATTGTGCAAATCTTTGTGAATCCATCTACAATTTAAAATATATAAAAATATTAGTAACGTATTTTGTTTAAATTTATTATCAAAAAAACTTGCCTTTTCTTCCCCTCCAGTGGTTAGTTAATCAGTATATAAATCTACTCGTTAAATATTTTTATATTACAATGTAAATATTGTTTTCTTAACATTAATATGTGTACAGGAAACCCCTGTTGATCACGGAGAGGATACACTCTGGAGAAGTTTGCAACCAAAAGAAATATTGATTTTGCACATGATCCTGCGTTGCAAAAAAATAATCTTTTACTGCGCTTATTCACTTGAAATCTTCATCATTTTCTTACAACATCTCCCTGTATTGATGATAAAGAGAAAGGGAATTTTAAAAGATTTTGACATTCAACTTTTTTACAGGAACAGCTTCTAAGATGTGCTACGGTACTCCAATTCATGCAGCTCACGGTTCGTCGTGCAATTTGAGCAACGTTTGAAACATCATCTCTACACCGACACTTTTAATGCCTGCGGAAATGTACAAAAGACTGATGTCTTCGATGATATTTTGAACGTCATTTTCATAATTGATGTGATCATCAACAATTCTCAAGCAACCTTCGTGCATGACTGGGTAAAACTTCGTTCCATGCTTCGTTGATGATAGTTTTCATAATATTAAATTGTTTTCACCAAACCCGCATGGTATCTTATGTTTAATTTCACATTTGTACAAAAAAAATCATACTTAATCGAGTCCGAGATTCCATAAAATTATTATAGATGTAATGCCACATAAATATCCTTTATAATTTTTTTTAGTTATTTGATGGCATTTAAAAAAAAATAAGAATTTGTTAGTCTGTGAGACTAATATGTAGTGACTGTGTAACTCGAAAATATGATTAGCGATTTAGGTATAATTTCATGCGTTATAATATACCGAAATACACTGTTCATACTTCCCATACGTTAACATTACATTATGGATTATATTGTGTCTTAGCATTAAAAAGGCTCCGGAAGCCTGATTGTTTAAATAATTTAACACGCACTCATTATTATTTCCGCTGTACCGAATCTTAAGAGCAACGTATTGATTTAAAGCTGTAAAACTGCCCTATTTTACTTCTAATATTGTAAACTTGTCAAGATAACGAACTCGAGTTGATTTATTATTTCTCTTCCCCAATGAAATACACCGTTGATTGTACATAGCGTTAGCTTTCAATCACTATCAGAACATATTGACATATTGTTAGCATCCATAATGAGCTGATACGGAGCCGATAAGCCGATGTTTTTAGCGAAAAAGTTAATTATAAATAGGAAAGACTTGTATGTATTAAAAGTTTAGATTATTAGTGACCCAATTATCTTTTATCATCTGCATGATAGTAAAATTATACATCAATTAAAATTATTAATGATTTTTTACCTACGATAGTCCAAGAAGCACCTGACCTGATGAACAGAATCATAGAAACAGATCATAGAAAGCCCTGGATACGCGGAAAATGTCGCTAAAGGCCCTAAAAGAGGACGGAGTGGCCACAAAGTATTTGTGTCCAACCGGTCCGCTTTTCAGACCGTTGATACGACGAATGAGCGCCTTGCAATTAAACGCCATACACAACATGTCCACAGAACGTGGCCTAGATTTTTGGGATGCGCGTGGGATAATTTCCATTATCTTCAAAAAGGAAAAACAATCAACGAATTAAGGACGAGGATTAAGCGAACTTATTGCAACGTTTGAGTGTTGATAAAAACAAGAATAAAAGCCTTCATTTAGCTAAAAATAAAGTGTTGTTTCATCGAGCTCGGTGGTAAAAGATTTGCCAACAATGAATGAATGTTACCTTTTTTTTTGTATTGTTTTCCATGACGTTCAACAGGATGATGTCAACAAAAGGTCAAATATGGATACAACACAGTAAAAATAGGTGGAAATATTAACAGGGTTTTCGGATTTGTGAAAAATGGCACAAAAAGCTTTATTCTAGTAATATGAACTTCAACAATGAGCCCCGAGGAAGATCCGTAATTGTAATTAGTGACGAATATTTAAAAGTCACATTGGAAGCTAATCCATACACAACAGTTTGCACACTCGCTTTTGTGCATTATGCGTTAATGTCACATCTATTCTTCATCTCGCTTCAATAGAAAAGGCATCGGAAACTCCAAAACTGAGAAAATATGCATCGGAAACCAAAAATGAAACAGGTCAATTCCAATTAAATACTACTTTACTGACGCTCGGAGCACTTTTTAAGTAATTAAACGTTTCGATAATGGGACAAGGAAATTCAAGCGTTTGAAGAATTTATTGGTTCTAAGAGTTTCTCTTTATCGAAGTTGATAGCGAATAAATTTTGTTCAATAAAAATTATGCCGTTTTAATTCTCGTCTGTAAATGCTAAATGTTTAAATATAAATGCAAATGATGGGCATCATTCAGATTATTATTTATGATCATATGGCATTGATGATATTAGCGTTTAAGCTCTTCTAATCAACATTTTTAGAGGATTTTTTTTAGATGCAATATTTAATCGAGAGCAGGTTTTAATCGTGTGTAGAAGATAGAATCGTGGTGATTAGCTTTCAAGAACAAAGTTGAATGGATTGAGAAATATCAATATGAATGCCGAGTAGACTATAAATGGAATTGCAAGATGTCACGTTGGGAATTATAAAAATAAGATGACAACAATGAAATGGCTTCGAAATACAACTTCAAAAATACAGGCATACATCCTGAAATGCTTTGTTAAACTGTATTTAAATCTAAATATGGAAGGAGCGTTTGACTTTTCAAGAAAAAATCGCCCCTGTGAAACTTTTTAGTGGAACGCAGAGGTATATATATATGTTGAATGGGAGATGGTCGCACCTGGGTATGGTGACGCACTTGGTGTTCGAGTTCTGGGTGGCGACGGCGCGCTCCAACTCCTCCAGCGCCTGCGAGCGCTTCAACTTCTTGACGAGGGAGCGAACGGCTTTCTCGCTCCACTTGTCTTCGGCGGAGTTGCTCTCGACGCCGGCGCTCGACCCGGACGCGGAGCCCGCGCTCTTCTTCCAGCCGAGTAGCCGCTTGACGGCGGGCGGCGTGAACGGCAACATGCCGCCTGCGCCCCCGCAGTCCGACCCGCTACACCCTCGTACCCTTGTATCGGCACCGCTACACCTTCAGCACCGCCTCACGACACTCTCCCACCAGCTTATAACAGCATTAAAAACGACCATAATCATATCATTTGTCAAATATCAATTATGACTTTTAAAAATATAAACACCATTTAAAAAATCTAATTATCATCTATAATCATGCAATAAATATTATTTAAAATTTTCACCTGCAATTTTTGACATTAATAATAATTTATTTTTTTCGTCACATATTTAATATGTCAAAATCGAAATACTGCATTTTCACAATAAAATCTCATTTTAAATGGAAATCTTCCATAAATATTTTTAAGGGACGGATTCGCTAAATCGTTTTTCACTCAAGGTTCAATTGATTGAAGGCGGCGTTATTAAAACATCACATTCGACTCGATCCTGTATCAGATAATCTCTTTTCAGAAGTCGTCCGACCGTTTATTATAAGAATGTCGGTCCATATCTGATTTTGTAAGATCTGCTCGGACGATTGTGACACGCGCGTTGGCCGCGGATAAGTCGTCCGATAAGATTCAAAGATTAAATCCTGAATATCGTGTAACTCTTCAAATACATCACAAAATAATCGCTGCCTTGAATCGCATTTTTTCTAAATACATTCGCTTCAATCATGATTTCGTTCGACTTTTATAAAAATTATGATTCAATAAAATTTCAATTGAATAATTTGAAAAAAAAAAAGGGAACATACGACTCCTCAATCTGCCATTGAGTTATTTGAACTTGTTCTAATCGTTGGACTTTGATGATTTAAGGTCAATTTAAATGAATTGATAAGTCTGCAATAAAATTCTAAAGCATAAATAAATAAGTTTTTAATTGAAAAAAGTACTAAATAAAACAAGAAATTTCAACCTCGTAGAAATCACAAACAAAAATAAATTAAATCTGAAATGGTAACAAAAAAATCTCTTCAATGTTTTCATTTAATTCTACCAAATGGAAGTTTTAGGAAATTTCAAGCATCTTCTGAAAAATCCATACAGGGGGCTGTGTATTTAAATTAAAAATACTATTTTAATAGCAAAATTAACTTTTTTAAATAATATTTTGCTAATAACGCTTTATATATTATTATAGAATCAGTTTTTTATTATTAGCTTTATTTATTCCTTACAAGATTAGATGGATTTTAGTTGTAAGGACCACTTTTATTGCAATGAAAGCTTCCTCCAAATTTATCCAAAATCACTCCATCTTGTGCCAGTCTGATGTATTTGTTTTTTTATTTTTCTTATTGTCTTTGCATGTGTGATATGTTCTGGTTTTTTGGAGTGGGTTCGTTAAGTAGATTGTGTCTTGTTTTGTCATTGTTTCTGTGTTGTTTGATCGGTATTTCCCTTTTGGTTTGGCGGTGCTATTCCTAATTCTCTCGTTTTGTTTCCACCACCCTTTTTTTCTCCATCGTCTGTGTATTTATTATTATTTTTAGAGGATTCCCAGACTATTAATTTATGATATCTTTCCCTGCGTCTTTCTACGTGTTTTTCTGGTGACCATAACTCGAGGTGGAAAATACCCTTTTAAATTTGGTCCGTTATCGTGCAGGAGACTGTTGCCAGGGAACTATTTAATTGGATTTCATTGTAATGTAGCACAAAATGTAATTAAGTTATTTTATTTAGCTGTAAACCTGGAATATCCATCTATTAAAACAAAATAAATTTTCTAAGATTTAAATAAAATATATAATACGAACTAATAAATAATTATTACCAGAGGACTGATGGCTGTCGGGTTGCGATGCGGATTCTACGGAGCGACGTTCGTGCAATACACTGATGGCAGCCGCATAAACTCAGGTTATTCATATTTCATAGCACGTATCAACGCAATAGTTTAAGCTGTAGACTATGTGATGCTGAGAGACATATTTTATAAACAAATATTAATAAAATAATAAGCTTATTTAATTAATAATCATGTAATATTGCATGATATACCAGGGAACTGTTTTTGAGGATTATAAAAACATTTTTTATATAATAAAATTAATTTAAAAAATCGTTTTTATGCTATTAATTCAACTAAATAGATATCGATTCTAAATATTTTTCATTAAATACGTCAGCACTTGTACAATTTATCCAATTAATTATTTTCAATTCGATTTAATTAAAAGTTAAGCGCGTACGTATTCAATATCTACATTATCGATAATCTAATTATATCTATTCGATGATAAGTTGTTTGTTATCTATCGGACTGATAGAATTTTTCTTCACGCTATTCATAGTCTTATTTTACAAACACTTGTAATATTATTCTGAATATAAATTCGACGTTGTAAAAAGTCACGCATCATCGTTAATAGTGTTAGTTTATTGTGCTATTAATATATAAAAACTGGTGGGTGTACGATCATATTTTTATATAATTTTCGATCATCGTTTATAGTTTTATCGACGGCTATGATTTTTATATAAGCCATAAAGCTACTCTCGATTCAATTGAATCGTGACAAATATGATTGTGTAAAATAAGTCCGTATTTAATACGGCTAACGGATTGACAAAATTCATATCAAAATATTGAAGACAATCAATATTTTATTTTTATATTTATCAACGGGGAAAGAATTTTGCATTTAAAAAATGAACTCCGTTAATAAATTACGGTCGGTTTTATCGATATTTTTGGAGATTCATGTTTTCGATAGTGTGCTAATATTGCAAAAAATTGACAAACGTAAGCGGAACAATAATATATTATAATATTAACGATCCATCAATCAATTTATTTGCTAAGGTACTGATTAGGTCATCAACTCGATGTGCAGATAAGATTTCATAGCGATTAAATAGAATATTTCCGCGCTAGGATTATTACTGTGTTTTCAGGATATGCACACATTTCGTATATATTTTATTCTAGTATTTAATTTAAGCATTCTTTGGTAAAATATGCATTAACGCTGTGGTGAAATTTCAGGAAGTCTCGGTCGCGGTCAAAAATGTGTTTTGATACAAACGAAGAACAGCAAGTATCTCAACAACTGGACAAACAAATTAAAAATTGGTATAAATCTTATCAATATGTGAGTATCGAATTCTTCGCATTCGGCGTTCCGTCGATTCCTAATTAAATTAATTATGAAATACGATATAAAAATATTGTTTCCGTCATAATTTTAAATAATATTTATTCCAGGCCGTTAAAGTTTTATTGTTGGGCGCCGGAGAAGCCGGAAAGACTACCGTTCTTAAGCAAATGAAAATTTTACACATAAAAGGATTTTCGCACGAGTAAGATCTACGATGTTAAATACAATTAATTGCATTTCATTTTGTACAAAATCAATTTATACGCAGAGAACGACTCGATCGCGCCGAACAAATTAGGAAAAACGTTCACGAGGCAGGCGAACGAACTCTCCAAACAGCTGGAACCGCTCAATCTTAAACCCGAACAGAAGGCAAAAGAGGCGTCACTTAAATTGATGGAAATGGACAAAACGCCAGAATTCACTCAAGTAACGATTACCACCAAACTATAATTTATTACGTTGTGTTTTTTTAATTATTGCATTGTATTTTCTATAGGAATACTTCGATATGGTCGCTGATCTATGGGCTGATCCCGCAGTGAAAGAATGTTTGAGACGATCAAACGAATTTCAGTTAATCGACAGCGCAGAATAGTGAGTTTAAAGCGTTTGATACACGCGCGCGTTGAATATGTTTTGGCGGGCACTTTATTAACTTAAATCTGATTTAAATATTTTTGCATAGTTTCTTAAATCGACTCGACGATGTACGCCGACCCGATTATATACCCGAAGATAAAGATATACTTCAATGCCGACAGAGAACTACGGGCATACAGAAAATTGATTTTAAAGTGAAGGTAAATTTAAAGTATTGTCGAAGATTTATACAATGCGTTCATATGTGAAATTTGATCATATTATCACGTTTTATCTTTGCCGACCAACTTTACAATGCATTTATACATATTTAACGTTTTAAGCTTCCGACGTCCATGCAGGGAGGATTGCAAGAGTTTTGGATGTTTGACGTGGGCGGTCAAAGAGGAGAAAGAAAAAAATGGATCCAAGTATGCATTTGATCCTGTTTAACTCGTAGATTTATAAATAGATTTAATTGCAACGTGTAAATTGTGCTTTTAGGCGTTTGAAGGCATTCACGCGGTCTGGTTTTTAGTCGCGTCGAGTGATTTCGATCAAACGTTACGAGAAGATAATACATACAACAGGTTGCAAGAGTCGATAAATTTATTCGCTGATGTTTGGAAAAGCAGGCAGGTTATAATGACTTCATTTTATTTTGAATAAATAAAAAATGTATTTTAAACACTATCCGATTTAATTAAATTAACGAATGCGTTGCGTACCACATTCGATATAAAATTACACTGTTCTTAATACAATTTCCAGATTTTTGGTTGATGCCGGTCTAATAGTATTTTTAAACAAGCAAGACATATTAGAGCGCAAAGTGAGAGAAGGTAGAAAAATTGCAAAATATTTTCCACAATACGAAGATTTCGTAGCTACCGAAAAAAAACTTCCAGCCGATGAATACGAACGCACTAGATTGTTTATAAAAAATATGTTGGTGGTAAGAAACATATACTATATACAACTTTTTTTTACGTCAAGTTAAACTTTTTTAATTTCAAATGTTTTCTACGTCAAATTAAACGGTATATTTTTTAAGGCAATGTAAAAATTCCAGTTACTATTATTTAATTCGGGATAAAAAACATTTCATTTCGACATTGACGCTTTAACTTGAAATGAAAAAGTTTCGACTTGACGTAAAAAAATCATGCGATATAAATTTACTATCTAAATTATATAGGAGGTGACGCAGAAAAGAGTGCAAAAAGTAAATACGAGCAGCAAAAATATTTCGGGGTCCATGTATTTGGAAAACGTTCAACCGCGAGAATGCTATTATCATTACACAGTGGCCACCAACACGGACAACATAAGAACCGTATTCAACGACGTACATCATCTGATATTAACGAACACGCTCAAAGATTTGGGAATGCTATGAGCAATTATTTACGTGCATAACGTCTTTAATAACGCATTATGTATTTTTGTATTTCAATTTAACCGTTTACAAAACATGTTTGTATAAGAATAATCAATGAATTATAAGTTTGTTGCTTCCATGGAAGTCTATTTTTTAATGCATCCATATGAATAATTTAACAATCTAAATTTATTTAATTTATTAAACGTTGATTAATTACCGTATTGCCTTTGAATAAATAAAAATACTCTGAAGGAAAGTCGTTTTATTTGATAATATGAATTTAGATCGTTTAAATGAAATTAACCAGTCCGGATATGATCGTACGAGGAATATTGAAGGATATAGGAAAATCAACAATATCAACGCCAGCGACTAATGGGAATTATTACAACATTACTACATCAAATCTCGATATACTTTCTATGTCGATATGAAATATAATAGATATGGGGTTCAGAATTTCATATGGTGTACCAAATACATATCATAGCAAGGGAAAGGTTAACAGACCATTACGGTCGAATTATTCAAAGCTTTGTATCATTTGTAGCATTATATCTTAGCAAAAAAATGTTTGCTTTAATTATAAACAAAAACTATCAATGTAAAAGTCGGTTTTTAGATTTTTGTAAAATGTTTTGAAAGAAATATTAAATAACATAAAAATAAATTCAAATCATGGGTCATTAACCCTTTGATGAGTATGCACTCACATGTTGAGTGACAAAAATTAATTCACTAATCAAAGGGTCAAGATAAAAAAAAAGAAAATACAAAGGTGAAATAGTTGTCCACGTTAAGTTAGCGTAGAACAACAATTAAAATAATCAGATGAATACACATTATAGTTTATTAAATAGATCTTCAATGTTGAGATTTCTGTAACATAACATAATAAAATATATATATTTAAATACGGGTGAATCAGTTTATAAAAAAATCGTGATTTTTAAAGCAACGAATCACTATGCAGTTTTCATTTATTTATTATGCCTTTGATTGCAGAATGATTTTACAGTGTTTTTACGCCAAGTTAAAACTTTTTCATTTCAAATAAAAACTTTTTCAATTCAAGTTAAACTTTTTCATTTCAAAGAAAAAGGTTTAACTTGACGTAAAAATATCTCTGGTAATTCGTTAAACAAAATATAACAATACACCAATAAAATGGATCGACAATTCTCAATTTTACCTCTGACAATTTGAATATTAAAAAAATATTTTCAAAATGCATATTTTAGTGATATGTATTCATTATTTAAATAATATATGAAATCAACGTTATTAATGTAGCTTAATTTAAAATAGATTTAACTTTGTAAGCCTCAAAAAAAAAGCCGATTTAGCAAAATTAATTGACAGTCGGGTAAACAACGCGTTAATAAATCTATTAAAATTTTAACAAACTCCTCTCGTCTCGACTCCGCAGCAAGCCTATCATAAAATCCGTACACTGCCTTTTTTTCTAGTAACATTTTTTAATCTAGCTATATTAAAAAACATTGAAAAATAAGTGCCAAATGAATTTTAAAAATCTACATTTGTTAAATGCCGATTATTAAATAAATGCAAATTAAAATGTCAACAAAAATATTTCGTTGCGAATAATATATTAATAGTTTAAGTAACATAAAGTGCTTCTTTGTATTTTTAAATTTCAGCACAATTCAAATCAAATTAACACATCTTTTGCGGCAAATTTAGATCAGTCCTCAATGTGCCACTCGCCGTATATAGGAAACGGTAAGCTCACTTTAACCCTTGATCACTTATCATTAGTCTCACAGACTACAGACTTTCAGACTACATTTCTATCGACTATCAAAACATTTTCACAAACATAAATTTAAAAAATTTCCACGTAAAATATCTCTCGCTTCAATTAAACTGATCCCGCATAAGATGTGTTAATGAAATAAGAAAAAACCACCATATCAAATATATTTTTAGACTACGAAAGAGTTAATGGTTTATAAAAACTTAAAGATTATTCATATTGTTCGTTTGTTGATCGATTAATTTATTAAAACTGAAACTTCATCTCGTGATTGAATACCGTTTAGAAAATGGGCACTTGATTTTCGTAGCTAACTAATTGTCTGCAATTTATTTGATCACTTTATTTTTTACAAAGTTATGTTTTATCCTTGAAGTATCTTTCTTCTATTTTATTCGCCAAGTTTATTAACGGCGTATAGTTCCTGACGACTCCGGCCAGAATGTTTTCAGGTAATTTCGTAGTCATTATAGCGAATACGTGTCCAAAAACGAGGGCATCCAATTCTGTGGGACTGCAATACAATAAATAGCATGAATTATGCTAATAAATTAAGTAATAACATTCATAATACACATTATTGTCAATCGGTATGAAAAATGATTGCATAATGCAGACGTGTCCACCAACGTGTCATTGAATCATAAAAATCAAACTCACTTTTCACCATAAAAGTAGTCTTTGTTTCCAAGTCTTTCGCAAAGAGCCGATAAGCAATTGTCTACCTGTAAAAACATACAGTATTACCATAACTATGTTAAAATACATACAATTTTCTCATTACAACGATAATCGAACTATGCTTTGAACAAATAAATAAAAATAGCATTTAAACAAAATGGTGTGATTTTTTTTATAATTTTTTGCACTTCTTGCAATAAAAATCACACTTTGGATAATATCATCACAAAATTTTGTCTGTCTAAATTTTAATTAGCTCTTTCAGTCCCTGCGCACATTGCAATGTACAGTAATTTTAAATGTTTTAATAATATAGTTTTAATGGGTGGGGGGAAGTCTAAACTCGTTCGCAACGTCATTTACCGTGAGTCACCTACATAAGTTCGCCTTTAAGGAGGCTTTCATGATCATGCAGATCATAGAAGGCCCCGGGTACGCATCTTTTCCCGAAAATGCCGCAAAAAAGCCTAAAATAGGACCCACAAGATCTGTGAGGCCAACTGGTCGGCTTTTCAGACCGCTGACTTGACGAAAGAACGTCTATTGTCTAGTCAGCGGTCTAGACGTCGAACGTCTATCTGTCGATCGGACGCCATGCCCGGATATGTCCACAGAACATGGTCTGCGTCCATGAACGGATCTCCACATGGGCACTCCGAATTGTCTGAAGAAGACTGATCGGGTGGGTTGTTTAAATTTTATAGTCAGTCGAAAATATTGTTGTCTTTATTTTATTGCGGGCTTATGCCGGCTGAGTCGGCCCAATGTTTAAACGATGATGAAGAAAAGAGGGATTAGAGTCAATCAGTGTTGATTCATGTAAAGTAGAATGGTTAATAACAATAATTTACACCATTTATAGAAAGATAATAACAATTATTTAAACCATTTCAGCCCATTTGTACATTGCAATGTACATACTCTATTTTCATGAAAAATGAACCTAGAAAACAAAAGCAATTTTCTTGCATACTTTATGCTCCATAAAATACATTTTTTTTATTCTAAATGAAAAAAGTCAGGTCGGAAAGATTTATTAAATTAAAAAAATATATAAGTGATGTATTACCTCTTTTAGAACATCGTCGAGGGATTTATCGTACCATTCAAACATTTTTAATTGTTTAATGGCTTTCGATCTTTTGCTCCAGTTTTGAAAAATAGAAAGCGGCCAAGGAAAAACTGAACCGTTTCGTATAGATGTAACTTCGTTATACGTTTGCTCGTGAACCCAACAAACGTATAGCTAAAAAAACGATTTAAAAGACGATATAGTAAAATATAATTTAATTACTGCTGCACAATTTAAATGTTAATACTATCTTAACCTCTGCATTATAGAGTACGTTATTTATCAAACTTATAAAAGCTCGCATATCGGCTAAATCGTGTTCTTCGAGCGGTGTACCGGGCGGCCGCACTCCTCTCTTTTCGCAATGTTGAGCAATCGCTTCTAATTCTGATATAAGGAAATTTCCACATTTCAAAAACGGCACCCGACCGGTAGGAGACATGAATTCGGCATTCCATCGCATTTCCACCGAATGCGGTAATTCACATATCTAAAATAGGAAAAACATTATCATGTCGATATATACGGCCACAAATTAATTACAATTATGAATTCAATAAGATTTTAGAAAACCTTAAGAAACGTTCGCACGGCGAGGCAATTAATATTGTCTGGAAGAGTGATTTGTTCTATTTCGTACGGCGTAAAAAGTTGAGCATCTTCCGGCCAAGGTTGCATCAGGGACGCTATAATAAAATCAGCATTAAAAAGTGAGGTTAAATTTTTCTACGTGCATAAATTTATCACGATATTTTTTGTTATTAAGCATTATATTAATTTGAAAAAAATATATTCATTTTATTGACTATTTTTATAGGCATAAAATAATTTTACAATTATTATTTCATGTATTAAAATATCTAAAAAATAATAATATTCATGAGTTAAATTAAATATCACAAATTCTTTAAAAAATTTGTCCATATACTCATGCATTATTATCCGATTTGAGGTTATTTAATTACGTAATGATTAAAAATAGAGATTGCACAAATGATTACCGGACATCTCCATGGTCACAGCTTCGGTTATATACGGTGACATCCGCGACAAAATTAACCGAGTAATTCGCGCAGACAACGGGCGAAACTTATAAACACACGACTGGTCTTAACAACACGTGCGTCGACCAGATATCGATTTAGTATATTTTGACATTTCAAAATTTCCGTTCGTTGTAAAGTCGAGACGACTCATTATAAAATTAAAATCATAAAATTGATACTTGATAAAAATATATATGATTCGATGCGATATTAACTTATGCGATAGTTAATTTTTTTTAATTTTAAATTATTTTTATATACAAAATTTAATAAAAATTGGTAGTAATTTCATTTATTAAAAGACATTATTAAACTGAAAATTTATCCAAAATTGTAATCGGCTAATTTTAAGTTAATTTGCTTGATTTTAATAGATCAAAATTAAATAAATGCTTCTTTAGCTCATTAACCTTTTGATGAGTATGCACGCACATGCTATGGGCGCACTGGATTGATTCGGAAAGAGTATGCCCGCACAAGCTGCGGGAAGCGCTCCATAGCACTTTTTTTATAATGCCGTGCTTTTATTTCTAATAGAATATTATTGGGCGTTTCTCAGTAAATTGATCACCTAGTTGTCTCAGGCCAATATTATATGAAAAAGTATAAATTATTTATTTCATATTTAACTCTAAAGGATAAATACAGTACAGTATCCATTTAAATTAACTTTATTTCGCCCTGTGGCTATTTTATTTAAGTGATAACTATATTTTTTTTCATTTTAACGAGACTGGTTCTATAATATAGGACTTAAAATGTTCTTAAAATTTGTGATTTATTTTGATAGTGATATTACACTGAGATTTCAGATTTAGAATTTGAGCACAAGTAGAATATTATAAAAAAAACTCAATTTTACTACTAAAACCGTATTTTACATTTAAATTTTTAGAAAATTAATTCAATATTTCCTAAAGCAATGGAAATATTTTTGGTTTATCTAGGACTTTTTATTAACCAGGTAGATATCAACTATCTTTAAGTACGAAACATGTACCTTTGAGTACCCAAACAGCTCTGCTACAAACATCACATTTTACAAATACAAATGATCAAAGGACTACGTCAACGGTTTTATCAATTCAATGCAAAATCTTTGTCATAAACGAGAATAAAAACTATGAATAAATAAAAAGGTTTTTAATAATAAAACCACAATATCTATCGTAGTAATATAATTGAAGCATGTACATATTTTAACATAAATTTCAAAAATGAGAAGCAGGGAGAATATTAATATTTTACACCCAGACCCTCAAAATGCCATTGCACAATCCTGAATAGTTCGGTCACAGGACGTCCTTAAAATTTGCGCACAATCGAGATGCAATACAACAAACTACTATGAAGACGGGAATGGAATTAAAAAAATATGCGTATGGTTTATTGATTTAATTCGATCGGGACATTGTTCATATATATTCGAATAAATAAAAACGTATATAAATAAATGAGAATTTAAATGTAATTTGGAATCAAATTACTATTGGATAAATGCGGACGAAACAAACTTTCGGTATTTTCAGAAAATTTCTCTACTGGTTTCAATAGTGGAAAAGTCTTTTTTCTTACTTAAAATGACTACATTTTTTACCATTACCTTTGTCTTAAAATTTATGACTGAATTTTCAAATAAAAATCATATCTTTCAGTCCCCTGGATTGTTATGGTAATTTACTTTTAATATACTTTATAATTTCCATAGTTGATTTCTAGTAATATTAGTTTTATAAAAGTTAAAAAGAAAAACATCTATCACACAAATAATCAATTAGTCAAAATTTTACAGTTTCTTAGGAACATATGTTAATTCATCAAAATATTTCAATTTGGAATGCTTATAGCGGACCTGATCGATAAAACGAGATTCTGCGTAGAAAAAAAATTAAGACAAATCAATACGTAAACATTATTTCGAGTTTAGGAAAATGATTTTCTCATAAGAAAAATCATAACACTTGAAATTATTTCTAACAATTGATATTCGTGATAAAAACGCTCGCATCTTTTAATGTTAAGTTAAAATTTTGCTTTATTAATTTAATCAATATGTATAAACTATTTCTGTAAACATGAAAAAAAAAAAACAAGTACAAATATGATATGCAGATAAAGTTTTCGGTTAATAAATGAAAAGCACAAGTATTTTCACACCGACAGCTTTTAATTATATTTTCGAGAGGCCTGGTCAATTATTTGGGTTTCAACGAGTAAACAGAATTAAAAAAATATATGTGTAATGCGGATTCTGCATATTTTCATTGCAAATTTGATCAACCCATGTCACAGCAGATCTTTACTCCCTAACAAACAGGAATGTGAGAAAATTTGAGAGTAAGTGAAAATATCTTTCGGTTTTTAAAATGTATATACAATATAAAAAGTCAGAATTAGTAAATAAAAGTTGAAATTAAACAGAATTAAAACTAAAGGGACGATCACGCCAAGTAGCTGTAAGTGTCTTTTTGTCCTTCTGTTCTTTCCAAATACTCCTTCTCTATCAAAATATCTATGCATTTCTGTAAAAAAAAAAAAAAACTATATAATAATTTATTTTTTATTGCACTACACTGATAAGATTGATATAATTAGAAATATTACCTTTATTACTTGAACCCTTGGCTTAAACCTAGAAGATAATTGATTCAGAACTTCTGCAACCAACTGCTGATGTTTAAGTACTTTTCTGGTCTTCATGATGCGTACAATCGCAGCCTATAAACATAAACAAAATACACTGAACAAAACCGCGATGAACTCCAAGACTAAATTCATATTAAATATAGTCAGATTCGTTAATAAAAAATGATCGAGTAGTTTAAACCTGGATAAGCATTTTCCTATCTTCTTCTATGTGCTTATGCGTCGCTTCTTGCTCTACTTTCATTTCCGTTTTCAAAGGAATGTTTATGTTCACTCGCAATTTTTTACTACAAAACAAGTACAACGATTATTTAAAAATCATTATTTATTACAATATAACAAGAACGAAACTAACTTTTTGTATCCTGTAAATAATTCTACAACTGACGATTCCGTAAGTTCATTTTCATCATCTTGACAAATAAGTAATTTAGCCTTGAGTAATATTTGCAGCACCTTAAAACGAGAAATTATAGATAGTTATTTAATACAGCTGCAAAAAACGCTTAATCCTTTTTGCTTAAAAACAAATAATAGTATGAGCAAATTTAATAATTGGCTAAATAAATATAAGAAATGTACAAACCTGCATGAGAAAATCATCTCTGACTCCGGTGTGTTGATGAAGTTGATGAACTGACCATGAAACATTATCGTTATACTGCAATAACACTGCCATTTGAAAAGTACTCGCCTGAAGAGTGTATCTTTAAAGATTGTAAAGTGCATCATTACATTTAACTTATGACAATCGTTTAATGCATCATGCTAACGCTATGAAGATGTATTGTAGTTATTTCTAAAATTACCTATTTTTAAAACAATTCGTAATAAGCTCCCCTTTGCTCATATTATATAACCAATTAAGTTTTCTGCCAGAGTGTTGTCCAGAGTAAAAGGTAGTGAAACGAGATACAGATCTTTCAAGCTGTAATCAAGAATTAAAGTAAATTAGGCATTCATAGAGAGGGCCTTTAAAAAAAAGTAATGGCAGAAAGCACAGGAAATACTTGAGTGATGTGTTAAATAAAACTAAAAGAACCTCAGTGGGCAATTGGAAAGCAAAGGATTGCTGGAATGGCCAAGATCCCGAAGAAAGCACTTGGATGCTAAAATCAATATCCAATGGTTCATTTGAAGTTGCTAAATGTCCACGGAATTTTTCATTCAAGTCTTTTGACACACCGATATCCTAAAATTATAAATATATTTATTGCAATCAAATAAAAATAATGAGGCACGTTATGTTACAAACGCATTAGAACTTACTTGGAACATCCTCTGTAATTTGCTCGTGTACTCAAAGCCGCATGCTTGCTTGAGTTTTGAAATCATGGATGCCTAAAAAAAAATGCATTTAGACGTGTTTTTATATATTTTTTTAATTCAAAAAATAATAAAGGAAAAATCACCTCTGCATCGTCACTGGCTGACATATGCTGTACGAGTCTTTTGGCAAGCATCTTCGAGTAGAATTTTTGAAAGACATCTTTGTCTTCAATGTATTTAAACACAACCATCTAAAATTTAAGCATAGTAGTATACTTTGAAAATATATTTCTATATCAACACATTGCATACAAGGAAACTTGGCGTGCATTTTCCCATAGTTTTTGTTCACTCTGCGTATTGGGAATATGTTCGATTTATAATAAAATATTTGTTCATAAACAAATCCTCATAAGACAAGTAACGGGAAGAAATGTGGAAAAACATAAGCATCAGTTGACATAGAAAAATATTAACTCTTACACCCTACTTGCAAAATCTATTAAATATGTTTATTAAGTACGTAAGAACCCAGTTTCTTGATACACCAACGAAAAGGAAAAATAAGACATACAACTTTTCCCCACAAAAGAAGTACAGAATGTATGTAAAAAATTAAAGAACAACAAAATACCAGGTCTGGATTTTATCCCTAATGAGATAACAAAAAACATTGCAAACACCACACCTGAATTACTACCCTTATACAGCATTCGCATTTTTGCTGCACGGAAGATACCAAAATTGTCTAGCATATGGGATTAACTAATGCTATAAAATACTTAATATGCCTCAATGGTTAACTCCTACGGGAGTACTGTCGGAGACCCTTCGTTATCCCCCTACACTATTCAGAAAGAGCACTCTTGTGCATTGAAGCTCCGAGACAGACAGAGACAACTTTTATCAATTCCTTATAAAGGAGGAGCAAATGAATCGATTTTTTGTGTATTGTTTATGTAAAGAAATGACGTGGTCTTGTATGCGCTATCAAGTGTTCATTTATAATTGACTCTGCCTCGAATTGAAGATTGTCTTACGCTGATAGAAAGTAATTTTAAATTTGCTCACTAACGAAAAGGTTAAGGTGGCTCAACTTTGATACATTTCATCAAATATTTTGTATTCAAAATCATGATTTATTTTATAAGTCGCAATCTTTACCACTTGATTAAGAGTATCTTCAAGTTCAGCTTCTTCGGGGTTCTTTGAAGATTTCTTCAATAGTAAATCACAGTATTTGGCCAAGAGCTCAGGCGATTTTGAAGAAGAATTTACTGCACGTGTAACAGCATTATCTGTAAGATAATTAAAATGATTTATTAATAATTAAAACTTAGTTATGAAGACAACAGAAATACCATTTAAAATAATGCTTTTTTGTTTAACTCATTCATAGATACCATCCTGCCTAATTCACATAATAAAATATCTTATTATCAATTACATATAACGGAATAATTGTAACTTCAAAAAATAAAAACAAATCGCTTAATTAATACATGCTAACAAAATCGTAAACTCAATTAAATAAACATATATTTAGCATATGAATGAAAAAATCTAATATCTGTATAGAAATATAACAAAATTTTGAAAGGTTTTCCTAATCAACAACTCCATTTCAATTAATTGTAAATTTTACATTTGTTTTGAAGACAATTGAAGTTTACTTACTGTTTATAAATTTACCACATGCTTTATCTAAAGACGCAACAAAACCAGAATCATTATTGAATGCAACTAACACAAGAGCATTGTATTTCTTGTGCACTTCTAATATAGTAGATACATAAACTTTGGGATCCTATAAAAAAAATATTTTCATATTAAAACAGCACGGATTTGAAGAGATAAATCGCATATCGAGATTTGTAAGGCTTACGTTGTTAGCACTGTCGCCGCACTTTTCAATAGCTTCTAATCCTTGATTTGTTATGTGAACTTCTAAAAGATGGCGAAGTTCTACCAGACCATCTGTAATTCTAGCTACCAATGAAAACATTCTACCTAGATCATCATTTTTATCATTGTTTAGTAATTGCTGAAAATTACAAAAACATGATATTATATTCATTTTAATAGTGGTTTATAGTCGATCTATCAAGTAATGCGTATTGAAAAATAAGTATGAAAACAAACAAGATTCACTGAACGTATAAATACGTTACGAATCGGAACAAACCTGAAATTCTGTATGAAATATTTCCAGATGTTTTTCAATCAAAACCTTTTCACAAGTTTTTGCCAATCTTTCATTTGTTGTTTCGTGTAAATATACTTTTACTCTACGATGTTCCTCTTGTAATCTTTGTTCAGCCTAAAATAAAAATTGCTAAATGAGGTACACCTTACACTGACTAAAAATTCTGATTCAAATCTAATTATCTTATATCCGATAAATAGAAACATCCACAGAGTTTACAAAAAAGTACACGACTTAGAAATTCACCTTTTTCATGTATTCGGTCACTGGGTTTTGTCTTAAAAACTCTGTGCTTTCTCTGGTATAAAAGCGTTCCGTGTCATCTAAAAAGACAGCTTCAAATGAATCTTTATACACTGCCAAATTTTGTCCTCTAGCGCTTGGATCTTCTTCGTTCAATCCGAGCTCAACGTAACAGTTGATTACCTGTAAACAAGTGCATTTATATTATGATGAAATTATTATTTTTTAAATTGTTGAATATTACAAGGATATTCCCAGAAGCCACCCGGCCTGATATATAGATGGCGGTTGTTGTTTTATGGTAAAATTAATATGCTAGAAAGTACCTATCTTATAAAGCTTCAAAACAATACGTTTATTTGTTGCCATCAATAGTGAATGTTCTCGATAAATTGGTCATCGGTATGTGATACAATACTTTTATTTGAAAGGTCTCAGTCCATCCAATATCAAAGCTGAACTATATTCCACTCTGGGGGAGTCTGCTCCTTTGTCAACAACATTAAAAATTGAGCGGCAGATTTTAAACGAGGCTGTACAAGCTGCCAAGATGAACAGCGCAGTGGTCGACCAAATAACCATTCCAGAAATGGTGAAGAAAATCCACAAAATGGTAAAAATGGACTGTCGACTGAAAGTGCGCAAGTTAACAGATATGATAGGCATTTCAAAAAGTGCTGTATGTCACATATTGACTGAAAATTTGGACATGAGAAAGCTGTGCACAAGATGGGTGCTGCGTTTGCTCATAATGGAACAATTTAGATACCCTCATTCTCAATTTTGAGTGGACACTTGCGCTCTGAGCGCAGGGGACAAACTAGCTAGATTTTTGTAGCTTAAAACTAAAAAATAACTAAGATATATACTTCTGGGGTTTCTGTAATTGGACAGATCACAGACTAACTTCATAGAAGGTCCCAGGTACACATTTATTACCAAAAATGCTGCAAAAAGCCCTAAAAGTGGACAGAGTAGCTAAAAGATCTGTATGTCCAAATGGTCCACTTCTCAGACCATTAACATGACGAATAAGCGTCTCGCGACTGGACGCCATGCCATCTATAAATTGATTTCTATACGGACACTCCGAAATCGGGAAAAGTCCAAACCTAAAGATTGAAGTCCTAAGCCGCCAGTACCCTGTGAAGAACTGGCATGGGCGGTTTAGTTCAGTAATCCGGAATTACCCAATGATATCTCAGACGGTTCCTAATCGAGGGGAAAAACCAATAGAGATGGCGGCCGATAGTCGACGTGGACTACCTCTCCTGTCAGCTATCTAACGCCGCCTCCGTAACGTTAGCACATCGGAGGCATTCGCATCGAGCGGAATGCCCCAGTAACTGATTACCGGAAGAAACATGGGGACCCTACACTGACCCGAGCTATTTATTGATCCTGCTATTCGGGACCATGCTAGCCCACTCAACAAAAATGCACAGCAAGGTGAAACATGAATTTAATATCCATATCCGCGAGGACACGCTCATTCTCAACTTCGAGTAGCCATTTGCGCTTTGAGCGCGGGGAAGAAACTAGCTAGATTTTGTAAATTAAAATAACAAAAAAAACTAGCTTAGATATATACGTATATATTGTAAATTAAGACTAGGTAAAATAAATAAGTAAAATAGATAAATATACAAGTTTTATGGGTGAGGGGAAGTCCAGTTTCGCTCGTGACCTCATTTAGTGTAAGCTGTGTAAAATAGTGTAAAATGTAAATTAGCCTCTGGAGGGGGGAAGGGGCTTTCGTGATCATGGAGATCGTAGAAAGTTCCGAGGATGCATTTCTCCCCATAACTTACGCAAAAAGTCCTAAATGTCTGATGATGAGGGAGTGGCCACAAGGTCCAAGCAGTCCGCCTTTCAGACCGCTGACACTTTGAAAGACGAGACGCGAAAGATCACGTCCGGACATGTCACAGAACGTGGTCTACGTCCATGACCAGATCTCCGCACAGTCACTCCGAAACCCTAAACTACCCGTGCTCTGTGAGGGACTAGGTCGTCCAGTAATACCGGAAGGAACCGTCAAAACAATGGACCGAAAAGGGAAAATTGGGTCCGAAGAAATCGAAGACAGTTACATTTGCAGGCATGGTTATGGCGAGTATTATGTAAATTTATTACAATGTTTGAATGATGAAATCGAGAAAAACAGCCACGTTTGGCTAAAAAAAAAGTGTTGTTTCATCAAGACAATGCATCAGTTCACACATGCGTTATCGTGATGCTCAAAATTTACGAATTAAAGTTCAAATTGCTTCCTCATGCAGGTATGCCTCTGGGTCTACCTTCGTATTTACATATAAATAAAAAAAAACTGTAACATATTTTCGTTTCACATACCCCAGATACGAGACGAGTATTGATGGGTTCACCATTTCTTTCGCGCTCGATGAGCTTCAAAACAGCGTTAGTCACTTGTTTGTTGAGACGTTTGAAGAGATGATCTCTCCATGTCACCAATGCAAGTTGATAAATTTCATATATACCCTTTGGATAGAAAACCAAAATTATAATTCAGCTAAATAGGAATAGATAACACATTTAACGATGCATACCTTTCTTCCTTCTTCGCATTCCCTTTTAACCCAATGTCTGTTAAGATAGGAGCATACTCCGTTTAGTACTTTGGAAGAAAACTGATATTCTTCCCATTGCTTTGTATAAAAAGCTAAGACATCCTCACCCATCAGATCGGCGCCATTCTGAAATTGATAAAGATTATAAAATTTGTTCTTGAAATCACACAACAAAATTCATATTCGAAAATAAAAAGAAAAACCTATGACCAGATGGTTCAACAAATTTCTAACAATAACAAATGCATTGGCAATAGCAGATTAGTTCCTCGACTCAAGGTTCATATTCAAGTTCTGCCAAAAATAAAATTTCACCGTGCTAATAAATTTGAAATATTGGAAGTATTATTTCCATTTGATTGTCTTATTCCAGGTTTACCCTAATTTTTCAGCTCTGAAAAATTAACTACTGAGACAATTAATAAAATCAGGCGACGACTGTCTTAAATATTATGATATATCAAGATTTGCGCATAGATCCTATTCCACGTTATATGCGGAAGACAATGGGAAACCACATAAAAATACTCTTTTTCTAAGATTACATTATTTAGCAATGAAAGGTATGATTAAAAAAAGAGAAAGAGAACTACGCACCAAATAACTAAGGCTCAAAAAATATTTAAAAAATGCCAATCAACCGAGATTACAAACTATAAAATATACTCACTATTTAAAGATATTATCAAAGTGATTTAACTGTATTCCGAGATAATATTAGGTGTTACAGATAAAAATTCTACTATATTGTAACTTATTGCGTTATCAAAATAGTTTGAGAATAACTTTTTAATTTAATAATATATTAGGAAGGACACTGCTGTATTTGAGATTATCGATTTGGTTTCAAAAGCTTACAATTGAAAAAAATTAGTTCAGGCAATGCCGAAAAGAGATCTTCACTCGGTAAAAGCTTCTTGTATAACAGCTACGTTTGAACTGATACATTAAATAGAAATCAATAGTACATTGAGTAATTTAAGAAGGTAGGCGCATAGAAAATCTCTCAGTCTCTTGTAGAGCTCTAATCCGACAAGCTGCGCTCCTCCTGGCTGAGAACCACTCCCTGCTTGTCCTCCGGCTCCCTTTTTTGGTAAGAGCGAAGAAGCTGCAGCAACTCCGCGTCCTACGCCTCTACTCCCACTGCTCCCTCCTTGTGTATGTACAGATGTGCAATAATCATACACATGACTAATTATCTATGTCAAGGATTGTATTATATGGATTAAAAATTAAAACTTCAAAATAAAATTAAAATCATGCACTACAAGGTGCATCCCAAAAGTCATGAAATATTTTTTTTTTGCCACACCCCTACTGGTCGAAACATGTTCAAACCGGTTAAGTGATGTTGGGGAGACCCTTAGCTTAATAGTGCACCAAAGTTCTGTCTGCTGCGAGTCTTGCAGTTGGATTACAAATTGATGTTAACCGAATATGTTATGAATAAAGATCACATCAATTTTGCTGATATAAAAACCATAGCAACTATCGAAAACTTCAGCATAATCGTAAGTGCAACCAATCTCCAAAAAAGCGATGGCAATGCACGGCCCAATATCGGAGAATATTCACAAGAAGCACGGCGACGGCATTTATTCCGCATTCATGAGTCCGACAGGAGACTCGAAATATCGGCAAGAGGTAGATTTGTATTTTTAATATCAATAAAAGGAATTAAAACACTTTTTTTATGTAGCATTGCAACGCGTGCCATGTACTCGCTAGTCTTTAGATAAACACAAACACAATTAGACACTGAATATGGCAGCTTGTGTAAACTAGACTAGAAAAAACAAAAACGTAGATTAAAAATTATGATACTCCCAAAAATTAGATGAGTATTGTTACCAATTAGGAGATGTTAACAATTTGATAAAATATGGGATATCAATCTGCAAATCAGATGCAAAGTATATACATACATGATCTGATATTATTTAACTCAATGTATTTGTTATTTGCTCAAGTGAAGCTGTGTAAATTATCATCCGAGTTATTTATGAAAATAGTTAAATCAACATGAATACTTATCAGATGATTACGAAATAAATGTTTCTTCGTTATATTAGTTGGATTATTTAGATAACATATGCTATCAATTACTTTTGAAACACAAAATGCCGTTAGGGATAAAAACATCATAGCAGAATACGTACGACAGTGGCATTATAATATATCATTTAGAAATTGAAAAATGAAATAGAGCTAAATAAAATTAAAACAACACACTGCCTTGTGTCTATTTAAAAAAAAAAGATAATTAAAAATAATTATTCAATCTAAATTTGTTTAAAAATGTGGGTATCCCCTGTTTATTGTGAGCTTGGCAAGTGTGGATCTTGTTTTTTTTTCGATGTTTTCGATGCATGCACAAATTGTCAATAATTAAACATACAATGCCAGACCGTTAACAATGAACAACTGCCTGAATAGGAGTGACGTCTAAAGAAAGCGACATCTTAGAAGCTGCTCCCGTATAAAAGTTGTCCGTCATTGAAAAGGCCTCTTCACAATCAATGCATGAAGTTATTAGAAACGAGGAAGATTTCAAGTGCGTAAAGAATGTATCCCCCATGATCAAAGGGGAGTACCTGTAGTATATAAAATCCGGGTGGGTGTTAAACTCTACGATCTCCACTTATAAAACCCCGGGGCTGAGTAAAGGTGCGCAAAAGCAGCCTCGTCGGTTTACTCATCAAACGCTGCTAGGGTAGCCCAGCTAACACGAGCTGGGGACGCAGCTCATCCTGTGCCGTGTAAAGGGGTGTGTGGAACTGCTGATTACAGAAGGTGGTGGAGTGTCAAAGGCATCACCACTATCCTACATACAGGGGAGAACGGCTTTAGGCTGCTCGAACGGTGACTCTTCTCCGTGGCTAGATATTATAAATGACTGGACCGATACGAGTACCACAGGGAAGGAGTAGCCCCTGTAGTCCGTCATCTGCTGAAGCCCCCTTCAAACTGAGATTGGACTCGTAGTGGCAGTGAAACCCGTATAGAATTTAGATTAACCTTTGTCCTTCCTCCTCCAACGCAATTTTGGGTGCACAGTCTGAAGCTGATCTTCCTGCGGAAGCAAAAAGGATAGGCTCTTGGATGCTCTGCGTGTAGTGTTTCTTGTAGGATTAAAGATCAGTGGAAGACAGTGTGGCTAGTCTAGGGAAAGCCGGAACAGACCGCATAGCAGCACCAGCAATGGGGTCGCATAAAAGACCCTACATGCTCGTTGGTCGCTGTCTGTCGTTGTAGTATATAAAATTTAATAACCTCTTTCAATAATATAATATTGGGTTTGTGAATAAGTTCCTGCCGTTTCATCATCAGATGGCGGTATAACAATTGCGTGCGTATAGCTTAAGTGGTGACACATCTATATTGAAGTACTATAAACTAGCTTTAAAATAAGTGTGCGTCATTCCATTAAAGTGAAAACAACCTTTTTTTTGTAGCATGAAACATATGGAATTTTGTGTCGAGTAAATTTGACTGCATTACTTTATTAAAAAGAGATCTGCAGCTGAACTGCATAGAATCCTTGCAGAGACATATGGTGATCATGCTCTGGTGGAAAGAACATGCTTGATGAAGATCCATATCAAACGCATCAGTTTCGAAATATCTGATAGCATTGGGAACGATACAAAAGAAAGAATCTTTGGTACCTTATGACTTAAAGCCGAGAGATGTGGAAAGGCATCTTTTCACATGCGAATAGCTGCTCTAGTGACAAAAAAGAAACAGTTTTTAAATTGTATCGTGACTGGCAATCTAAAGTTGATATACTACAATAATCCCAAGCGTTATGGATTAAACCCGACCAAGCAGAAGCATCGATGCCAAAGTGGAATATCCGTGGTTCCAAGCTCATGCTCCGTATTTGGTGGGATCAGCTGATATTATGAGTTGCTCCAACTCAACCAAACCAAGCAACTGATATGTTTGAGCCGAGCATTGAAGAAAAGGTGGCTACAATACGCCCAAAAACACAACAAGGTGATTTTGCAGCATGATAACGATAGGCCGCATATCGCTTCAGCAGTCAAAACCTATTTGGAAACAATGCAATTGGAAGTTTTATCCCATCTGCCGTATTCTCTCAATATTGCTCAGTCTGATTACCAATTTTGGGATCGATGACTCATGGCCTACCTGAGCACCAGCAAAAAACGGGTCGGTTCTTTGATTTTTTCAATGTGGAATTCAAATGCTGTCAGAAAGATAAGCAAAAGCAGTGACCAACACTAAGAATTTATGCACACGCCCAATAAAAGTGCCAAATATAGAGCGTCACAGATAAAAATCTGCCTCCAGAATCAGACATGAGCAATGTTTTTCAATATATATATATTTATAGTAGAATTGGGCAGAACAGAACAACGGAAACCTTTTCATTACCACTCTAGCTATGCAATATATTAATTTTCAAAAGTAAAAGGATACGTATACAGCTCCATATATCTCGTCTTTGACATGGACAGTCTCTTGTAAACTTGTTCGATACCCTCTTTCAAATCGTCCCATATCTAAAAAAAATACAAAAATGCGTTTAATTAAGGCTTTTAAATACATTAAACTGAAAAAATAAATTGCAATATTTAATCCACGGGTTGTGAACTGCCATAACCGTCGTCGAACTCGACTCACCTGATCCAGGTCAATGTGCTTCGTTCCCGACGAGGGTCCGCTTCTTGACCCCATCTTTGTTCAAGGATTCGATTCGATGACTTTCTTTTTATTGATGAATTCTGATGAAATTCCTCAGTAATCTTTACATGTAATTCACCGATAGAATTTGATTCTTTCACAGATTCACATAGCATTTATTGCACAATTTTGAGTACTCTGAGACGAACGCAATGTTATTGCATATATACATTAGGATACGTTTGTATATGTTCGAGGACGGCAGATGATCACAATGCGGACAAACGAATGTGTAGAATCTGAAAAGAATGCAATTGATTGACGATTAAGATGCATTGGGTGGATTTTCATTCGAGGTCGATTTCATGCGGTGGAAGCAAATGAGGATATCAGCTTGCCGGGAGAGTGGGTTCACTATGAAACGGCGGTACATATTTGTATTCTTATTGGAAGTTAAAAATTTACGGGATGAATATCGATCGCGAAAGATGAGTCGTCGGTAATATTTAGCTAATAAAGATTGCACATACGAAAGTCGGAGATGGGATGACTGTGGGGGTTCGCTCTTGGAGTTTCAGCTTTGGGGAGGGTTAAATTAAAATTCGATCGGAAATCGCGAAAGGGCGCGATTTTAAAGAGCGAAGTCGGGCAGGTCGGGAGAGTTCGAATCGCGGGAGTGGTTTCATTTTGACGTTTGCGGGGAGCGGTACTGTGGGCAGTATGGGGAGGATACGGGAAGAGATGTCATACCTCAAGTGGGGTGACTTCCGGGTTTCGGATAGTCGCACGTAGGCTTCGGATCGGGGGTTGCGAGAGGCGCGAGGGCGCAAGACGACCGATCACGACCCGACACCACCTTTGTTACACATTTATTTGGCCACAACGCCGTACTCATCGATCTTCTTTTCACCGTTCCACTCTACCTTTCTAAACTTCGATCGATTGGTTCGCATAGCATTTTGATTTAATTAAAACCAATTCATTTATGATTTTTGCATTTAATTTATATTTTCGAATTTAAAAACTTTTATTAAACTCTATTATAAATACAAAACCAATCACAAAATAAATATACCATTTTACAAAAATGAATTTTTGTAATAAAAATAGCCTTTATAAGAGTTTTAAAAAGTATTTTAATAATATTTAATTTTTTGCAGTCTTTCAAAATAATTATTAAGTATCAAAACTAAATTAAATTTATTTTAAAAATATTTTTAATATTATAATGCATTTAATTTTTCTATTTAAATTACACTATTATATATTTGATAATTAACCCAATATAATAATAAAAGATATAAAATAATATTTTAATCAAAATAAATACAAAAAACATTTTTTTTACATTTTTCGCCAACAATAGAATAACGGCCATAACCAATAAATTCATAAGTAAACGTCAGTGTTTGACTCCGTTAAATATTGTTTATATGGCTTTAAACATGCAATAAACAAAAATACAGGTCAATTTTATTTATTACTTTTACATAACCCGGTAATCATATTAAATATATATTTTTTAAATCTAATATAAGTGTAAAATTTTAAAAGAGCCCGCGTTTTCGCCGACTGCATTTTTATTTATAGATCAGCTATGGAAAATTTAAAGTCGGATTGGGACATAGATGCATATAAATCGGTATCTGAAAGTGAAGAGCAATGGAATCTCCGGCGAAAATTCATGGAACGATGGAAGAACGAAATTCCCGAAGATAGATTAGTGTGTTTGGCGCGCGTTTTCACGAATATCGAATATTTAGGCTGTCGATATCCAGCTCCCGTCATGGCTCAGATAGCGAAACTCTCTCAAGAAGTATTTCTTACGTTCTTTAAGAAGTCTGTCTCATTTGATTCTTTAGAATGAACCATTCTTATTGATTTAGGTGGCCCACGATTTCAGAGAAAAAAGGAAAAAGAGAATTCAACGTACGTTTGTATCCGCATCAGACGCTGCAGAAGACAGGGCTAAAGGTACAAAAAGGCCCTATGGACACGAAGAAAGCGCTCCCCGATCCACGGAGTTACGTTTCGTTGCTGCCGGAAATGCAGATCATTTTGAAAATCCTCAACCAATCATCAAAAATCCCATGCGACACGTGAATTTGAGAATCGATCATCAACAAAGTAAAACCATAAGCAAGTTAAAATTCATCATCAAAACTATGATTTAAATGATGTTTCATATTATTTTAGATATACAAAGCAATACTAATCTCCGGAATCGTGCCAGTCAGTCAAATAAAAACAGAAGAAATGAAAAGTTTATTGACTCGTCGGTTAAAAGTGCCAACGTTCATTCCGTATATGGAAATTTGGTTTTATTTGACAGGCTATCAAGTAGTAATATTTCCAGACTAGTCGGTAAATATTTATTTTCAGTTTATTTATGCAATGTTCAACATAAGGATTCAATAGTATTCAGTCATACAAATTTATTTAATTTTGATGTCATATAATACACAATAAGTTTGTAGGATGGCAAATAAAACAACAATTAAACAGCAAAATTCAACTTTATTCATCAGCATTTAAGGGTAATGCATTCATTCCGACGCTTCTCTAGCATTTCGATAACATTTAACTTTTGATGATTCATCCTTCTTTAAGGCAATCAATGAACAAAATACTCTGTGCATCTCAAAATCTTATTAGCTGACATTCCTGTTTTTGGTCGCTTTGGACGGCTTTCGTCTCTTACTGTCCACTCAGCTGACTGTCAATTTGATGCTAGAATGTAGTGATGGATCCATGTTTTATTGTCACATAACACATGAAAAAACCTTTTTTTTGATGAAACAGCGCTCTGAATTGTGGACGCGTTGTCACTAAGATAGCTAACACTTCGAATTGAGCTTTTCATGGACAAATGTTGATGTAAAATGTAACAAGCTTATTGAGTGATGTGTTTATATTGATGAACATTTTGTAGATTCTTGTCAAACAAGTAAAGTTAAATTAGACTGGCAGTTTGATAAAGAAGAAAATATATGGAGATGTAAATGCTTCATCAACGAATCAAATGTATTTACGGAGACTGGAGAAACGCAGAAATTAGCGAAAGAAAAAACAGCAGAGATAGCTTGGAAGGTGGGTATTTTTAAGGAGTTGTACGCAAACATTGACTTGCAATATTTCATCATGTTTTATTTTTTTGATATTCAAGGTTCTTCAAAAACACTGTTATACCATTATTAGAGTGCAAAAACATTTCAGCAAAGATGATAAAAAAATAACCAAAGAAGTTGCAGATGATAAGTCAAAAATTGATCCATTTGAAACTAAAGTTGAAAGTACAGTCGCTTCAAGGTATTTTTATCATAATCTTTAAAATGCATTTAAAACTAATAACCCAAGCGTTTAATTTATTTTTATATATCCCAGTAAATATCATATATTGTTCAGGAATGTTGTAAGATTACGTTATTTTTATACATGTCCGCATCTAATCTTTAACTTGATTCAAAGTGGCTCCTATATCCCTATAAAAGTCCCGGCCACTGACAATGCGTTTCGCCATTTCTGTTTGCCCTGAGCCTCTTCCCTTTAATTATCCAGGCCCAGATGTGTGGCGTCTTTTACAACTTGCCCAGGATGGGTGAAGTCTTCCATCGGGTCTATTGCTATTCAGTCCCAAACCTAATATGGCTCGAGGGACACTCATGGAGGTGTAACCTCCAGCATACACCCTTGATACCACCATTTATTTTCATATGAAAATTAGTAGCAGCTCTGTCAATAAGCGATGTAAGTTCTGCCAAAGCTTTGGATCTCCTAGCCTCCCTCTTAATTGCTTCCAACACAATATTAAAAAGTAATGGGGAAAGAGCATCCCCTTGTTTGACTTTCGTTATCACCTCGAAAGACTCAGACAGGGCACCGTTGGCGCGTATTACACTAACAGATTCAGACACGCACATCCTCAACAGTCACACCAGCATACAGGTTTATATTCACAAGAGAAACTTTAGAACATATCCTTACTACTCAACAAACTAAAGGAGATTGAAGAGCATCGAAAAAACGACATTACTTATGGGAACATCTAATATTATGCATGTCATAGTAAAACAATTTTTGTTACGATTGAATTTATATGTTTTTTTTTACAATTGATCAACTTTTCTATAAGGATGATGAAGTTGATGGGATGGAAAGGCGGTTCTTTGGGAGCGACGGAAGGCGGAATAAGTGAACCAATTATGCCTAATTTAAAACAGGTAAACGCTATTGATCTTCAAAAACTAATATTTGTTTGTACGCCATATCTTAATAGCATGAACATCTATAATTTTTTACAACCTTCGTTCAGAATAGTCAATATTTTATTTACAGTTTATGTTTTTATTGTGTAAACATCCGCTAAAAGAATAGTATTATTCTTATTAAACACGTTACAGACTGTTGTTTTAAACCTGAGAATCATGATTTTGTAGTTTATTCCTTTTAATATAATGTTTGCTCTTTAGATTCACAGAGCAGGACTTGGCAGCCAACATATGGGAAAACCTATAAGATTTGCTTTGACTAATGTTATTAGAGATTTTAAAGACACGAGCAGTGCTGATTTTGATCTTGTATTTGCAAATGATTTCACTAAAGAAGAGAGAGCAGAAATGCATCAAATTGCCTTGAAATGTGGACTTAAATCCAGGAGTTATGGTCTAGAAGACGAGAGGTAGTTAATCTTGTATTACTATTTTTTTAAACTTGATTTTTTGTAATAATTATGGGGTAAACAACCTAATCAGTTTAAAACATCATGAATGATTTAAAACGTTTTTTTACGCTTTACTGTATGCATTTAAGTGCTCTACTATTGACACTTTATAGTCCGGGTGTTCCGTGCTAAACTGCCCCTAAAGTCTGGGTGATTTCGCAAGAAATTCATGAAACTCTTTTGAAAAATTGATAAAATTCTTAAACCAGCTGATAAAAAATCTATAAATTGGCATCTCATTAAGTACGAGCCACTTACGTAAATTAGTCTCTAGATGGGATACCATGATTGTACAGATAGAAGGTCCTAGATACACATTTATCGCCGAAAATAACGCAAAAAGCCCATAAAGAGGACAGAGTGGTTACTAGGTCTGTGTATCCAACTGGTTCACTTCTCGGACCGCTGACGAATTAATGTTTGGCGAGGCAGGACGCCAGCCAGCACCGAGAGACCATCAATGGGCGCATATATAAATGATTAATTTCAAATTTATTTAAATTTTAGGTATTTGGTGATCAGCAAGTGTTTAACACCTGCTCAGTTGGTGCAGACTCTCTTGGATTCTGGAGGATCTAATGACAAATTTCAACTCGTTTATCCAAATAGCGAAATCGAGTGATTTAAATAATAGCATACATCGTAAAATACCTTTATGTATTTTAACGATGATACTTTTACAAATGTACTATAATAATAATAAATCTAAACGAAGCCAATTGTAGCTTAAAATTCAAGTATAAATTAATTTACTCCTGCTGTTTTATCCCAGATCCCAAAATGTAACTCGATAAACATGTATTTGGAATATTAAATAAAACGTAAACATAATTCAACATAATGATTTATCTTAAAGATGTTGTTGTACAGTATTAAAGTTACAACAAGTTCTAATAAAAATCATTCCGGGATATAAATAAATAAAAACAATCAATAAGGATTAATTGCATTAATACTCCACGAAATGAACTCGACTAATAACTGCGTTTAAATGGGGTTTTTATTACTTAGTCATTAAGCCAGTAGAATCGAGTGCCGTATTTAGCTGGAATTTTTTCAGCGTCTGGAGGCAATTGGGCTGGAATATCGGAATAGACCGCCTTTGGTGTGCGCGGTGGTTTTGGTCTATCAGAATCATGGATACGCGCTCTGCAATAATATCCATAGCCGGGACGCTCTATGTTCATTTTTTCTAATACGCAAGCATCGTAAACAGATTGAGTCTTGCGGCAGCTGTAAAAATACAAAATATAAGTCGTTTATACTGATTTTGGCATTATTTCGATTTTAATATTAGAGAATGAAATATTTACGGTTTGAACGAATAATCATTAGAGCTTTGATCCACGCAGTGAGCGTATTGATTGAACTCGGATTTGCAATTATTTTTCAAGAGTCGAAAGAATTCTAGTGAGCATGCCGTCACTTCTTTGCCTTCTTTGATGCACTTCCTGGGATCTTTTAATTCATTACGACAAAGCATAAATTCCTGCAATGGTAAAATATATTATAAAAGTTTCTGGAAACAAATCAATATTTAATTACAAAGGAATTGCACTAAATATAAATAAAATAGAGGCATCACACAATTATTCAGTGCCATTTAATTTTCAACTTCGTCTTGACATGTCAAAAAATATTTGATCTTCAAAAAATCTTCCGATTATTATTTCGGAATTAGGACTTATATCATGTGAATACATATTTCTTATTAGAATATTAAATGATTCGAATGAAAATATAAAAAAATGTATATTGTTCATCTTTATACTATGTAAGTGAACTATTTTTATATATGATTATAAATTCAAATGTCAATACTAATAATTATTTATATTCAAAGCATTGTGTTTTTGATGATGTATAGCACCGGGTGGTAAACATCGATATAATGTGTTTAAATCCATGAAAGAATTTGGAATCAGTTTCACAGGTTAAACAAAAACATTGGCAGTTATGCAATCAACGAATGCGAATTAATACAACGAGGGACATAAATATGAAGTATGGATGTGACAGTAGGAGTTGGTTAGAATAAAAGGGATCATTTAAAAAGGGGAAGAGCAAAGGAATTATTAGAGGGCAGAGCGCCACTGACATTGTTCTTAGCCTCGCAATATTTCCCAAGATGGAAACCGGCGGCGCGTAAAGTGGCAGATGACAGATTCACTTCTTGGACCGTCAGTTCTTCAACTGTCGGTAAATTAAAATCCTCCGTGAAAACCATTTTTGCTTACGACCGCCGTCGCTGTCGCTGTCAGGCGACGTAACCTACTTTTTCTTCGATCTTAGGTCTTGTCAGACTTAACGCACTGTTTGACGGCCATGATTTTTTTGCTTTTTATTACCCTTTTGCATGCATGGCAATCCGTAGTAATGATTAAAAATATTTCAGTTGTATATAATTTAATCTGTTGCGTGGACCAAAATGTTCTGTCGTCGACAGTTTGGTCGGCTTTAAGTTGGCCATACTTTTTGTAATTAAAACCCGCCCGAATTAACCGGAAGGAGGCCACGTGCCTCGCGATCGTCGCCAGTTTGTGACATAGAAGGCTATTATCATTTCGTATCCCTAATCCTTCCTTGGAGCTCTCCTTTTGTCGCCGCTCGACATCTTGACCGTTCGTCGATGAGGATCAAAGAACTCGGCGCCTCCCATGTTGATTGGGGGCGCGTTCGCCGCTGATCAGACTTCGAGACCGACGTTGCGGCAGCGCGCGGCGCTTCGTTGCGCGGTCGTCGAGGCCGTCGGAGAAGACGTCGCGGTTGGCAACCGTGGCGGCAACGGTGATGGTACGGCACGGGGGCGAGCAACAAATCCATTTATAAAAATATTCGATCAATAATAAAGATTAATATAGGAATTTATTTCCCTCAATAATTTTTTCAGAATGGTTTTAAAATATATAATGCATATATTTATATTTATTATATTATAAATAACGGATAATTTGTGTCTTTATATTTAAAATAGCGTGTTTTCATCCATATTTTTATATGCTGTTTTTTTTTATTTATTTAGGCACGCCTAAAGGAAATAGCTGAAAATAGAAATCATTTGGCAAATAAATATAGCATGACAATGTGACGATAAGTTGCCTTTTTCGATCGTTTTATTGCGTATTTTGTGTGTTTAAATTGATTATATGCTTGTGTTTTGTTGTATATCAATCAAGGATGCAATATTATCCATTGTTTAATATTAATTAATAGTGTGTGTGATACGTGAATGTAGAATGATTTAACGAAAATTGTTCAAACCCAATTACCTGAATGACTTTTAAATACACCCAACCGCACTATAGAAAATAAAACGCTATAGGAAGTTGGGCAACCATAAAAAATATGGGGCTAGATTTTTTCATATCATCAGATATCATTAAACAATTTTCTGTTTCAGCTAAAACATTTTCTGTTCTAGATAAAAACAATAAAATTTAAAAACCACAAAGTAGTGAAACACAAATCAAAGAAATCAACGCTTACAGAAACAATTATTACAGAGATCTTACTGTATTGTAATTAATATCCTTGGAATATTCTTCAACAGTGCCGCGCCGGCGTTTCACCAAAAACGTTTAGCGTCACAGAATAGGCTAGAGAAGAGATTTCTATGCAAAAGACCTCCGCAAAGACAATAGGAAAAAAACTCTATAGAAGTAGACGTTATAGAATATTTCTCTGAAATCTTTTTCTTGGAGGAAATTTCATCAATATCTAACAAACTTCAAGCTGCCATAATTCTGTATCTAATATAACCTAACCGATATAAATGTTTGACGAGAAGCCATGTTTTTTCCCATTATTGTTCACGTTAATTGTTATATGAGGATGTATATTACTATTTTTTTTAAATTGAGACCATTCCCAATATCAGAGTAATCAAAAAAATCAGCGTAATTATTCTTACTGCTATAAAGCGCGTTCCTAGAATGTATACATTTTATTTGCATATTAAACCTTCATGATTTAATGTGAAACAATGTTATCCTGAAAACAGCTCCGACCCTAGCCCAAATAAACATATGTGGACTATAAATTATGAAGCAGAAGAGTGCAAAGAAAACGGATACAGATCATTGAAATGTTCCATAAAAATATAATTGATGTATGGCCTCATACATTTTACAGGGCCTCAAAAAGTTTTTGACCCCCCCCCCCCGTAATACCAACCCTTTATTTGCCTTGATGGATCGAATGGCAGAATTTTTCCCAGATTAAAAAACCAAATGTCCAGAGGGCCTCAAACTTAAATTGCGCCAAGGGCCTCTCAAATGCTAAATTCGCCAATGAAGAAGTGTATTAACAAAGCATAAAAAAATCATTTATTAGCTAAGAAAATGCAAATAAAACAAAAAAAAAAACATTGCTTTGAACCGGAATGAAACCGATAAATGGTAAAACAGTTCATTTTTCTGGAACAAAAACCGTAAATGTTAGGGTAAAAATAACGGTTCGAAGAGCTGAATTAGATTGTGTTTTCGAAAATTAATACATTTCTTCTACAAATAAATCAAATGCTCTATAAAAACTATTCTTATTTACTTTCAAACGCTCATATCTTCTTTTAGATAAAAAATTATGACTTTTATTTGCTTATGTCTTTTAAAACCACAAAAAAGATTGAATTGTTTTTTAAATTTTAATCTATTCTATTATGGCAAATTCAATTTGATACTGATACATCCATACGAATATCAGGAAGCGAACAGAAAGCTCCTTTTTAAAGTTCAAACAATGAGTCATTTGGGGCCCTTATTTATTTTTTATATTCTGTGATATATCAGTGGGGTAAAGTTAAACTCATTCAATTATTTTTTAATATTACATATACCAATTATATAAATCAATGCGTAGTGTTGTTTTTTTTTTTCATGGGAAAAAATATCAGCTAACACATTAATGTGATGACTTTTGACATTAATCGTTCATTTTATTTTTAGAATAAAGAAGAAGAGTAACAGCAGCGTCGTATTCGAATGTTACTAGATGATTTATTTGTTTCCTAGTCGAAATCGAAAAAGAAAATGGCAGATGAAGAACCCAATACAGCAAATCGAACTTCAGGTATTTATTATTGAGCGATTTTATGTTTGTGATAATATGTAATTTTTGAAAAAATACAAATTCAAAAGACGCAAGTGCAATTATATTTTATAAAACTGTTTGTAAATATTTGTGTTTGTTAAGTTTTAGACAAATTAACACCACGCCAAAGGAAAGCGATGACAGTGATTTTATGGATCACTGTCTGTGTTTGGATTATAATAGCGTTGAGATTTATTATTTATTTTAGTAAAAAAGCGGAAAATGAAAGTCCTCAGCATATTGTTGTAGAAACATTTTCAATCGACGTTGATCATGAAGAGTCACTATCATCTCCGGAAGAAAGAATGGTAAATCTTTCCAACCAATCGAACGAAACGGTAATTATTGATACTGCTTAAAATTTATCATCAAGCATTTGAAATGTACAGTACTAATCTTAATTATTTTAAAGATGATAGATGGATTTTCTAATTTGACAATCGTCAAAAGATTTGAATGGTCAGCACAAGCAACGAAGTTGGCGACCAAAGCTGCGCTTCCATTTCCACTTGTCGTCATTATACACACTTACACCCCAGAATGTTTAAATAAGGTTATTTCCATATTTATTTATAGTATTTTTACATGTTTTTAATTATATTATCATGCTTAAAAAACTAAATCTATGATATAAGCCATCAGTGGCGGATTTAGCACTTAAGACCTTGGCGCAATTTAAGTTTGAGGCCTCCTGGACATTTGGTTTTTTAGCCTGGGACAAGTATTGCCAATCGGTCTTCGATATGCACGATTTCCAATTGTGATTTCACTATTACGCGGCTTCGTAGCCAAAAACGGACCAGTTTTTCAATTGAAGGTTGGTATTTCAAGCACGATTTCGACACACCGTGTAAAAGTAAAACAGCGTATTTTAAATGATTAAAATATTCTTTAGCAATGTCTTTAATTATGCGACGGGTCAAAAACTTTTTGAGGCCCACTAAAATTTATGAGGGCCCCTGATTTTTTGAGGCCTTTTTGATTTTTTTATTGGTAAATTCACCACTGCTAATCATATTTAAATTACTACCATTTACACTCAGGGCCCCGCTAAATTTTGGGCTATTTTTTAAAGTTTCGTACGCCTTACACAGATATGCACATCACTTGTTTTGTATTAATGCTATTTTAGTTAAATAAAAAGTATTATAAATTGATAAAAAATGTCTCAAGAAAACATCTTTTTCAAGTACCATTTAAACCATATTATTATGAGTTATTGTAAAAAATAATTATAAATAAATAAATAATATCATATTGAGTCTAAAAGTAAAATTAAATATATTCGTAATGTGTGGAGTGCTAACATATGGAGAGATCTCGAATGACACGCTAACTCGCATTGCTGCGAAAGCGGGCCCCTGAGTGTTAAGGGTACCAGGAATTAATCCATCATTTTAGAGATCAACGCTACTTACTTATTTTACTATATAACTTATTGCTTATGTATTAATTTTTATATTATTTGACATGGGGCTTCAAAAAGTAAGAAATTGCTCATAATGAAAACCGCTTACATTGAGAGCCGAATATCAAACTAAAAAAACCAAATGGGTCCAAGGGGCCTCAAACTTAATTTTCGTCAAGGGCCTCTCAATTGCTAAATCCGCCATTGCGTTTGAGCCAATCTCTTCAATCATTGATAATTAATATCGACAATAATTATTTGACATGACATGCATTTTATCAATCCTTTGTACATGCACATTTATTGTAGATCAGGGGAAGTCAACTTTTTATTCCTATCACCCATTTTCGTATCTTTGTAAGTAGTAAAATTTTCTAAAAACCGCCCACAGTAACATAATTTATGTACTAGTAATTACGCGGCTTCAGGAACAAAAACGGCCTGGTTTTTCGATTGAATGTTGTTCAACCACGATTTCTATAAAGGCGCTTTAAAATTTATGAGGCCCCCTGAAGTTTTGAAATAGGAATCCGCCACTGAATGAAAATTATCAATGTAGACTCAACACAAATTATTATTAATGCATCAATTTATTTGCAGTTAGCGTGCGAAAAAGAAGTGAGGCACATTCAAAAGTATCACATGAACGGCAGAGGTTTTAATGATATTGCTTATAATTTTCTGGTCGGCGGCGAAGGAACAGTCTTCGAAGGAAGAGGCTGGGACCTCGTCGGTTCTCACACAAAAGGAACAAACGGGATAGCTTTCGGCATTGCACTTATTGGATATTTCGGAAAAACTCCTGCGCCTCAACGACAGTTGAACAGCACGAAGGAATTGATAAAACTTGGAGTTTCACTAAATAAATTACACGAAAACTACAAACTGTATGGCCATCGTCAACTGTCTCCTGGTTCTGCACCATCACCTGGCGAAATGCTCTTTCGAGAAATACAAACCTGGCCGCATTTTCAATTTTGAGTCTATGCTCATTTTAAAAAATATAAAGCTAGCGAGATATGATTTTTAATCAATGAGTTCTTGAGAGAAAGCTCTTTTTTATTTATTTATTTTTTTGTTGTTGTTAAAATCAGCTCGATCTCAAATATTCGAGCTCACAGATTATCATAAGAAGTGTTTCATCTCGAGAAATGTGCAAATATATAAAACAAAAAAAAAAGAAATTCTGATTTCTCGAAAAATTTTAAAAATCAATAATTTATTAAATAAAATAAAATGTGTAGGAATATTTATGATACAAATTAATTAAATTTTTTAACCAAAAATCAACTTTAGTAGGCATATGTTTTTAAATGGTTATTTTAAAAATAATATAAAGTAACGCAATTCATAATAAATTTTGAATGTTTATCATGTTTTTATTTGTTTTATTTCAATTTCTTTTCAAAAAGAAAATTCAGGACTTAAACAGAGCGGTCCGCTGACCCCTGGGGGTCCGCGAAGCAGTTTCTGGGGGTCCGCGGAGATATAAAAAAATATTTACCTATACTTAAAAAAGATATTTTCGTGGAAGTATTTACAGAAAACATTATAAAAAGATATATTTTGACCAATATTTGAATAAAAATTTTTTTTTGTTTGTTTGAAAAATTAAGTCACAAGGGTTGGAATGGGGTCCATAAAAAAAAGTTTGTTCAAGAGGGGGTCCGCGAAAAAAAATTGGTCAAGAGAGGGTCCGCGAAAGAAATTTTGCTCAAGAGGGGGTCCGCGGACTACATAAGTTTAAGAAGCGCTGATATAGACAACGGACAACAAACACTTTACAAGCGATTTTCTCTGTCTCAGTTTTGTCACAGAATAGATTTATTTTTATATTTTTTGACAATAAATCCACAAGCTGACTGTGACCCGAAGTTTGAGTGCTGTCGCAAGGCGCGGAAAGATGATCTGGATCAGCGGTTCTTAAACTTATGAACTTGAACATCTTTTTTGCGGACCTGGACTGGTGAACTCTGGACTGTTCTGATCTGAAGTGTTATCTGGAATATAGGGTGTGAATATGTCGAAAATTATATTGAATGTATTTAAGCCTTTCTCCGCATCATATCGGCGCCGTCCGTAGATGATGGTCCCGACCAACGAGTCGGCTGCAATAAACGACGGAGCACGTTTAGGATGTAATTCGTTCGATGATGGAAGCCGAAACGAGGCGGGTGCCGCAGAAGATCAATGAAATTAAGTCTCATTTCTCGATTTGATTACCGCAACACAAGATAAAAGAGATAAATCATTCATATATAGCAGAATATATTTTAAAACTGGCAAACAAAACCGCAGACATAAAAAATATATTAAATGGTAAAAGCAAATTCATGTACCCACAGAGAGAAAAGTTTCAGAGGCAACGTCATTGAAAAGCCACATTTAATTTTCTAGTGCCATTAAAAAACATGACATAGTTGATGAAGTGCTCTGCATTGAGTCACTTGGTTTAAATGAGCAATCACCATTTAAGCATAGAAGTTGAATAAAGGTGGATTCATTTTATTGTTATAAATATGTCCACCGAAGAAAATATGTCGGAACATAATGAAGGTATAATTTTTAAATGAGAGAAAGTGGCACAAACAAATAATTTGTTTGATTGATTTAACATTTTCCGTTCTTGAAATGTTTTATGATTCCAGGTACAAGCTTACTTGGGAGGAGGCGTCCAACTCAAATATTGGTTTTGTTTTTATCTTTCTGCGCTGTTATTCTTGTGATATCAATGATAATAGTTGTATGTGTAAAATCTAAAAAATCAGGTGAGAGAAATTATTTTAATATAGTTTTTTAATTAATATAGTTAAATTTAAACAAAACATTTGCTTAAAAGATGGATCAAATAATGAGTATGATAAAACGTCATTTTCAACTGGATTATCTAATAATATTTCACAAGAAATATCTAAATTTTGCTTGCCGTGAATAGAAATGAATCTAAAAATGTTGCAAAATTCGGGATTTTTAGCTGTAAACCATTCAAAAGTGATTTTTTTCGTTCCCATAATTCATATTTTAAACTTTTAGATGATTTGAGCATCATTAAGCGAACAGAGTGGTCAACGCGCATACCTAAATCAGTAACAACTATAAAAAATCCATTCAGAAATGTGGTCATAATTCATACAGTTACAGATAACTGTTGGAGTCAGGTTAATATAATTAAACTTTGATAATTGTTAATTATGTACGTAAAATTAACTAAAAAACAACATAGATAAACTGTTCATAATTTTAGGAGGCGTGCACAAACATTGTCCTTAATATACAACAATACCACATGGATAGCTTAGATTTTCCTGATATTGCATACAATTTTTTAATCGGGGGAGATGGAAGCATATTTGAAGGCGTAGGTTGGGATTTGGAAGGCACTCATACAGTGGGATATAATACAATAGGTTTGGGTATAGCTTTGATAGGTAATTTTCAAAATATGTTACCTTCAAGATCACAATTAGAAGCAGCAAAGAAGTTGATCGAAGAAAGTGCTGACCTACAAAAAGTATATATTGACTACAAGCTATATGGTCAGAGACAGTTGATTTCTACATTATCACCAGGCGAATTACTCTTTCAAGAAATACAAAAATGGCCACATTTTTCTAAATAGGATGCTATGAAGCTTTTATGTATTTCTTAGTCATCTAATCCTAATATTTATATAATCAGCGTACCATTTAAATTGACTTTATTATATCAAAAACGCTTTTATTATGTTCAAAAACGGCTCCCTGATGTGTCACCAAAGCGATATACACTCAAACCTCTTTTTGTGCTATTTCGAAGTTATGCGGTTTTTTTAAAGCATTTTTTTTAAATTTCATAAAGAGTACGTATCAAGATATTTCAATTTCAATCAAATCATTTTGGATAAAATAGGAAATAAATCATCAACACTAACCGAAATTTGGAAAAAAAATATAATTTGGGACTGTGTGAATCATATTGCATCTGTTATTCTGGTTTAGAAATTTTGAAAAAATTGATTTCGTTTTAATTGCATTTTTCCAATGTTTCGACTTTTAAAAATACATTCTCCCAAGGAATTTCCAAAGTTCCAAGTACTTACGGAGTTCTGGCTATTTTAGTGATGCGGCAACTAGGCCGGTCCTAGCATAATGAAATCTTTTAACGCGTTTTTCTCGAAATTACGTTTTTCAACGCGGTTGACATCATATTTCAAGTTTTAATTAATTAAATTACTTCAAACTGACAAAATAAGGCCAAAAATAACTTGACTGATTTTTTTTAAACAGTCGCCATTTTGTGTTAGGAACTATAGTGACATCTTTACTAATTACGAATTATATTGTCGGAAAGGGAAAACCTATACACAATGATGATGACATCGACACTAGGTATACTATTTCTTCCGAAGAAGAGAGCGATTTTGAGTAATTATTTACAAAAAACATTGTAAAAATATCTACTTTGACCAAAAAATGTTTTTTTGTTAGAAAAATTAAGTTGAGATGGGTCCGCGAAAATTAAAATTATTCACGTGGGGGTCCGCGAAAAAAAAATCTCAAGAAGGGTCCGCAAAAGAAATTTTGCTCAAGAGGGGGTCCACGGACTACATAAGTTTATGAAGCGCTGCTCTAGTGGATGTCTGGCATTAAAGATGCCAAATATCCTTCAAATGTTACCAAAAATGTTATATTCTAATTGCTTTATTGTTTTCCTGATTTTTTATTGACTTTTTTTGTGCGATTTTGGGTAAATTTCATATAGCTGTTTCAAAGTTATACGGTTTTCAAAATCCATGGAACGCGTCTTCACTTTTTCTATGTAAGTCATAGTTTTTTAAAATTAGTAAATTTGAATTTAATTAAAAAAAAAACAAGAAACAAATGTTAGTAGTCGTTTTCAATTTACCAATATGTTTGCCCCCCGTTAACAGGATTGAACCAATTTTTTACCAGTTACTTATTGATATTTTCCGAATATATAAAAAAAAATGTAATAAACTGATAAAGCTTAAGGGGTAAAAATGGCGTGTCTTTTAGTCATCTAAAATTTAAAAAAACCAAAAAAAGGTTCTTAATTAACAAAAATATCGCTATAAATCCTATCTCACATTAAAAAAAAAATAATGTCACGAAAAAGCGACTTTTTTAAAAAAAACATTTTTTAGTCTTGAGTTTTAATTTTTTTAAAATAAAATTTTGTCATAAATCCAAATGTGTATCCAACTTGAGATATGATGTCAACCGTGTTGAAAAAAGTAGTTTAAAAAATAGCTATATAAATACGTAAATAATTAAAATTTTGAAAATTTCTTTGTTTTTACTTTACCGTCAGTCCTCTAGGTAAGATTTATTTTTTAGTTTATATTATATATTTTATTTAAATTCGAATGTGTTCCAATGAAATACAATAAAACAGCCACCCCCCATCAAAACAGGACAAACATGGAATATATTTGCCCAGTTTACTGACTGAGTAATGCCCATTTATTACTAAATATTATATTTCATGATGTTTTATATTATTGGTATATTTATCTGCATTTAAATTTTTACAATTGAATAATAACTAATTTGTTTTTAATAAAACTTTGCTTTGTGTCACACAAAGGATTGCATGAAAGGTAAAACAAACAATTTTGCTAGATAAGATTCTCATATCGGATTGTTTTTCGTCATTCTTTTATGATTTAGACTTTTATAAATAGGTGAGGAATATATGTAATATAAATTGGCTTTATAAAAATGCCACAAATCGACAACAATGTGAATAAAAATAAAGGTACCGTGTGTATTTATTTTAAGGAAAATATATTAATAACAATCTTCGTTTTTTGTTTTACTTAAATTTAATTATTTGCAATTATACGGGGACTTTCAATAAGGACGTTTGAAATTTATTGGATTTTCAGTTCAGTAGTGTATGGCAAATTACTATAAAATTTTATAGCGTTGAAAAATGTTTTTAACGACGAAGCCCATTTTTGGATGGATCCAACATGCCGCATAATGCATTCATGATGGACATTATGCACGAGCAATTTGAACGTCTCTATTGAAGGTCCTGTGATCTAATAACGGCGTGTTGAAATAATAAATATTCCAATAATTTTTTTATATCATTACTAAAAGGATTTTGATTATATTTTTGCAAGATGTAAACACCTCAATGTGTAAAATATTAAATCGTGTTGTATAACATTTGATTTTCCTTAAATGCTATATATTTTAATATATAAATTTTCATATATTAATAATTGGCATGTCGTTAAATGATTTTATTTAATTATCTCTGTATCTTTAAGAGAACCAAAGCGTGCCATATATGATTTTATAATGAGATTTTTATTCTGCATTTTAAAAACTGTCGATATATTAATCATAAACGTCGCTGGTTTACATAACGGGACGTCGTTATATTTTATTATTTATTTTTAGGTATAATTTTGTTGAACAAACGATATCTAATAACTAAATTAATAATTATTTTTCTATCGTTCCTCGCTGCTGTTCTTGTATTATCAGTAATAATAGTCGTGTGCACGAGAACAAATGATGATTCGGGTGAGAAAAAATTGTTGAAATCATCTAATTTATATAAATGAGATTACCTATTAATGGAATACATAATTAAAAAAGAATTTAAAGCTGAAAATGTATTTATAAAAAGGTTAAAAAATTACTAACGTCAAAGTTCTTTCTGTATTTGACGACGTTCCGTATCTACCAAATGTTTCAGATCCGCCAAACAATTTAAATACTGAAAAACCGACGGAGGTTTTAAATACGACAAA